>OX456985.1:205667114-206074114 GCA_949752695.1 Melanostoma scalare
CGGTTTTAGAAAAATTTGTTGGATTCTGTTTCTTTCTTTCTTTCTCTAGTGCCTTGAGAAGAGGCGTTCATTTCGCTGGATTCGAGTGCTGACCCAACTTGAGGTTAGTTAAGGATCAGACTGATATAAGTAGCATGCTCCTTGGTAAAAAATTGTATGTTTTCGCCTCCATGTAACGTCTCCTGGGTAACTTACTTAAATATTTTCCTAAAAGAAATTTCCCCGGAACTGGTAAAGAGCAAAAATTATAACAAAAAAGTGTCGGCTACGAGTGATTTACACACACTTCGCATCTAAAAAAAATTTTTGAACCAACTATGGCTTCGAACCTCAAATTCCCAAGACCGGTAATCTTACCATTAAACCATTACGAGTATGTACTGCTTTGGTAAGATATTATCGGTGTTAGTATTAAATAGCTTAACAGTCACAAGGAATGTGATTGCTTCCATTATTAAAGGAAAAGTATGTTTATTTTCCTGGATAATCGTGTCAAAAGCCCTATAGCTGTTAGACATCCATTCCTCGAAATCCAAATGAAGCTGCCTAGAATTTTCTTCATATTACTGTTGGAAGCAGCTTTTCACATCATTATTTCTTCCGCAGGACCAGCCAATTCATCAGAAATAATAAATCTCTAGAAATTAAGATTTTACAGGAAATCGAGCACAATGACCTCTAAAGGCACGCTTACCATTATAATGGCGGATTTCATTTTTCAATGTAACCGTCGCGTCGTAGTTAAGAGAGTTTACAACCCCTTAAACGTTTTGTATATTCAATGGAAAAAACCATTTGCTTTTCTTTTCTCTCAAAGGCTTATTTCCCCAGTCAACTTTACTTTGAAGTAGCTGTGAAAAAGCACAACTTAAAACACTAACTGTGTTCGTCAGAAGCAATTTATCTTCTCAAACAGCATGATACTAAGTGAGACCAGATTAGGGGTCAAATGCCCACACGTCCTTTCTAAATGCGACAAGATTATGGTTGACAAGAACAAAAGCAAAGCAAAGTATGTGAACTGCCTGTTCAAGTTCAAATTCCATGCACATAAGAATGCATCCTGGTGACGCTTGGGGAGCAGCTAACATTTTTTCCTTGTTCAATGCCAAATACCAAACATTGCATGGACAAGGAATTTCCACTGCACGACTGGAGGGCAACTAAAAAAATTTTTGTCCTTCATTCACGTCCTGCGCAAGGACACTGTAAAATCGACGCATATTGAGGGAAAAAATTCCTCAAAATTCACTTTAAATAAAAAAAAATCTCTGCACCACTTAGGAAAAGGACATTCACCATAGTTTTAAGCCCTACCAATGGCATAGTTATTATTTTCGTTTTCTGTTCTGTCTTAATAAGAAAGTAAAATGGAAATACAATTTTTGGGGGCTGCAACTCAAAAGCCCTGGAAGTGGAGTAGATCGAAAAAAAGAGCATCCAACCGAATGAAATTTATTAAAACACCATTCAGCGAAAAGTCCTTTTTCTGCCCCAAAAAAAAAAAATTCGCGTCTGGATACGATAAAAAATACGAAACAGAACCGTTTTTCTGCCACCCTCGCATTTTGAGTAGGCGGCATGTATAGCAGTCGTCATTGTTGTTGTTTTTGTTGTTCTTGCTGTTGCTGTTGATGTCGCTCGTCGCTCTCATCCATACATAGTCCCAACATGCCACCATTTTAACTCACGAATATAAAAAAAATAAAAAAATATCCTCCTCGGTTTGCATTTACGTCCTCCGGTACACATATTTACGGCCTTAAAAGCTTCATGTAAGTGGGTTATAAAAACGAAAACAAGGATACTCGTTCTTCAGTAGATTTCAGCTGAGCCCACGCTCCATTGCGAATATGTGGTTCCCTTTTGGAATATTATACAAAGGTGCGGGGCTGTACACAACACATGCACGGGCCTCTCTTTTGCTTTCATCATTTTGTGATATATGTTGTATTTTAAGGATTTTTATGGTTGTTCATAAATTTGAGTTGTGTATGTTGGTACTTATGCCTTACCGCTACCCTGCTCCGGTGGAACGACCGACGACGACGACGCCATGAAATCTTGAATTAGACGGAAACCCTAAGAGGTTATTGTTTTCTTGTAAAGGCCCTAATCCATGGAGTTAGCTTTTGGGATACCACATTCAAAATATATTGACTAACCATTTTAAATCTTTGTTCGGAGATGTACTTCTTCGAAAACCAGGTAGATAGGGGAGATTGGGCAAAGTTGGGTTAGTTGGATTTTTGGGTTTAATGTTTTACTGATTTGTTTGAAGGTATTTTTAAGTATTTTTTTTGGGTTTCCTGTTACTAAAAAAGCCAGCTACCTCCATGTGTGTGTCAGAGTTCTTAACTGTTGGACTACTGAACTTCCATTGAAAGTGAAACTTGAAGCACTCAATTGAATTCCTCTTTGCACACTTATTAATAACTATAACGACCCAATTTAAGTCCTTGCTAACTCGTCCTCCTCTCATATCCCATTGTCTCCTTTACTTAAACATACATTTTGAATGGGATGTGGGTGATGCTTACTTAGCAATCAAATGGCGAGGAAAAGAATAGACGACAAAATGACAATTTTTCACGAGCAAATAATTTTATAGTTATTTGCTTCGTTTTTTATTTTATACTGCCAAAGGTAGAATTGAGCAAAAGTAGTAGGTATTCTCTCATTCGTCGTCGTTGTCGCCTCCCCACTATGAAAGCTAATCCTTAAGCTGTTAAAGACCTCGAGTGTGTGCGCAGTAAAAAGATTTCTTTAGCATCGTTATGTGAACAAAAAACGAAAAAAATAAAAAAAAGTGAAAGTGGTACGAAGTATGTATAGCAGATGTGACAGAGAGTGGGAAATTTTTTAAGTGCCGTCACTATCGGTGGATGTTTTACTACTTAGGATTATTATCCTTGAATATGTGACATCGGAACAACGAAGAGGAGTGTATTATCTCTAAGTGTCATTGGTTTTTATATGAAAATGGCATTTTCTTTTTAGTGTAAAAGAGACAAGTCCTGATAACATTGCTCTTGATGGAAGATGAAGAAGGACATGTTTGTATAGGTATAGTGAGACTTGTTGCAGAACTGCTTCTTTTGATGAAACGATGAGAGTGCGTAAGCGCGAGTATAATGCCATACGTGAAAGTGCTTTCATATCTAGAAGAAGATAAGAATCTTAATTTTTTTTTTTATGTTGAGACAAGTTGAAGGAGGGATGGGGGGTGGAGAGAGAGAGAGAAACATTTGTGTTTTATGCCGTAACAAAGAGGAGAGAAGTGCTTTTTGAGGGCCTAATGTTATGGAATCACTTGAAAACCCTTTTGAGTATGCATTACTGAAGATGTTGTTATGCCTTCCACATGCGACGATAAAAAAAGGTGTGGATTTGAGATAGTTTGTCTTTTTTAAGGATTGTTTTATCAAATAAACGGTTATCGGGTTATGTAATTCTTTTTACGACAGTGTGTTAGACTGTAATGGCTTATCGTTTCATAATTTCTGTAATGTGGAAATATGTGCAAACCTAATCTAAGAAAACAAGACATGGTGATTTAAAAGGAGTTCAGCTCGTAACGATTAGGGATTGTGTTGAATATAAAACAAATTTTTCGCAAAGTTTTCGTTTATTAGAAAAGCCAATCTTTTCGATATTCTTCTTATTAAGTTTGAAAAAGGTTTTGTCAGTATTGTAGACTGTCGACTGTATCTACAGTGTCCTGTTAGGGCACCTGTGGTGGAGTTAATACTTATACAGAAAATTTGGATTCAATAAACTCCTTGAACCCTTCGAATCTACAATGACCAAATTTGTTTAGTCACAAAGCACGCATGACTCTGCGTCCATCTAGTGCTTATCTTCTCAGAAGCGACCTGTTTTAGCAAGAGTTTACATGTACCGACAGTTATACCTACGTTGTTCCTTTCACGTTGAGGAGGATAAGTCGTTCCTTTTTTGGCGAGTCTTCTGCGGTGCAATTACCTGGTATGTCTTTGTGTCCCGGCACTCATGAAAGGTGATTTTTGAACTTTTCTGACATGCGACAGTTTTTGGACCGCAGTAGATTTTGTTGAGAAAGGCAGGAGTATTGAGATCTGACTGACTGTCCGAGAAGATAAGAAAATCGGTGGAGGATACAACATTTTCTCTAAGCTAAGAATATCACCAGAATATCCGCTCGGAACACACTAGAATAGTGAGGTAGGCGGAAGAAAAAAATTTTCGATAAAATTTTACTTCCTACGCCAGCACAGGTTTCAGAACCGTGTGTGTAGAAGTAAGGCTTCATTTTCCGAGAGAATACGGTTCTCCCAATCTCCTCATGATGAAAGAATTTCTTGGAAATTGTTATGAAACACCAACTTAGTTATGGTGTAATCTAATCGATCCGGGATGGGTCTTAAGCTGTTTAAAATATTAGTGTATTTTCAATTTAATATTTTCAGGACCTCAAAATCGAGAAAATACTTGGAAGTTTTTTATAAGTGCGTAGCCCAACAACTGAACTTCATTTCATTTTATAGAATAAGGTTTTGTGTACAGTAATTTGACTTCTTATACTAAGTTTCATTTCCAAGGTGGCTGCTCCTTTAACGCAACCACGATAATTTCTCTTCGCTGACATTAGTGTGAAGGTAGTAAATTATAGAGGATTGCGATCTCTTTGAGATAATGATGCTTATGGCTCCATAAAAGAAGAAAGCAAAGACGAAATTGCTGAAGAAGAAGAAGTGGAATAAGAGGAAGAAGAAGAAAAATGAATACCTCTTTTCGAACTTAAATACGGTCCTACTCTAAGTTCCACTTGAATTCTTCAGGTACTTGTACCTATGTATTAACTCCAAGGCCACTAAGTTCAACATCAATAGTTTCCATTTCATATGGCTGACACTTTCATCCCTGAACACCATCAGTTCAATTAATTCAAGATTCACAAAAGTAAGCTTCAAGACATCGACCATATCTGTAAGTTTGGGTATTATTTACTCCAGCAGCCAATCGCAAATCGTATTTTAATTGATTTCTTCTACTTCTACCTCGGGTTACGTTACGTTCATCGCAAAAAGCGCATGCTTCAGTCTCTGAGATTTAAATAAAAAAAAAGAATATATATCTTTTTGACGGGGTTCTCTTGATATCTCCTTTAAACGTGACAAAATACCAAGACTTTTTATTCCAGCTTTCATACAAAACAACCTCATCTCCTCCCCTTCTTTTTCTTTCTTGCAAAGGAAGGCTGCTTTAGCAGCTCTTTTTTACATTTATCCAGATAAAACCACTTAATTTTTACAATACCCGTGGTACCCGTGGCTTGATCGTTAGCATGACTGCCTTTTAACACAGAGGTTCGTGGTTCTAATCCCAACAGAGGCAAAAATGTTTTTCCACCGGTATCGCCTTTCACGAGGAACTGGCAAGTTCTCTGATAGTAAATTCATCGCCATGAAAAGCGCTTTCCCCAATAGTCGTCCGAAATCGGCAGAAAACTGTAGGTACCCTTCATTCCCACACAAGGCATCGTTGTGAAAAATGCGCTAGGCCCTGGAGCTCCTCGCTCTGTTGCGTCACTCTATTTATTTATTTTATTTTTACAATACTCAGTGTCCTGTAGGGTGGTCGTGATGCAGACGTAGAGTGTTCAGTAGATCGACCGGAAGCGGGGGTTCGAATCCAGCTCTGGGCAATTACTTTTCCTTCAGCCTCCCAGATTCATCTGAACGCCTTGAGATTATATGTGAAATTACAGCCACCTTATTTCCATCTACTCCATCAGAAAAATAGGGTAAGGCTGCTATCCTGGTAGTACGATGGAATAGCATAAGCCTCCTCTTTACCAGCACTCAGTGAAACAGCAGGTTTTGCTTTTTAACAGCTTTTAACCTATTACAATGCAGTTTTTTGTCCAAGACTTTATGAATTCGGCTTCCAAAAGGCATTCAACTTGTTGGTATTCGTTTTCACAGCCTTATTTAATCATCAAGATGATCGACACGATAAGATAAATCGATATCTTCATGACGAAACTTCCTGATACTGCATACCAAACCAATATGGCTGTCTTAATCGATTGCCTTCCTGATTTGTCCTTTTAAAACTCCAATAACAAACAACAACATTTTTCTTGTAAGTAATTATATCTTTTCCACATGCTCTAACCTAATTTGGTTAGTAAATTGATACACTGCCAATAATAGGTGCGTTAGTTGAATTTTACCCAAGGTTGACCCAGGTTTTCTTGACAACCCTATGAGTTGTCAAAAAACCTGGGTTTTCCAGTCCTCGAAAAACGTTTAGCCAAAAAATCACCACACATCCCTGTCATTTGAATAAGAACACATGCCATTTGACAGCCCTCAAATCGCCACAGCAAAAACCTAGGGCGAGTTTAGGGCCAAACCCTGCTCAACCCTAGGGCTCAAAAACAATCAGTTTGATATTCAGGGCGACTTTAGGTCTCTCAAAAAAGGCTTTGTGACTTCCAACGATACTAATACAGATAATGGTTTTACTCTACACCGTTTCATCACTCCACAACATTAGACTTTATCTGCAGTCCTTCCCAAAACCTTTAAATGGAGTGCAATCTTCGTGAATAATTGTTTTACAAGTAATCGAGCATTTGCAAACGCTTTCCAAAGCATTTTGTTGGCTAGACAGTAAAATAAAGTAAGAAAGATTTGTTTACGAACACCTTCTGGGAGCCCCTGATCTCGTTAATCAGTGGATCCAAATACAATATAGTGGTCCATATAGTCAATTCACTCAAAAGGCATGGTTGTGAGAAATGCGCTAGGCCCAGGGGCCCCTCGCTCTGTTGCACACCCTATTTATTTATATACAATATATGTAAAGACTTCACGGATAACACAATCACAATTTGTTTTCTAAGCTACTTTCAAGGTATTTAATTTAAAAATCAAATGAGACATGATTGTCTTCCTTGTGGGACCATTCGAGCTACACTACAGCTAATATTTTTTTTATTACTTTAGTGTTCAAGCAAACTTTGCGAGAAACTTCAGCCTTTATTCGAACCTCAAACTCTAGTGGCTTTGATTTCTTAAACAAATAAAGATAAATTAAAGGCACATGCTCGTATCTCATCCAAACTCAAACTTTTGAAGTAAAAGCGTTCCACTAATTCCGACTTACGGATTCTGAACGTCCTTTCCTTTCCTTTTCTTTTTTATTAATTTATTTCAAAATCAGTTTAAGCAAAACTGTTATAAAAGGCAAACATCTTTTGCAGCATAATGAGCAATGGGGAGAAAAAAATCAGGAGAAAAAAAAGTTACGACAGCGTCAAGGAAGATAAAGATGTGCTTCTATGCCATCACACACACACACTAACAGTGTGCCTCTGCGTATACCGTATTAAGATAAAGCATGTTCAAACACTCATTAACAAAACTTTTCCATGCAGTCCTCATCCTCCTTCAAGGCAGATGGTGCTTAAGAAGGTGCTGACACCTACTCTCGTGTGGGTATGTATACGTATATGTGTGTATGTGTGTGTTCCCACATCCACATACGTCAAGGCAGGGAAACTAAAAGGAAATTCCTATGGCAAAGTAAATTGAACCTTGAAAGGTGAATTTCATCGGACTAGTAACATTTGTTTCTATTTAAATAGAATAAAGTCTTAGCAACTATTTTGGGTTCGCACAGAGAGAATTGCCAAATGCAACTTTCGTGTGGTTTCTGATGAACTCCAACTTTTTTGAGAACGGGTAAGCTTCGAGGGCTGAAGAACCTTACTAGATCTTGGTTGAAAGAATTCTTGCCATGCCCTGCACTTGGGCCACCAAGCTTATCGTGTGTTTAACTTTTGGGACTTTCCACACACACTGTTTGCTTCGCAAAGGTAAAACCCGATGGATGAATAATGCTTCATCTTTGCAGTTGACACAAGATGGAAGCAAAATAAAAAGGCTGCGTAGGCCATTGTATCAGAGGCGAAGCTTAGATCGGAAGGAATAACGTTTGGTAAGTGTTAATTAAGTCTCTATCGAAGACAGTGGCTCTTTAAAGAAGCTTAATACCTAATAGTTACACAATATTAAATAGGCTTCGCTCATTTGTGAATGTCATCCTTCACTTTAACCTCCCGACACTAGCACTAGACCAACGAGAGCTGAGTAAAAAAATGTTTGATATGGAAGATGTCGTACAGTTACGAAATTGCAACCCTTTCTATCCGCTTAAACGAGGTGTATTGATATAAATATGATGTTGTTGGAAAGGTATTATCTAGAGGAAGTGCACAATATAGTTTCCATATTGCTTCACTAAAGAAAACCTACGCAAAATCGAAAATCTATGGTCATTTGATTCGATTAGAGAGTACTTAATTGCATCATATCGCACTGCTAAAAGTAAACGGTTTTGTTCCCCAAAATGTTCTCATTTCCGAATAGCAACTTGTAGGTCAGTTAGCCTCTCCAGTAACCCATTCGCAAAAATAGTAACAAGCACTTTCCAGAATCCCTTTTCTAGAGTTGGTTTTTTATATTCAATGCATAAGTCCCAGTTCCAGCGCAAACACTTTAACTCTGTAGAAATTCACATGAACTTGAGGTGTCGGAAGAACTGGTAGATAGATGATGGCTTTTAAAGTTGCCTGCATACAATTTACCTAGATAATTCAAACAGGGCCTAATACAACCGGAAGGAGCTGTTGGGCTCATCGTTGAGCACGGTAAGGACTTCTTGCAACACTGATACCGCTTCCATGCAAAAACTACAAGAGAACAAGTACAGCAAGACTAAGCAAAACATCTTGCTGACTATTTTTACTCCTATCGTAGATTTTTCTATATGTATATAGCTATCCAATACCTCATAGTCCCATTTTGCTGCTGCACCTTCAAGAAACTGTAATTTGAGGCTAGCAGGTGGAAGGCAGTCGAAATGGTGGGATTCCATAGTTTAGTGGGTGGTGATTAAGACGAAAGAGGTAAGAAAATAAAAAATAGTTGTAAAAAAATAAGTAAAAACCTGAAGAGACGTGCCGTTTCGATGATGGCAACTCGTATGCTGCCTGGTAGCGCATATCTGCAAAGTGCTCAATGCTCTGTAGATACATTGCGGATTAGTGTGAGAGCGCACAGGTGAACTACGTTGTGCACTTGATACACGGAGTAGGAAACTAGGCTAAAAGGACTCCCATGTCGACGTTGATGACTTTGCTGACGATAGCAATGATACTATGTGGAGAGAGGTCGGTAGAAGGGGGCATAGGAAATTCCCAGCCGTCAACTATAAATTTTATGTGGAAAATTCACATTGTAGCGCGAGCAAGTGGTCTCTTGGACTAGATTTCAAGCGACTGACGTCGACGACTATACGAACGACGACGATGACGACGACGACGACACCGGGAAGCACTGATGGATGTGTAAAAGAGGAAGCGGAAAGAATAACCGCTGCATTCGTGCTCAATTGGGTTGAAATGTTGGACCAATTTAGTTTTTCTCTTCTTTTTTTTGTACCTATCATTTTCACAGATCTGGGTAAGAATTGTTTGAACTACTTATAGAGGAGCTACACGGAAAGAGGTGATAGTGTTCGAGTGGATGGTTTATGTATGTGGGTGTGTTTTTTTTTATTTTGAGTCTGGAAATAAATATTCGGCAGCGCTTCCTGAAAAATTTGTTCGGAGATGGATCAGTTTGGGTTTGAATAAGCTTGTCCTCTTTTTGTCAGGTTTGTTCATTAAGAGGTTCAATTGACACGTCTGCGTCTGTGGGATTATTTTTCTAACGATTAGAAATATAAAAAGAGAAATTGTCAAATTGCAAGTAAGAACTAATTTATTTTTTAAAAAGAGATTTGAATGAAAATGGGATCAAAAGTTATTAATTCAAAGCTCGCTTATGCTGTTGGCAAAATGGTTAGGGTTTGAGATGTCAAGTGCTTATTCGAATCTATTCACAAGTCACAAATTATGAACATGAGAACAAAACATAAACAGATACACTACTGCTTTTAAGCTTTATCTAATCAGACAAAGAAAGGTACTCATGGCTTAATGGTACACATTATATGTCTTTTAATCTAGAGGTTCTTGGTTCGAACCGCAACAGAAGCCAAAAATGTTTCTCCACGGATATGGACTTTCGCTAGGAATTGAGAAGTCGTTTGATAGTAAATTCATAAAAAGCGCTTTCTTGATTAGCTTTTCGGAACTTACTTACTTACTTAGGTGGGCATTACAGTTCGGGGTGAACCTGGGTCTCAACCAACATCCTTCTATAACGACTTCGATTTCGGGCGAGCTCTCTCCAGTTTCGCACTCCAAGTCGGTTGAGGTCTTCATCCACTTGATTGCTCCACCTAAGGCGAGGTCTTCCCCTTCCGCGATTTCCCTGCAATGTGCTTTCGAACACCCGACGAGCCGGAGCGTTTGGGTCCATCCGCTCTACATGGCCCAACCATCGTAGCCTCGCGATGCGTAATCTTCTGGCTATGCCCATGTCGCGGTACAGCTCATACAACTCGTTGTTGTATCTTCTTCTCCACACATTGTCTTCGCATACGGGACCAAAGATCATTCGGAGAATTTTTCTTTCGAAACGACCAAGGGTTTCCTCATCCGCTTTCGATAAGGTCCATGCTTCCGCGCCGTACAGCAGGACTGTGATGATTAAGGTCTTATACAAGGTCACCTTGTTTTTTCTAGAAAGGGTTTTGTTTCTCAATTGCTTTCTTAACCCAAAGAAGCAACGGTTGGCAAGAGTTATTCTCCGTTTGATATTCGCACTGATGTTGTTGTCCGTGTCTACAGCGGATCCTAGGTAGACTAGACTAGTCCTGTACTACCTCGAAGTTATGTCTGTCTATTGTGACGTTTTGTCCAATTCGTCGATGTTCTGTGTCCCTGTTTGATGACAGCATATACTTCGTTTTGCCCTCATTAACCAAAACCCATTTTTGCCGCTTCTGTTTCAATACTCGCAAAAGCACCTATAACATCACGCTTCCTTCATCCCATTACGTCAATATCGTCTGCATAGGCGAGTAATTGTACAGACTTTTGAAAGATTGTTCCTCTGGTGTTGACGTTTGAGTTTCTTACAATCTGTTCAAGTATGATGTTGAAGAAATCGCATGACAGTTTATCCCCTTGCCTAAAACCTTTTTCGACATCAAAGGTCTCGGTGAGTTCTTTACCGACCTTGACGGTGCAGCGTGAATTCTCCAAAGTCATCCTGCATAGTCGTACGAGTTTTGCAGGGATGCCGAAACTAGACATGGCTCTGTACAGCTCGTCTCTGTAAATACTGTCAAACGCGGCCTTGAAATCGATAAAGAGATGGTGAATATCGATATTATGTTTTCGAGTTTTTTCCAAGATCTGTCGTAATGTGAAAATTTGATCTATTGTGGACTTCTCTGGTCTAAAACCACATTGATAAGGACATATCAAGTTGTTGACGTGGGGTTTCAGACGTTCACATATTACAGCAGACAAAGGGCTGACCGGGACAAGTGACAAGACCGTTCGGAAGGGGCAGAAAAATGTAGGTCCACTCCATTCCCTCACAAGGAAGGGTTGTGAGAGACGCGCTAGGCGCTCTTTGACACCCCGCTCTGTTGTGTTTCCCTACTTATTTTAGACAAAATAAAATATTTCCTCTACATCTGTTCGTTGACGGTGGAGTTGCAATACACTTTACTTTGCGTATGATAACATCCTACACTGAGTTTGGATACTGATTCTCAGACAACAAGCTTTACTGTCAGGTCACTCCCATCTATCTCGTTTGAACGTCGGTAGTAGAGCGGTACAAACTCGTGCGATGCCGTTATGCGCCTTCGACAATGAACCATTCAATGAGATTATTTATAGTTCATGTGAAAATGATTACGTTCGCGTCGTCTGCAAGCGAATCTCCGTATTGGCACGAAGGGCTTCTTCTTTTTCCAATCTTGTGCGGAAAAGCGTTGAAATACCCGTGTCCGGTAAGGAACTGTGTGACGTTGTAGTTCACTTCACCGTGTTTGCGGTTGCTCCATTCGCTTATGTTTTCGATCAGCCTAGCAGTCCAGCGTCTTCTGCTTTCCGACTCTCAGCGTTCTTGTCACTTCACGCTTCACCACCGATTTCTGCTTTCTTTCCATGTTTGTATCTTCCTTGTGTTGCTGGCTCAGACACTGTGCAATACGCGCTCGCTATTCGCAAGGCACCGCGCCTCTGTACCGATGTTAGAGTTGTTTCCGTTACTTTTCCTGTTTTCCAGAAGAGGTCTCCGTTTGCTTGCGGAAGGTCCACCTTCCTTCTCAGTAGCCAGGGACAGCGCATGTTCCTCCATCCAGGAATTTGTCCTTCGCATCACTTGTTTCAACTTTCTCTGTGCGCTTTCGGTGTAATATTTGACCATCGGGCTGAATTAAAAGCGTTTCGGACATCAAGTGTTACCAGCAGCACGATTTTCTTGGCTCCCTTGTTGAGCATTTTCGACAGCCCATATTACTTCTTCTATTGCTCCTATTGTAGAGCCCCCCTTCCTAAAGCCATATTGTCTTTCAGTCATGTCTACCATTCTTTGAATCCCGGCTATAAGTCGTGGTTGCATTAGCTTTTCTAGGAGCTTGCCTGCTGTGTCCAGCATGCACAGAGGCCTGCATGCGGATGGAGACTCCGGGTTTCCCTTATTTTTGCTGATAAGTACAAGCCGTTGCTTTTCCAACACTAATGAAACATTCCTCTAGACAGCTGACGTTTAATGACGATTTTTTTTTTTTTTTTTTTATTTACTTTTGGAGAAATGCTTTATAAGGAAGTATCCATACTTCCCCGTGTGTCGGACTCTCCAAGGTGTAAACTTGGCATACCGACTAAAACTCCAAAAGTTTCTCGCTGATCTTCCCCTCGGGACCACTTGCGCATTTCTTCGAGGGGGGATCCGTGTCTAGGTGGCAGGTTCTTGTTCCTCAGCTACCTCTTCTTGTTTCTTTGTTTTCAGGATCTGCGTCAGATACAGGCTGATTCGCCTCCAACTCTCCTCGTCTCTCAGCATCTCCTGGATGATATTATTCAGGCTGAGCTCTCCGATATCTCTACTTATTTCCTGACGGGGAGCTTCCCATCTACTACATTCGAACACTGTATGATAAGCGTCGTCTGTCAGCGAGTCTCCGTACTGGCACGAAGGACTTCTTTTTTTTCCAATTTTGTGCAGGAAAGCGTTGAAATACCCGTGTCCGGTGAGGAACTGTGTGACGTAGTAGTTCACTTCACCGTGTTTCCGGTTACTCCATTCGCTTATGTCTCCGATCAGCCTAGCAGTCCAGCGTCCTCTGCTTTCGGACTCCCAGCGTGCTTGCCACTTCTGCTGTGTGATTGCTTTCGCTTCCACGCTCGCCGCTTCCACGCCGATTTCTGCTTTCCTTTCATGTATGTATTGTCTTTGTGTTGCGAGGAGGTCAATTGGTACGACACCTGCAACTACAAGAATTGCTGGCTCAGACACTGTTCGGTACGCGCTCGCTATTCGCAAGGCACCGCGCCTCTGTACCGATGCTAGTTGTTTCCGGTACTTTTCATGTTTAAGTGCTTCAGCCCAAATCTCGCTTCCGTACAGCAGAATTGAATGGGTTGTTGCCAGGAGAAGTCTCCGTTTGCTTTCGGATGGTCCACCTACATTTGCCATCAGCCTAGATAGGTGGTTTGTAACCTTTGATGCGCGTTCAGCTGCCGTTCGTATCTGGTCCCAAAAGCTCAGTTTCGTGTCGAGCTTTATTCCCAAATATTTTATCACGTTTTTGCTTTTTATAAGCTCGGTTTCGATGTGGAAATCGATGACCGTGGGAATTCGTTTTTTCGTTAGAACTAATACTTCGGTCTTTTCAGTAGCCAGCGACAGCCCATGTTCCTCCATCCAGGAATTTGTCCTTCGCATCACTTGGTTCAACTTTCTCTGTGCACTTTCGGTGTCCCTTGCAGTTATCACCGCAGCAACGTCGTCAGCATATCCAACCAAAAAGCAGTCTTCGGGCATTTTCATACAGAGAATGCCATCGTAGGAGATGTTCCAGAGGTCTGGTCCAATGATAGATCCCTGTGCTGCTCCAGCTGTGATATCTTTTCGTATCATTCCTTCAGTGGTTTGGTAGATAAGTTCTCGTTCTTTGAGATAATCTTTTATCATCCGTAAGAGATACTCTGGAGTTTGGAATCTTCCTTCAAGTTCATCAATCATGTTTGACCATGGGGCTGAATTGAAAGCGTTTCGTACATCAAGTGTTACCAGCAGCACAATTTTCTTTGTGTTTTGGCTGCCTTGTTGAGCATTTTCGACAGCCCTTACTACTTCTTCTATTGCCCCTATTGTTGAGCGTCCTTTCCTAAAGCCATATTGTCTTTCAGACAAGTCTCCCATTCTTTGAATAGCGGCTATGAGTCGTGGTTGCAATAGCTTTTCTAGGAGCTTGCCTGCTGTGTCTAGCATGCACAGAGGTCTGTATGAGGATGGAGACTCCGGGTTTCCCTTATTTTTGCTGATAAGTACAAGCCGTTGCTTTTTCCAACGCTTAGGGAAAATTCCTTCAGCTAGACAGCTGTTGTACATTTTTAAAAGTAATTGGGGACAGCTTTGTGCGATTTGCTTCAATGCTTCCACCGGAATGCCATCTGGCCCGGGAGCTTTTTTGTTTTTCAGCGCTTTAGATGCAATTCTGAGTTCTTCTTCGTTGAACGGTGGTATTTCTTCTTGTTGCAGCCTAGGAGTGTCGGGTTGCCTGATAGGATGTGTTGGGAACAGTGTGTCCACAATTTGATTCATCTTTTCTGGGCTAAAATCTTCAACGGGTTTTTGAGCTACAAACTTTTTCATAACGACAGTAACAGCTGACGTTTAATGACGATGCATTTGATTAAGTTACATTACGTTCGACATTACGTAATTTAACGTCAAATCAGCTTACAATCGGTTCTGCTATCAGATTGCTCGTATTTTGATGTCTGCTCGCTAAATAACGATTTACTTCAATAAATTAACGTTCCATTTTACTTTACGTCATGCTACGTTTTATTATTCTCCATCATTCCCTTACACTTAAGGCTTAATGATATTTTGTATGTCATTTGAGTGCATTATTGTATTAGATCATATGATCACGTTACAACATAGTCAAACTCGTGAATGACGTTACAATTATTGCAGTTGCATTAGAGCACAAGACTACGTTACGTCGAAGTGAAAATGAGTTTAAATTCTGACTGTCAACAATTTAGTAACACCACTTTTATTTCTGAACGTGAAAAAATTATGGAATGACGTTAGCGTTACATTGCTGTAACGTAAGATGACCGTAACGTGACAAGGCCTTATTTTTGCATAATCTTGCTATCCTTTCAACCCTTAGACCATAACCATTCAAGTTGAACTTCAAACATCTAAGTCTAATGACGGTGGCGCTGCGAAAACTCATACGATTATGTTACGTGAAAGGTGAGATCTTATCGCGCTTACATCAATCGTCACTTAAGACAAAGAGCTTTTTAATGTGAATGCTAATGACATAGAGGTTGTGATAGCTCATGGTTAAGTTATGTTTCGTTGAAATAAATTTATACAACACGACATTTTTACTTAACGCCACGATTTGTATTCTTGCAAAGCTAAAACTAGTAAAACGCTCAGCAAATATAAAATGATGAACCAGATTGCACACTTATCGATCCATTGAACTAATAACTCGTCATGAGGTTGAACTCATCATGAGGTTGAACTCGTCATGAAGCTAAATTCGTCATGAGGCTGAACCGCTGAACTCGTCATGAGGCTGAACTCGTCATGAGAATGAACTCATCATGAGCCTGAACTCGTCATGAGGCTGAACTCATCATGAGGCTGAACTCATCATGAGGCTGAACTCGTCATGTGAATGAACTCGTCATGAGAACGAACTCGTCATAAGAATGAACTCGCTGTGAGACTCAACCAACTTCTCTTTGGTTATTTAAGCAAGTTAAATAGTTGGGCGAACCACTCGCACTCTAGTCATCGCACGAACTCGAAACAAATTTTATGTGAAATAATACCTTCCCTTGGCTACGCGAAGACACTTTACTAAATCTCAAAACATTCTTCTGTGGCTGTTCCATGAGACATGATTCATGAGTGATATCACTCAATCTTCTCCCTTTGCTCTCTTTAAACCAAACTCAATCTCAATTCAATGAATGGATAAACAACAAAATCACAAACAAATAAACCACTCTCTTAATCCGCACCTTCAAATTGCTCTCAATCCAATACGGGGCTATAAAGCTATATGGCGAGTAGCTAGGTATGAAAAGAAATAACCAATAAATCATTCGATCCCTTGTGAGATACGCTACCAGAATATTTTATCAAACATGAGCTTCTGAAGTCCTACCATTGAGTAGATTTATACATACCTA
Source organism: Melanostoma scalare (assembly GCA_949752695.1). Taxonomy (NCBI): domain Eukaryota; kingdom Metazoa; phylum Arthropoda; class Insecta; order Diptera; family Syrphidae; genus Melanostoma; species Melanostoma scalare. Next base: position 205,683,529 of record OX456985.1, read on the forward strand.
TTGGAAAATCAATTCTAATTAACTTGTCATTAGAATGATAAATCCAGCTGACAAACAGAAAGAAAAAAATTGAATAAAACAAAAAAATGTGGGTAAGGTTGGTATATTAACGTCACTGGGGTTGCCAAAAGTTTCACTCCCAGCTGTGTTGGCCAAGGTCATCGGCATCCATAATTTGTATTCATTCGTGGCTCTTCCACCTGGATTCCTATTCCGAATTAGAGCTGCAGAGAATAATCTCGTTTCTGCCTCTCAACTTAAAGATAAATCTCAGTAGGTAGGAGAAGCAGGAGGAAAAAAGTTCCTTCACTTCCTTCGAGTCCCGTATACGATGACCAAATATACTCGTCCGGCGTTATACGAGAGGTAACTCTACCCACCAACCGTCCTGCTCTTATTGTGTCTTCATTGTGAATTTGATATCATAACGGTAGGTAAGTAGATATACCGTTGGATTTCAATGAGAATAATGGATGACGGTGATTCTAGTATAGGGCTGACTGGATTGCCCTGGCATCGCAGTGCTTCTGATAAAATTTGCCAAATCACACGAAACGGAAGTTATCTTTATCTTCAGTGGACACATGAATAATAGAAAAAAGAACTTGACTAGAATGGAAATTTGCAATTCAGATGTAGGTAGTCGAACCGTCCCTTCCTCGTTTTTTATTTTATTCCTTTTTTTTTTTTGCTCTGACAAAGTGAGGACTTGAAGTTGCCACGCACCTTTTGTTTGTCATTTTATTCCTTTTTTTCTTTATTATTCTTGCTCATTTTTTGTCTCACATAAATCTCAGAACCTTGCCTTGGCAAATTGATTAAAAAAGCGAATCAAGGCTTAATGTAGTCGTGCGTTCAAGCATGGAAGGGTAGATGCGATAATGAGCCAATTTATCCGAAAAAATACCTCAGGGTATTTGGATCGATGTGTTTGTAAATAAGACTCAACCGTTGAGACTTATTTGCTAATTTATGCAAATATATGCGCTGCCAATGTCTGTTGGGTATGGTTTTGAGGTGAAAGGCGAGACACGCTTCACTGGTTTTTTTTTTTTTTTCTTCATCTTACTCTGTGTGTGTGTGTGTGTGGTCGTGTATACCGTTGTAAGGGTTGTTGGCTAATAAATGGCGGTGAAAGTTTTTACTAAAGCAAACTGTTCATTTGTCTGGAAGTGGCAATTTGTCTGAGGAAGGAAGTTTTTCTTTGGGAATGCTTATGTTATGGGTTCCATGTGAATGGTGATGGATGAATAGATATTTAACATGCGACGAACAGATTTGTGTGGTCTTAGATTGCTAGTGAAGAAGGTCAATGGGTCTGAGGAATTTTCTAGTTTATGGCTAGTGACTAATGGGGAATGTGAAGTGTCGACCATGCAAAGTAAGCCATTTTGAAAATATAAAAAGGATGTGGAGGCAATTTCCGGAATCTGATTTAAGGGTTTGAGTTCACTAACTGAACTTTTCATTTCTTGATTTGAGCTTTTACAGACTTTAAATGAAGCAAAATCGACTTTCTCTTCACAGCTTTTAATGACATTAACGGAAAATTCAAGATTTCTAATTAATAATGAGTAGGTTACCAACCTAAATTACGTATTGCGTAATGCAAAAAAAAATTAATTATTCAGTAAAGACTAGAAAACTGTATATGTAGGTGACAGGTGTAGGTACGAGTACGTTGTTGATTACCAAATCACAAAAATGGAGAAAGTTTTCATCGCGAATGCTTTTCATAGACGGTAATTAATTTCGTGCTTACTCCTGCTAATGAAAGGCCGTGTTAAATTAATTTTGCACTTTGAGGGAAATAATTTATCGGAAATTAAATATTTTAAAGTTGGATCGCAGAGCTGCGCGTAAAAAGTTGGTTGCTTTAGTTTCATTTTTTGGGGGTTTTGAATTATTTGAAGTTGGTATTTTTGTTAAGGTCTTTGAAACAAAGGAAGGTAGAAGGTTTTGAGTTTCTTAAAACGAGTGATTTGGGGTTTTTTATTGTAAGTTGGCTTTGTTTCAAAAGCGGATAGACGATAAGTTGGATAGACTTCGTTTGATGGATGTTGGATGGTCGGATGTAGCAAGGATATGCGTTCAGACTTATCAGACTTGTCGTACAATAATACGACATCCTCCACTCCGTCCTTCTTCGAAATTTTCAAAAACGGGTCGGGTAAACTAAATTTGAAAACTAGCAACAAGTTGGACAAGCGGTCTTCTGAGGGTTTATCCAACATTGGTCGTTCAATCCAAAGTCTGTCTAAATAAATTACACAGTGTGAACTCTGTTAAAGTTTTTTTAGCTAAATTTTTTTTGGTAAAAATGTTTGTGTTTTTCCTGCTATTTCTTCTGGTAACCGTTTTACTTTCGATTTATATTAAGAACGGTAGTTTTTGATTGTAAAAGCAAAACTAGAGAAGAATGATCGAGTTCTATGAAAAAATAAAGGAATAAATAGGCGGACACAACAAACTGAAGAAGAACGGGGCTCTAGCGCATTTCTCTCAAATATGAAGAGGAAATAGAGAAGATGTACTCCTTTTCGCCAATTCCAAAAAAAGAATGTTTCTTGGCTGTACTGTGGCCTTCTCTAGCACTCCAGGGGCTGCTCTCTTCCTCTATTCTCAAGACCGTTTACAGAGTTGTCTTTGGCACAATTCCCACTGAAACTTTGAAGAACTCGGAAGATGCATATGTCTTGACTCACGTCTAATGAATATGCCGTCCGACATAATGATCCCAAGGCTCATAGTTCGTCAGTAATATAAGGCCATCTTTCCGTCGATTTTTGACTGGTTCGCTGTAGAATCTGAACCAGGAAAGGATTGTTATCAGATCTTTACAAATGGTTCCAGGTTCGGTGGTGTGTCAGACCGTTTACAGGACGGCCGTGGTGCAGTGGTAGAGTTTTCAGTACAAAGACTGGACGCGTAGTAGTAGTAGCCTCCCAGTTTCATTTGGACGCTTCACCGCCCTTCAGATTATATGTGAAACTACAACCACCTTATTTTCATCTACTGCACAAAAAAAAAAAAAAACGGAGGACTGCAAAGCTGATAGTACAATGGACCGGCAATTAGATCTGAGTGCTCTAGATTAGAATAAGCTTCTTCTTTTTTCTTTGCAAAAAAAAGAAAAGAAAAATGGGTACGGCGCTGATGACTTTGCGGAGAACGATGACATACGACTGCACTCTTCATTAGGCACATAACCTACTTACAACTCAACCAACATCCTTCTGTAACGACTTCGATTTCGGGCGAGCTCTCTTTAGTTTTGCATTCTAGGTCGGTTGAGGTCTTCATCCACTTGATTGCGCCACCTAAGACGAGGTCTTCCCCTTCCGCGATTTCCCTGCAATGTGCATTCGAAAACCCGTCGAGCCGGAGCGTTTGGGTCCATCCGCTCTATATGGCCCAACCATCGTAGCCTCGCGATCCGTACTCTTCTGGCTATGCCCATGTCGCGGTACAGCTCATACAGCTCGTTGTTGAATCTCCTTCTCCACACATTGCCTTCGCATACGGGACCAAAGAAACGACCAAGGGTTTCATCGTCCGCTTTCGATAAGGTTCATGCTTTGGGATGATCAAGGTCTTATACAGGGTTACCTTGGCTTTTCTGGAGAGGGTTTTGTTTCTCAATTGCCTTCTTAACCCAAAGAAGCAACGGTTGGCAAGAGTTATTCTCCGTTTGATCTCCGCACTGATGTTGTTGTCCGTGTCTACAGCGGATCCTAGGTAGACGAAGTCCTGTACTACCTCGAAATTATGTCTGTCTATTGTGACGTTTTGTCCAATTCGTCTACATTCGGTGTCCTTGTTTGATGACAACATGTACCTCGTTTCACCCTCATTAACCACCAAACCCTATGTTTCCGCTTCTGTTTCAATGCTCGCAAAAGCATCTATTACCTCAAGCTTCTTTCTTCCAATTACGTCAATGCCGTCGGCGTAGGCGAGTAATTGTACAGACTTTTGAAAGATTGTTCCTCTGGTGTTGACGTTTGAGTTTTGTACAATCTTTTCAAGTATGATGTTGGAGAAATCGCACGACAGTTTGTCGCCTTACCTGAAACCTTTTTCGACATCAAAGGTCTCGGTGAGTTCCCTTGACGGAGAAGCGTGAATTCTCCAAAGTCATCCTGCATAGTCGTACGAGTTTTGCAGGGATGCTGAAACTAGACACGGCTCTGTTCAGCTCTTCTCTGTAAATACTGTCATAGGCGGTCGATATTATATTCTCGGGTTTTTGCAAGACCTGCCGCAATGTGAAAATTTGGTCTATTGTGTACTTCTCTGGTATAAAACCACATTGATAAGGACCTATCAAGCTGCTGACATGGGGTTTCGGACGTTCACATAATACAGCAGACAAGATCTTATAAGCGACGTTAATTAGCCTTATTCCTCTATAATTTGGGCAATTGTGAGAGCCTCCCTTTATAAGGATCGGGCATACGATACTGAGGTTGTGTTCGTCGGACATTATTTCCTCGACCATATCATATTGCCTTCGAACTGCTGCCTTGAAAAGCTCCGCATCAAGATCATCTGCACCTGCAGTCTTATTTGATATAAGTTTGCATATGGCCAGCTTAACTTCTTCTATGTCAGGAGGACGGCTTTCTTGATCATCGTCCAAGTTGAATGTGGCAATCTGTACAAGTTATCAATAGCAATCTCTGCGGAGTTAGTGCTTACATCGCCGTGATGTTAGTGATCTTTCCAAATCCTCAATAGCGACTGTGATTCTATTACTATGTCGCCCTGCTATTCTTTACAGGCTTGAGTGCGGGGCTTGCCACCCAGGCAGAATTTCTTTACCTTTTAGTAAAACTTCCAAATCTCATTCCTGTCATAACACCTCTCAATTTCCTCAAACGGTGTTCTTAGCTTCTTTTCTCCTTGTAAATTTCTTAATACTGGTTGAAACAACCTTTGTTCTCTTTTGCATCATTATTTGGCGTGCTTTTTGTTTGGAAGCATTAACCTACATACCTGTATCTTTATCGAACGATTGGTTTCGTCTTGAGAGCCGAGCGGAACTCAGGCTTCACTTCACGATGGCTTGCTTGGAGTTGCAGTCACTGGTCTTCATTGCTTGATGCTATCGGAATTATCCTTAGGCGCATACGCATCCGTTTTCCAAGCTGAGCCATATGCCATACAAAAGGATATAAACAACTTTATAAAGAATAGCTGGGAAGTAAAGAAGTATTTCTGCTCAAGGCTCAGAGTTATATGAAGCAATCTCTAAAGTTGAACGATAATTGTTTAAAAAATTAAGAGATAATATGATTTGGTACCATATACTTCACCCTTGATATTTTGTTGTTGAAAAAATTCTGAATTCATCACATACCTATGACATCTTTCTCCAAAGACTAGGGTCAATTTTATACCACTTGCAATAGAAAAACAGCTCTCTGCTGTTCGAACTTAAAAAAAGCTGTTTCTACTGAAACTTCTACTCCTACATATTTCCATGTTCGTTCATAACTTTTTAGAAATCGGGCAGCAATCGGCAGCAACGATCGGACCACTAATGAAGATCGCTATTCCATGGCTTTTAGTCGTTTAATGGTGAAATCTCAGTCAGTTTGGCTTGTAAGATTGTAAGTGATGCCAAAAAGACAGTGTCTCAATTAGAATTTGTAAAGTAAGCAATCACCATCAATCCTTGAATTCAGCAAATGATGATGATGGTCAATAAAAAAGTAAAAAAAAAATTAAATCAGCTCAAAATAGCTTTTTGCAACTTGAATTACTCTGTTCCTTCCTCCTGCCGAAGCGTTTAATATAATTCAATTTTGATTAACATTGTTAAATAGCCTTTGCCATTTTCCTGAATTTCGTTTTAATCTCACGAACGTTAATTACACTTCAATGTGGATTTTCATCACCTGCCTGCAACATTATTATACTCACCTAGCTACAATCTTGCTCGTTTAAAACTATAGTTTTCGTGGAATTTCCCCAACCAAATTACACATACAGACAGTTAAGAATACATAAATTAAATTTCAACACACCACCGATGTTGTTGTACTTCACTACAATACAGCAGTAATAAATTTAATGAATCGATTTGGTCCTGACATCGTCAGGAATGGTCTTATCGTATGCAGTTCAACGATATGGAGGTAAATATCGAACAAAGCCAATGTTCGACCTACTTTCCTCTCCATGAGGAATGAACTGCCTAGATATGAAGACGAATAAAAAAAAAATTTTGTCGCGTCGTGCGTCGGTCGTCCTGTTTCCATTGAACTCCAATTAATCGACAGAAATGACGTCTGCCATAAGTTGACACTTTATTCTTCGAATACAAATAGGAACAAGTATATGATGTGCTTGAACACCATTGCACATCAATTTAGCAGAAGTGGATGCAATGGGGTTGATGAAAGCATTCTCTACTTCTCTGAAAAAGGAATTTTTTTTTTTTTAAATTGCACCGCAAACAGAGTCAATGAAGAGGCGAATATTGAACATTCAGTGCTTTCCAGGTACCAATGAACGTGAATTGCAGTGGGGTCCCACAAGGTGGCCAATCGTTTACTTTGTTATTTATTGCATGTAATAAACAACCAGCCGCAATAATAATCAATTGTTTTCTGTTTTTTTTTCTTTTCTTTTTTCTTCTCGTCTCATATTTCATGTCACATGGGATTGCTTTTGTTGCGATGCTGCTACTTGTATATATCTACACTTGTGTGTGTGTGTTGGGGCGCATTGAAAACAAATGTGGTATTCAACCGTAAATTATACTAACAACTACAACAATAACAGTTCCAATTCACAAAATGGAAGCATTAAGCGGCGAAACAATTTATCTTCCATGCAATGTGAGTACGTACGAAGGAGATGACGCCGTACTCATTCTATGGTATCGTGAGGATAAAGGAACGCCAATATACAGGTAAGAAAAAGTTTCCTTTTGTAGCAAAACTTTACTTCTTCTGGTTCTTCCTTTCGCATTTATTCTATTATTTTGATTATTTTCTTCTCGTTTCACTTTTTTTTTCTCTCTCCTTATTTTTATTTTCGTTATTTTATAGAACCACTTATTATTGTTGCTTTTTTTATAAATTTCCACAAGAGACCGAAAAGTTATTCTCTTTTCAATTTCAACGGCCAATAACAAATTCAATTTGAATATGAAATACATTTTTGTGTTGCTATGGGAATGGGAACAACACTCGGAAGAGGAAACTTCCGGCTGAATCGGGTTTCTTTTTCTTTGCTATGATATGCTGGTGGAGGTTTTCAGGCTAACAACAGGCTGTATGGCAAGTTGGAGAGCCATTGTCACTAAAGTTGCGATGCATTTTTGTTAAAGTTTTTTGTCTGTTGGTTTATTGAAAGGCCAACAATTGAACTTGCATTACGTCTATTCTGTCGACTTGAGTTTGGGGTTAGTATTTCAATTTTTGTATCTTCTACTACGCTAAGCAAAGTGTAATGAATAACCTTGTTGTTCGAAGAGAGTTTGACTTTTTTTCTGCTTGATATTGAAGACTAAGAAATAAGTGTGACAAAACAAAATACGAGTAGCTATCGTTCTATAAAGCAACTTACAATTATAAGCTTCAAGCTGTGAGGCAACAATAATATTGGACCCCAGTTCACACACTTCAAACATCAAACGGGAGCTGGAGGAAGCATTTGATGAGCTCTAAGAAAGCTATAAACTCCTGTATTATAAGGAAAATGTTTTTTGTGTTAAGCTTTCCAAAATTGTTCATCCTTGTGATAGCCGTGGCGTGATTCTGGACCGACCACAACAGAATTACCTTACCTCGATGATAAGCAAACCAATCATGTTAAGAATAATATATCGCATTACATTATTGCTCCTCAGAGATCTTCCCAAGTACAAAGCTGGACTAGAGTTGACGTCTTCAAAACCGTGGTATTTTCCATGCTTCCGCTATAAACTGATGATATCCAAAAAATTCAGGTTGGAGAAGTGTGGCAGAAAGACAATATTTTGGAATAATCTTACTCGAAAAGCAAATAAAAATCGGAAAAAGGATGCTAGCTTAAATGATTTGATGCAAAAAAATCGAAAACCGTGACTAAAGCAACATTTCGTTAACTGACATCCCCCATGATTTATCGAATGGTAACAGCAGCCCAAATCAGCATTCCTGTCACTTTGCCTTACAAAAGAAATTAAATACTTAGGTGTCTTTGCCATGACCTCTTTACTTTACAGAAATGCTGTCTTCTTTAGTCTCAAGTTGAGACAAAATAGGTCTCAACCGCAAAATTCGTTAAAGTTATCTAAAGTCAACCAGATTGACCACATTGCGATCGACGCACGACACTTCTCCAGTATAGAGGATGTCCGAACATTCCGAGGGGCCAACATTGACTCGGACCACTACCTTGTTGTAGCCAAGGTACGACTGCGGATATCCCGATCCAAGCCAACACAAGGAAATACTGTGAGAAAATTCGACGTTGGACGACTACAATCGCAAGAGATCGCCAAGTCCTTTTCCGATCGAGTCTCTTACAACCTCTTAAGGAGTCCTTTGCCGCCAGCATCAAGTATAGAGAACCAGTGGCAGCACTGCCAATCAGCCATCAGAGATGCCGCCTCTGAAGTGCTGGGTTTCACACGGCCACCACAACGAAACCCCTGGTTTGACGACGAATGCCGGCAAGCACATGCAGCTAAACAGGAAGCATACAAAGCCGCGCTGCACAAAAAGACTAGAACTGCTTACGAGCTCTACAAGCAGAAGAGGAGAGACGAACACCGGCTTCTCAGACGGAAAAAGAGAGAGTATGAGAAGCGCGCGATCGAGGAGATAGAAGGGTGCCACAGCAGGAATGAGGTTCGGAAGTTTTACCAAAAGGTAAAAACAACAGCCTCGGGCTATAAGCCCCGAGCCGAAGCCTGCAAAGACGACCAAGGGAACATCGCGGTGGAACCGCAGTCAATGCTGAGGATATGGAAAGACCACTTCTCCAAGCTCTATAACGGCGATGATGAACCCAATTCCGCTGTTAGAGAGATAGAACCATTCGATTTAGGCGACGTAGACCAACAATTCCGCCAACCCGACCTGAACGAAGTGAAGACAGCAGTATCCAAGCTAAAGTCCAACAAAGCTGCTGGAGCTGATGGCCTCACTGCCGAATTGTTTAAAGCGGCAGGCAATGACCTGGTCAGGAGTATGCACCAGCTCATTTGCAAAATATGGTCGGAAGAAAGCATGCCCGATCAATGGAACCTTAGCATTGTTTCCCCGGTCCTCAAGAAAGGAGACCCTCTGAACTGCGCCAACTACAGAGGTATCAGTCTTCTTAACATCGCATATAAGATCCTCTCTGCCGTATTGTGTGAGCGTCTGAAGCCATTCGTCAACAACCTGATAGGTCCTTATCAGTGCGGCTTTAGACCAGGAAAGTCCACCATAGACCAAATCTTCACACTACGGCAGATCTTGGAAAAAACCCAGGAGCTTCAAATCGATACCCACCACCTTTTCATCGATTTTAAGGCCGCGTATGACAGCATCTATAGAGAGGAGTTATATAGAGCCATGTCTAGTTTTGGCATCCCTACCAAACTTGTCCGATTGTGTAGGATGACGATGGAGAACGCACGCTGCTCCATCAGGGTCGGAAAAGATCTCACCGATACATTCGATGTCAAAAAAGGTTTTAGGCAAGGCGATGCACTGTCATGCGACTTCTTCAACATCGTTCTTGAAAGAATAGTGCAAAACTCCCACGTCAACACAAGAGGCACAATTTTTCAAAAATCCGTTCAATTGCTCGGATATGCCGACGATATTGACATAATTGGAAGAACGCAGCGTGATGTCAATGGCGCGTTTATGAGCATTGAGACGGAAGCGAAGAAGATGGGTTTAGTGGTAAATGAGGGCAAGACCAAGTATATGCTGTCATCAAGAAAGGACACCCAACACCGACGTCTTGGACAAAACGTCACGATTGACAGCTATAACTTTGAGGTAGTTAAGGACTTTGTCTACCTAGGCGCCGCTATTAATTCAGACAACGACACCAGCGCTGAAATCAAACGAAGAATAACTCTTGCCAATCGCTGTTTCTTCGGACTAAGAAGGCAATTGAGTAGTAAAGTTCTCTCTCGAGCAACTAAAGTGTCCCTGTATAAGACACTTATCTTCCCGGTTCTTATATATGGCGCAGAGGCATGGACCTTGTCAAAGGCAGACGAGAACGCTTTAGGATGCTTCGAGAGAAAAATTCTTCGGGTGATTTTTGGTCCCGTCTGCATAGATGGAGAGTGGAGAAGAAGATTTAACGACGAACTGTACGGGCTGTACAGCGACACTGACCTTGTCAAACGAGTCAAGGTCCAGCGGCTTAGATGGCTGGGTCATGTAGAGCGAATGAACACCAACGCTCCGGCCCGGAAAGTCTTCGAATCCAATCCCGAGGGACGGCGCAGTAGAGGAAGACCGCGACTCAGGTGGCGCACGCAAGTAGGAGAGGACCTCAACCAACTTGGCGTGCAAAACTGGAGGCAGCTAGCTAGGGACCGAGCTGGCTGGAGAAGCATGTTGGTTGAGGCCCTAGTCCGACCCGGACTGTAGCGCCACCTTAAGTAAGTAAGTAAGTAAGTATCTAAGGTACCTATGTGTGAGAGTAATCAGTCGGGTGATTATGAGTGCGATAGTAACCATCTGTCAAACTGGATTTATACCAAAATGTCTGTGAAGCAGAGATGTTTACTAAGTCCTGTGATTTTTTCACTGTTCTTCGATGTAAGAATCTTCTTTTATTTTTCTTGAAGTCATGTTCAAGGAGTCAATCATCAAGTACGAAATGTGGGCCGATAATGTTGTCCTTTTTGAAGAAACTCAGAATGTGAAGCAATTCATTGCCAAAAAACTACAACCATAATAATAATTTTTTTGCAGGCGGGCTTGATCCAACTCAGACAAATTATTATCAGCCCATTGTTCACCATACCAGAGTATGAGCCATCTCCTTTTTTGCGACGAGGTTGATGAAAATAAGGTGGTAGTTATTTGACTTATAACTATAAACCTGCGTCCTTATGAATCTGGAAGGCTTGATGAATAGAAGATACGAGATACCGGTGCAATACTTGAACCCGTACTTCCGACCGGCGGCGCGGCGCCGGCGCGGCGTATCAACAAAACACATTCAAACTGCCTTTATTGGTCAATATCTCCAAATGAAAAGCCATGATTTTTTTTAAAGGTTCTGGAATGCAAATATAGAAAAATTGGCTTGACTGCCTTGAGAAACTAAGAGAGCACAGGTATTTTTATTCTGACCCACAAGCTTCTCTTAGCGGCGTACCCCACAGGCGGATCACTAGTGGGAAGCAGAAAAGTGGGAGAGTTGTGATCGCTTCAAGATCACTACTCGTAACGCCGGAAATGGAAAGAAGAAGAAGAAGAAGACAAGCTTCTCTTAGTAAGCACCATCAACAAAAAGGAAAGCTTTCCTGTTAAAAAAACGACCTACTACATGAGGTGAACATGTTCGAACTACTTTTATGAATCAGAAAATATCGCAAAGTAAAATGCAAAGTATCACGTCTATTCGATCTTTCGTCTTTACGACCGAAACTTAAAATCACTCAGAGTATTTTTGCTTTCGAATTGACTAAGAATTTCGTATTTCGCTTTAGATATGGGTTCTTGTCTCTGCGCCACTTAACAAAGCTGGGATAATCAAGGTCTTATGAATGGCTTCCCAAATTTTCTTGATACTGTCCAAACTAATCCTGATATTTTTACAATGGCGCGGAAAGCTTTTCTTGCGTGTCCTGTTTTAACTCTATAAGTTTAAGTAGGGTTTCTCATGTCTGTTGAACGATTTTAAAGACTTTTCAATCACTTTGTCTAGTTTGGCAATGTGTCATTTTGAAATACCAGGAATAAAGAAAGCCTTTCAGGTTGCAAAGAGTTATTATAGGTAAACCGAGACTGAGGGCAAGTTGAGACAGTGAACGTTTGACTAAATATATTTCTGATTGACCAGTTTTTCGACATATTTGTCACCAAAAATGGAATTCTAATTTTACGTATATGGGAACAACTTTATACCAAATTAAAATTCACAATTATTTTTCAAAATAAAAAAGCGCTAAGAGTATTTCCGTCTGCACGAAATCTAAGACCTTCTCACGGACTTCGTATGATTTGAAGTCTTTTGGTATAAACTATAAGCGGTTAAGAAGCTTATGTTTCACCAGCCCATGAACAATATTCTAAGATGACCCATAAGAAAATCACAGCCTCTGTCAGTGTCGGAGAATGGTGTTTGCTATTTCTGCTGAATTAATTACATTTGATAGGCTACAAGTGGTTTATATTTTTTGTTTGTGAGTACCTACCTAACTTCATCGAATAGTAGATGTGAAAGGCTTCTAAGAAAGAACCTCACAAATAAACGTTCTTTCTTCAGAAAAGGCCAGCAAAAGTATTTAAACGTATAAAAGCTTAGTTGAAAAACTAGTAAGGCCTCAAAAGATAAGGGAAATTTAAATTGATTGTCAAAAATGTTGTAAAATTTTTGATAGTGGCACAATATCTGGAGTCCCTGCAGGGCAAAACTATACACGCTTCACCAGATAGATCCATAACCTTTTGAGCATAACAAGTCCTATGTAGTACCCATTGCGTAATGGTTAGCATAGGTCCACCTTTTACGTGGAAGTTCGAGGTATGAGTCTTAGAAACGCACTACATCTACTTTATGGTCTACACAATCGTCCATCAGAAAAACGTTTGCTCTAAGGTCTAAGTAATAGCATTTGTTATCTGAGACGTTCTTCAGGGCGTACCGAAAAAGCTATGGTTGCTATAAATCGCAGCATTGAGGAATACCCAAATGAGTACATCTGCCATCGTGAATAATAGTTGGATATGACTCCATCTACTTTATGGAAAATTTTGAGAAAAGATCATGGCTGATGTCAGCTTGAAAAATCCAACTCGCTCAAGAATTGAAGCCACTTACTTGAACAGTAGCCACGCCCGCAGTGCATTTTGCAAATAGATTCAAAGTGAGGTTGCTCTTGATCTCGATCTTCAGATAAGAAAATTTTTTATCAACTCATTTTTGGTTGAATGATTACATCAATAGCAAAACTCATCTAAAGTGTAGATAATGCTCAGACTTTTGTTGTTACATAGAAAAAATCTAGCGTGCTTTATGTGCTGGTAGAATCATTTGCCCTTCTTCTTTAAAAGCGATGCCTTCCAGAGAATTACAGTCAATGTAGTGCGTTATAGAGCTATGATCGATGACTATATTGTTCCTTGGAAAGTTTTCATAGCATCAGAGAAGCTGAAAGTGCAACTTTATTGTGTGCGGACAGTACTGTCTGTATGCACCTGTAGTGTGATCCATGTTGGGTGGTGTCCTGGATCCAGGTGTATCAATTAAGACATTTGAATGAAAACAAAAATACATAGTGATTTCGTGTTGATTCGTTTACACCAAACCGCTCACTACTTTTTTATGAAAAAGATCGTGGTCCTTCCTATTGGTCAATCTAATTAAGTTGTAAAATAAAACCACATTTCTCGTGTCGGTTCTTGCAAAAGGAATTCACTCGAAATATTTATTTGACTAGTTATATATTTTCTTGTACATGGGTAGCGCAATGCGTGTTAATCTAATCAAAAAGCTCGTGTTAAACGAACTTACACGAACAATATTTGGTTGTGTGATGGGTGCATATAGACACGTTCTTCAGATAACCACATCATCCCTGAGTGGTACACGATCTTCCTCATTAAGGAATCAAGTGAACCCAAATATTACGTTCGTTATCCAAATAAAATTATCACCTCTTAATTAATGCTTCTAATCCATTTTTTTAATATGCTTTGAAAGTTTGGGAATGCAAAGAAAATAAGAAGTAGAGAAGTAGAGTAAAAAAAAGATGCTGGAATTCTTTGATAGTTTTTTATTTAGAAATTAATGACTTCATTCAAGTAGATGAGAGACGTGATCAAAAAAACTACAACACCAATAACTGCAAATTGGCTTTAGTCTAATTTTTGTTAGGATTTCCCAACTCTATTACTTGTTTGACATGCGGCTGTAGGCAAGTATTTATTCTTGTTCCCTTTAATCCTGAACGCACGAAGCGTTCAATTTGAAATCTTTCTTTAAAATTTGAAAAAATAAATAAATAGGATATCGCAATATAGTTCGGTGAGCCTTGAGGCTTAACGCTTAAAGCATGCTAAGGATCTGTATTTATATGGCAATCTCGATCGGATAAGCAATTACTCTCGCAAGACTTGACAGTTGCTCGAGAAAGGCATAGGTACCCGTTGCAATTTTATGTCTCTTAGATTCGTTCTTCGAATTCCCACGCAACAGGCAGACATGCTACTCACTACGCCACGACCACCATTTTCAAGTTACTCCTGAAATTTAAAGTAAATAAAAAACACTTGGTTAGTTCTTCTCAGTTGTTTTAAAATATTGAGTGGGTTCAAGTTCCAGAGTATTTACTTACTTATAGTCTCTCACGACAATTTCACTTCCTATCCCCAATTAAAAAATTCAAACAGTTTTAATTGCGAGTAGAATGAGTTTGAGGACGAGAATGCTTCGATTCAGCTTCCATTATTAATCCACCTCTTGGAAGTACCACCTAAAAATATTCCAAAACTGTCCTGACTTGCTTCTTCTAAAGATTGAAATGTTTTAAATATCACATTAATCACATCACCTATACAAAAGTTTCATATCATAACTCATAACCAAAATAAGAACCAAAATAGTCACGTGCACGCCATAGATTTTCCTTTTTCAATCAAACGATAGATATGTATGAATACCAAATTGAGTTTTACTTTTATCTACCGTATGACTATGGAACTTGATATGTCATGTGTCATAGCCTATCGATTAAACATCGTCTCTCGATATTTTGTGCTTAAACTTGATGTTTGTTGTTTATTCCACAGAACTTTTGCTTAACAGGAAACCAACCAAAAGCAAAAAAAAAAGACACTTGCTACAAACCAAAAATGACAGTTATTGCTTAACGATCAAAGTAAATCAAATTTACTGAACCGGATATTGTACACAAATAGAAAAGTGTGTGAGATGAGCTGTAGCATGTTCATTTTCGCCTCAATGAACGCCCATATTATTATGTTAAGTGTCACTTAATGCTAAAATACGTCTCTGTTGACGAATCCTTAGCGTCTTAGCTAAGAGGTGACATTTTTCTCGAAAATGACACAACCAATTTATAAAAAATATAGAACATGGTTAAGCATTGAGATGTGGTTGTGCGATTGCGATAGGACGACATTAGTGTGCGCTTATCAAGTACATTCGTGAAACCGGTCTCATATAGTAGATTGGATAGAACAGTGGCAAGGTAGTGCCATTAAGGATAAGAACGAAACTTCGGCGGCGCGACGGAAGACGTTGCTCAGTTCGTTATTCGGCTGTTATAAGATGGTTTGAAATCCATTCACTGGTGGCTGTTGATGGTTTACTAGTGATGGTGGGGCGAATGGGATGAGGGGTGACGGGAGACGGGAGACGGGAGACGGGCATTTGAAACGGGTTTTTGTTGGCCTATCTGGGTCATTGCTGGCATACTAGTTCCCTTATTAGCTCGTCGGAGGGACAGGTACTTGACCCAATCAACCCTGTTTCAAAAAAAAATCATGTCAGGCTTAGGCAATGGTGTTAATTTGCCTACGGACAAATTGCTCTTTATCCTCCCTACCTTGGTACTATATCCTATATCCTAAGTACCCCTAAATATGGCCCATTTGCTTCACTTACTTCCTCTTCTTTTACCTTCCTCTCATCTGGAGATGGGAGACGGAAGACGGGTGACGGGTAACGGGTGAAGGGTGACGAGTGACTTACGGGTGTTGGTTGGTTGTTTGTCTCATGATATAGCCAATCATGCTCAACTTTGACGGCACCTACAGATCCCGCAAATCAGCATGCCCGCCAAGCCTTTTCATGAGCCACACGATCCAATTGCAAGATCTCTTTCTAATACCTACCTCGTCCTTATAGCCTGAAGTTGAACGTCTAATAGACAATGATTGACAAGCATTCGGAAACTGTATACTGACTTTTCTTTTAGTCTTCTTAGCCTTTAATGTGGAAGTAATTGTGATTAGGGAAGTCGTGGTTCTTGTCTCAAGAAAATGAAATCTATGAAAGGATATTCTTGGGATTCATTCTCAGACAGAAGCTGCAATGAAATCCCCTGTATCAGTCATCACTTTATCAGTTATTCATTTGTCGTATTTGGCTTTAGTCTAGGAGTCCAGAGGCAAAATAGTTATAAATAAAAGGCATGTGTATCAAAGCTATGAAGACCACGGACTGAACGCATTTAAAGGACTACAATTTTATGCCGATTCCGAATGGGTAAGTTGGAAGAGCATTTCATGGCAAAGTTATTACTCCCGAAAGCCCTGCGAATCGCTCGCGAAACTAGTGGGAAAATAATTTAATGTTTATGTTGAAATTCAGTCTTCAAGCTCAAACGTAACAGGCAGACATGCTAACCAAAACATCACGAACATCTGACATCCTGATCGTTAAACAAACAATTGCAGAGTTTTTCGCACCTGTTTTTGGCTCATTTTTATAGTATAGATCTGTGACATCCAAATGTCTATCTCTGCAAGACTCTCATTTTTCACAATTTAGGCTTCAAAAACTGTGCTGTAGCGTGGTGTCATGAACACCTGAGCAACACACTGTAGGAATACTACTGAAAAAAGTGATGTGGTCTAGTTTTGTGTTTTTCTTATGCGGTTTTTTGCAGACCAAAAAGTCTCCATCACTTCAACTCACTAGCTGGGCCACACCCTCAAAAGATTCAAGAGTTCTACTCCCACTTTAAAAAGAACTACGGTCTAGTAGGTAGGTAAATGCGATGTGTTTTATACACAATTCCCCATGATAAAAATGGTCCATGGCCACAATGAGTTTGCTCCTTCCCCAGCGTCATCGTCGGTCGTCAGTCGTCGGTCGTCAGTCGTCGTCTTAAGTCTGAAAGCCGAGAATTTGTTTTTCTTTCCTTGTTGTTTTCTTATCGGTTGTTTTATTTGCCTTTCAATACTCGTTTCTTTCTTTTTCCTTTTTCTACCTACCAAAAAAGTCATCACATTCCCTTGGCCGAATTTAAATTTGTAAACATCAAATGATTTTTTTTCTTCTGATAAAAAAAAATTCGTAACAAATGAGGTTAACTTGGGAGTAGTCTGAAAAGAAGTTTTTATTTGAAAGGTGCCGAATCACAAATTGCGGTGATGATGGAGCGAAGAAATGTACCCATACTTAGAAGCGATTATTTTTATTATGACTGGAAAGTATTTCCTTAACAAAAGAAGATAAAACCAATTCCAGTAAAAGAATCTTGTCAACACAAAAGTGAATTGAACAAAAAATAACATAGGGACTTTTATGTCTTCGTTAATTTCATATCTTTCGACTTCCTTTCACAATTTCCTGAGGTTTTCTTCTTTATTCTTTTTTTTCTTCTTTCAGTGTCGACATACGAGGTGGTGGCTCGAAAGCTGCAAAACGTTGGTCGGACGAGAGTGTATTTGGTGGACGAGCCTACTTCATCTTCGACAAGGAGCCCGGAGAGCTATCAATACAAAGTACACGTGAAACCGACACAGGGATCTACCGGTGTCGAGTGGATTTTCTGAAAGCTCAAACGAGGAACAGCAAAATTAATTTAACCATAATATGTAAGTAGCCTTTGGGCCATCACACTTATCTCCATTTTATTATTTTAAGTAGACACTACACCTACACAGACACAAAGGAATCAAATATGCGTTTGTATTAATTTACACTCTAGTGAAAGGATATCTTTTGTGAAACAAAAAATTAAAGCACAAAAAAAAAGAAAAACAGGATGTAGTGGGGACACCACGCATTGCAGTGTTTCGAGTGTGTAATTTAAATTTTAATGACACTGTAGGTAGGAACGTAGATATGTATATACCAGGCGAAGCTTCTGATGCTTAAACAATTGACCAGGTGTATCTATGTACATATATCAAAATAGGTACTTATTATATTTGAACACAGCGGATGGTTTTTGGTGAGAAAATAATTTAATAAAGGTAATCTGAAGGATGGGTGGTGTGGTTTGAATGGCTGAATGGCTGAATGGCCATTAAAACGTTTTTAACTAACTGTTCGCTTGGGTAGCATATGAAGCAAGCCCTCTGCAAAAGAACCAAACAATTTGTTTGTGAAGCTATTAAAATATCAAAGAGGGTGGGAGAGAAGAGAACTGTCGATTAATTTTCATGAAAATGATTATTTCGTTAATTAAACTCAGTTCGTTGATTACGCTGCTTCGCGTCGGCCAGTGGTGTTGCCGATAGTCACGTGTATTGTTACAAGGATAATGCAACAACGAACGATCTGAAAGTTATAAGAAAGGAAAACATATTTTGTTGAATTTATGCAGTGGAAAAAACAATAATTACCTAGGTACCTCTTACATTCAAAATAAATACATACAATAAATAAAATAGTTTGTTCATTGAGCATTGAGAGTGAATAGGTACGTTTCAATGTCTGTTCTTTGTGGCTCTTATTATAACAAAAATGTTCATCAATAAATTATCTCCGTGAATGATGATACAACACTGGAAGTGTCTGAAAATATAACTGGATAAATATAACAGCTATATTTTGATGAAAATTGACCAAGAGCTGCCTTGATTAGTTTTTTTGAGTTTGAATACAAAAGAAACTAATCAAGGATTCGATCCAAACGCTCATTTGTGCACTTCTCTGCATATTTTTTGCTTTAAAAATGAAAATTCTTTGAGTTTAGAATTTCAAATGATACTTTACACGAAAATGTATAGAGGCGGTTTTTAATTTTCGTCGCATTTTGGTTTTTTTTAGAAAAAGAAACTCTGTGTGTTGCGAGAGTTTCTTTTTCTAAAAAAAACCAAAATGCGCCGAAAATTAAAAACCGTGTCGGCGGACACCGCAGAGGTGTTCTTATGAATCCAAAAATTAAGTTCGTTTGATGTTATAAAATCGAAATAACAAAAATCTCCCCTCATTATGGGCCTAAGCGTCGTCAAAGAGGTGTAAGAGATATATTTTAATCATTTACGATCTTAGAAATCCCAAGTAATATTCATCTGCCAGTACTCTTTTTTACGATCTCATGCATGCTAACATAAAAGCTTTCTGCTGTTCGTTTGTATTAATGTAATCTAATCACATTAATGTTTATATGTTTATTGGTAAAACATAACCGAAAGATCGTATGATCAGTTGAGACAGTTTTCTTATCTTATGTAGTAATTTACAGTACTGTAAAGCTTCTTGGCAAGCTCTTCCCAATTTGTAACATTATCGATCAGTCTAATTAAAGCAGTCTTAAGTTGAAGATCGATGGTCTTTTGTTTTCTTTTTGCACGTTGTCTTCTTTGCATGTCATTAGTTTTTTTGCATGTTAAAGATTAAGGTTTTAAATCGGGCGCTTACAGAGGCTGCCTCTGATAGCTTCGATCTAGCATTCTCTGTCACTTTGTTTTTCCAAGACCATGTTGATGGCCTTGTTGAATGGCTGTGGATCACGGATTGCTTGCGGATAATATTGGTCTTAAATGCTTGAGTCGTTTCCGGACTGTAGGCATAGCATTGGTTCTTTACGGTCCTCACAAAAAACTGATCAATTTACAGTTCCGATACGATACCTATCTATCGCACACTTCTTCAATTATTTATCAACGTAGTTCAAGCTTTAAGTGACTCACTGACTTTCTTAAAAGATTTCAGTGAGAAAACAGCTAACTTACTTACTTAGGTGGGTATTACATTTAGGGGTGAAACCTGAGTCTCAACCAACATCATGCGTCAACAATTTCGATTACGGAAGAGCTCTCTTTAGTTTTGCACTCTAAGTCGGCTGAGGTCGTTTTAACACTTGATTGCGCCACCTAAATCGAAGTCTTCCCCTTTTACGATTTCCCTGCAATGTGTTTTCGAAAACCCATCGAACCGGAGCGTTTATGTCCATTAGCTATACATGGTCCAGCCATCGCAGACTCGCGATGCGTACTCTTCTGGCTATGCCCATGTCACGGTACAGCTCATACAGCTGGTTGTTGAATCCTCGATCGTTCGGAGAATTTTTCTTTCGAAACGACCAAGGGTTTCCTCATCCGTTTTCGATAAAGTCCATGCTTCCGCTCCGTAAAGCAGGACTGGGGTGATCAAGGTCTTATACAAGGTTACCTTGGTTTTTCTGGAGAGAGTTTTTTTCCTCAATTGCTTTCTCACCCCAAAAAATTAACGGTTGGCAAGAGTTATTCTCCGTTTGATCACCGCACTGATGTTGTTTTCCGTGTCTATAGCGGATCCTAGGTAGACTAGACTAGTCCTGTACTACCTCGAAGTTATGTCTGTCTATTGTGACGTTTTGTTTAATTCGTCAATGTTCTATGTCCTTGTTTGATGACAGCATATGCTTCGTTTTGCCCTCATTAACCATCAAACCCTATGTTGCCGCTTCTGTTTCAATGCTATCAAAAGCACCTGTGACATCACGCTTCCTTCATCCCATTACGTCAATATCTTCTGCGTAAACGAATAATTGTACAGACTTTTGAAAGATTGTTCCTCTATGATGTTGACGTTTCAGTTTTGAACAATCTTTTCAAGTATGATGTTGATGAAATCGCATGACAGTTTGTCGCCTTGTCGAAAGCCTTTTTCCACATCATAGGTCTTGTTGAGTACTCTACCGACCTCGACGGAGTAGCGTGAATTCTTCAAAGTCATCTTGAATAGTCGTACGAGTTTTGCAGGGATGTCAAAACTAGACATGGCTCTGTGCAGCTCGTCTGTAGATTAGATACTGTGATACGCGGCCTTGAAATTGATAAAAAGATGGTATATGTCGATATCATATTCTCGGGTTTTTTTTTCAAGATCTTTAAGAAAAAGCTTGTAGATGGCCCACCAAAAATTTTTTGGATAAAAATGGGTTTTAGCCTTAAAACCATTCACTTTCTTTTTTTTTTTTTTTTTTAACGCGCAAATCAAGGGGTTATGACTACCCTTATAATGTTGTTAAACACAGTGCGAGCATTTAGGAAAATAGGAGAGGATTTGAAAGGAGACACCGATGCACGTTGCTTTTGAATCCCTGTGAATCGCAATGAAGGGGAAATACAGAGCCAGGTAAGGCATTCCACATTCGGGTGGTGCGACTGAAATACAAATCTCTATATATAATCTCTATACGTCCGAAGTTGGGCTCAAGGTAAAACTGATGAGCATTCCTAGCGAGACGGGTGTTGCGGCTAAATTGTTTCAGGGGAGGAATGCAACTGACTACTTCACTAGAGCACTGCTTGTGAAAAAAGCGATAAAAGAGAGTGAGACAGGCAACGTTTCGACGATGTTCAAGAGAATCAATTGATTTTACGATTGAACTATCACCTATCAATTTTAACGCTATATTTTGTAACCTATCAAGGAGGTGCAAAGATGTTTGAGAAGCACCTGACCAGATATGGGAGTTATACTCCAGTTTTGTAGCCAGATCAGAAGGGGTGAAGAACTTCCTGCATCGTCTCAAGAAACCTAAGCATTTAGCAGCGTTTTTTGCGACTTCAAATAAGTGGTCGTTCCAACGAAGATCATCGTTTACACACATACCAAGTACTGACAGCTTTTCGGTTTCTTCGATGCAGGTACCATTCATGGATAATGGCAATGGGGGAATGTTAAGCTTCAACGACAAGAGACAGCATTGAGTTTTCAAAGCATTGAATTCTACTCGCTTTCTATGACCCCATGTAACAATGCTGTCAAGGTCTGAATTCAATGAGCTTATCATACGCAACCGTTCCAGTTCCACATCCGAAGAGCAGGGACGTGAATTTGGAAACGAATATGAAAAGCTGAGAGTCGAGTCGTCAGCAAAACAGTTAAGCGAATTCGAAGTTTCAGACAAGAGATCATTAATGAAAATGAGGAAGAGAGTCGGAGACAAAACGGAGCCCTGGGGCACACCAGCATTTATGAAGTGGGTATCAGACTTGAAACCATCCAACACAACTTGTATTGAACGGTCGGAAAGGTAATTTCTAATCCAACGAAGAAGAGACTCATCGATACCAAAAGCACGCATTTTCGATAAAAGAGCCTGATGCCAAACTCTATCAAATGCTTTAGAAATATCAAGCCCAATAATCTTACTTTCTCCAAAACAACAATCTGGCCACAATCAGATCAGCACTCGAATCCAGCGCAACGAACACTTCTGTACTCAAGCCACTAGAGCAGGAAAAATGAATATCTATTCCAACAAAGTTTTCAGGAATCCGCCAATGACAGTTTTTTATCTTTAGAAACATGAAAGTTTCCCTGAAACCTATTGCTGCATACTTTCAAGACTTACTTGTACAACTTATCTTTTTATCTCTCCCTTCTTCTTTTTCTTATTTTCATTTCCGGCGTTACGAGTAGATAGATAGATAGATAGATAGATAATTTCTTTATTTCATGAAATGCATATTTTACAAAAGATTTTTCTTAAGAATAAGGACATGGCAATTTTGCCGTCTGCCTGAAATGACAATTATTACAATATACAATTTAAAAATAAAGGAGTTGAATATAAAATATTAAGATATATATGAATATTAATATAAAAAATTAATATAGTAAAATGAGATAAATTAATATATGGTATAACAATTTTGAAGTGATTTGAAACACAAAATTAGTAAAAAATATATCAATTTTTAAGTGATTTGAAACACAAAAGTAGTATACAGTATATCATATCGTTTAAATATAAATATAAGTTCAAAGATTGATACTAAAAAACTGGAATAACTGGCTTTAGTTAATAAAGTTACAAAAAACTATTGCGGTAATTCATAGCATGTTTGCAGTATTGATAAAGTCTTGACCATCCGAGAGCACCATTTAAAATTTCAAAAAGGCGAGATTGAGGAAGATAACTCGTTTCAAGATGTAAGCGTCGAATCTCTTGCAGTAGAGGACATGTTGCTAAGAAGTGAGTGGTGTCTTCTGGTTCACTTGTATTACAAAGACAGCAGACTTGAGACAGATCATTACGATGCGGCATGGAGTTGAGTTTTAGGATTTCGACTCGAGCTCTAAATATGTAGCTTATAGCCTCACTAGAAAACTCGTTGCTGAAATAGTTGGCCTGCGATGGTATTTGGTGGTTGAGATTTCTGTACACATTTCTGGACAATGTTGATGTAGCCCTTGACAGGTTTTGGCAGAAAATAGTTTCATCCATTTTCGCTATAACATCACTAAACATAGACTGCCATACGTCCAAATTGGACTCGGTGAAGCGAAGGTTAGTGCCATGAGACGAAGCTAGTTGGTTCCATTCCTTAAACGGGGAGTCATTTGTTTGCGATAGCCTGACCATAATCGACCTGTGAAGGCTTCTGACATCTCTTTTCATAACTCTCAGTATATAATCTGAGTTGGATTTTAAGTTTTGTATGTAAAGAGGTGCTAAACCGGATTCCACGTAGATAGAGTAATTCGGAGTCGAGGAAGGCAATCTAAAGATTCGTTTGAAAAAATATCTTTGTACTGCTTCGTATTCTTCCATCTGCAAATATCCGAAAATTTGAGTACCGTAGCACATGCAGCAGTTGACTGTTGCTTGAAAAACGCGATATTTAGATGCATGGTCAATTTTTTGGTTCGAGTAAAAGTTTGGCCACATCAGATTTAAAGCTAGTCTAGCTGCATTGCTTTTTTCTTTGACGTGCTTCGAAAAATTCAGGTTGTATGTCAGGAAAACTCCGAGATATTTGAAGTGTTGGACGACCTCAATAGGCGCGTTGTTGAGAGACCAATTTTCTTCTGGCAACCTTCTTCTCTGACGCGGTTCAAATATCATTATTTTCGTCTTATTAGTATTGATACAAAGATCCCAGGATTCACAAAAGCGATTGAGTTTATTGATATGCAGCTGAAGAGTAAAAGGATTTTCGGCCAGCAAAACTAAGTCGTCAGCGTAGAGTAAGACCTTGACTTGAATGCCAGCGAAGAATATTCCTCCCGGAAGTACGTCACAGACGTTATCAATAAACAGAGCAAACAATATTGGACTTAATATACATCCTTGTGGAACACCTGCAGTGGTTACAAACCATTCCGAGAGCTCAACGCCATCCCACACTGCGGCAGAAGATGAGGCAAGAAAGTTCGAGTAAAACAATAAAAATTTTCGAGAAATTCCCAGACAGGCGAGTTTGTAAATCAAAGCGTGTCTATTAACCTTGTCAAAGGCTGCTTTGAAATCAATAAAACACGCATACAATTTTTTTTTTCGTTCCATTGTTTTCCTGGCTATACTCGTTAGTGCAAAAATGTGATCCAACGTTGAGAACCCTGAGCGGAACCCCGCTTGGAACATACTGAGTAGGTTATTGTTCTCGATCCATAACGTCAGTCTTTCGTAAAGTATTGAGGCAATAATCTTTCTTAGCGAGCTTAGAATTGAAATTCCTCTATAATTCTCCGGCAGGTTAGAGTCACCTTTTTTAAAAATTGAGAAGATTATTGCTTTGTTGAAGTTCCTTGGTACGAACGAGTTATTATAAAGGCTGTTGAAGTATGACAGAAGTAAATTTTTAAAGGGTTCCGTGCTATTCTTGCGTTACGAGTAGTGATCTTGAAGCGATCACAACTCTCCCTCTATTTCCCTATAAGGCATGGATACTGGAAATGACAAAAGCGTTAGGCTTTGAGGTTCCCCGTTCTCTTGCACGACGCTAGTTATTCATTTTACTCTCTGTTGACATTGACATCCTCACTGGTCACAACTCATTGAGAGATTGTGAAAATTTTGTCTCGTTTACTAAAACACTTCATATCACATTTTTTTACTCTTTAAGCATTTTACTATTTGGTGTTTCTGAAGATCGAACATTGAAGAATGACAGGCTAACCTGTCATAAATTTTAGCTTTCGCCTTTCACGAGGAACTGGTAAGTCCTCCGAAAATAATTTCACCGTCATGAAAAGCTCTTTCTCGACTAGCTATTTTGAATTGGAAAAAAATTGAAGGTCCTTTCCGCTCCCCTCGATGAATGGTTTAAAGAAATGCGTACGGCCTTGGGTCTCTCCTAAGATGCAACCTGATGCAAACGCTCTTTATAAGTGCATTATTTAGTGGTCAAGAAAACGTCACTTTGATTGCAGCAAAACACTGCAGTTTCCTCTCCACTCAAATAATAAAATTGATGGTGTTTCGGGCATGGACAAAAGAATCCAGAGAGTCCACTTCGTTAAAAGCAATTATTATTTTGCCTTCAGGCTAATATCGGCCAGAGACAAACAAGTGGAAGCATTCACTGAATGACTTCAATGGTGAATGTTTAGGACAAATTCAGTTTGGGTTCTACAAAGTGAAAGTTTTACTTTGGTGGCAGTAAATTTAACTTTTTGGTTCTTTCCACGAGTGTTCCCTAAGGAAAACTTCACAATATAAACATTTTTCGTCATTTAAGTCAATATTTCACTTTAACAGTGAAAATAACGAAGCTTAATTGCTATAGCTGATGCAGACGCTTTGTAAGTGCACTAAGTAAATTCTTAGCCTACCTTAAACTTCCAAAAACGCTTTTTGAGTTCATCAAAATGCAGCAGTTTTTCCATCATCCAAATTAAAAAGTTGAGAGTGGAGACGATGCCGAGTTGTTTATCTGGTTCTGCTCTGTGGTTGCCATGCAACACCTCCTGTTTTGAGTATTTGTAGGTAAGG
Organism: Melanostoma scalare; assembly: GCA_949752695.1. NCBI lineage: Eukaryota > Metazoa > Arthropoda > Insecta > Diptera > Syrphidae > Melanostoma > Melanostoma scalare. The sequence continues at coordinate 205,709,348 of OX456985.1, forward strand.
CTTTGACTTCCACCACCGTTCGTGCAGAAAGTTTTCAAAATCCACCAGGCCGTATACAGCATCAATTACAGAGAGATCATGAATTACAGAGCACACTCACACTGCCGATTGATAGCAACCCAAGGACTACCTTTCGTTTACGACTGCTTTCCACTTCTTTTCAAACTGAAACTGAAGCCTTACTATTAAAGCTGTAGCTCCTTAATATATCAAATATCCCCCCAAGCCTACTGGCTGATTCTCCCCATCAGATGGAAAGGTGTCCGTCAGTATGCTTGAAACCTAAATGAAAATAGTGACTCTGTGTTGTTGCTGCCCATTGGATTTTGATCTAAACATGCCAATCAGTAGGAATAGTACAGCGTAACACGAAAACAAGTTCGTCCTTCCTACCCACCAACCACCGTTGGATATGCGTGCAATGGAATGATTAAGCTCGAGAGCCGATTAAACGATTACACGAGCCGCTCTTACCCTCAAAAGAGTTGTCCGCATTCATTCCATTCCGACAGAGAAAAAGAGGTGAGGTGATATGAGTGTGGGATTGCGGAGTCGGTATCCCATAGCGTATAGCGTAATCAAAGTGAATGTCTGGAATTTACTTCATTCACGCAAAACGACGACTATGGCTATGTCTGGAATCACGCAAGCCCATCGCCATAGAGAATGCTAACTAATTCCTTTTTGATTGCCTTACAAAAAAATGTTTTTCGTATTGTAGCTGTGCCAATTGCTTTTGTATTCGCTTATTTTTCGCCAAACTTCCACACGACACGTGCAGCTATCATATAAAATGGTTTTTCTGATTCCTTTTTTTTCATTTTTTTTTTTTTTTCGTTTTTTTCTACCCTACCGGATATTCCTCGATGAGAATTTCTAACGATGTAATTCCCTTCTTATCTCTATTGGCGTTGGTGGCGAGTGTAATATCATTCTGAACGCGAATGTGTGCGGCAGATACACACAGAGATAAATTATAATGAATGGCAAGTTTATAGTTGAGCTTTGGTTTGAGCTTGAGCTGAAAAGCAGTTAGGCTGCAAAAGATATGTTTATGTACACGTTCTTATTTGATCCTAAAGCAAGGACGTATCTATAAGTGGGTTTCCATATCAATTCACCATGAGTGTGCGTGTGTGTGTGGGAGGTAGTTCCGGCAAGCTAATTGTGTGATGATAAATCGCTTTGTTTGATGGGCCGTGATTGCGCGCAAAACGTGAAAGGTAAACAATGCTAAATACAGCCTGGCATGTGGTGATTTTCTTTTACACACACTCTGATGAATATTTAATGAGATGTTTAAGCAAAATGGCCACCAAATATTTGTGTGCGGTGTGAGAGGGGACAATGATAATTATAGTGCAGTGATTTATTGTCCACAATGATTAACGTTTCTTACTTATAAATAGTCATTTTGTTTTATTTAAATACAACGAGCAGTCATTTCTGTTTCTTGTGGTTTTTGAATGATACCCTGTTGTTGTGTGGGCTTGTCAGTCAGTTTGTTGTTGAAAGAAAAGGCAAGCTTCCTTGAACTTTGAGTTCATTAATTTCCGTAGTAGTTGCTTGTTCAAAATGTTGTATCATTAGGATAATTACACTATTTTTCTTTAACAAATGCAAACGCTACTGTGTGTAATCGTAAGTGAATATATCTCTTATCTGATGGAGGAAAACATGTGTATACGGAATAGCAAATAAAGCTACGTGGTCTGTCAAAGAGGAATCCAAGAAACGGTTCTTCTTCGTCTTTTTATTTCTTGTTGACGGTACGAGCATCATGATTTCGAAAAGACCACAGCTTTCCCACACTAGTGATCCATAACCCAAGAATTGTTGCTTCTAAAATTTAAAAAAAAAATAATAGAATTAGACAACAAACCTTGTGAAGAACCAGGGCCTAGCGCTTTTCTCTCAATCATATCTTGGTAAGGATTGGATGGGATCTACAATTTTTTGTCGATTCCGAACGGCTTAGTAAGAGCTTTATATGGCAGAAGTATTCACATCATTTCCATTTTGTTACTTATTCCGACTGGAGCTTGTTGAATTGAAAAATCTAACTTTAAGTCTATATGAAGGACTGTACTTTAAAAACATGCTTCCTACAGTAAATCTTGCCAAGGGCTCTACTTTAACTGCGGCTGTTTCTGATGGAATCATTTTGCCTCCTGCTGTTGATTTAATTTGCAACGCTTTGTTTTTAAACTTGCTTCTGTTTCGCGTTCATAGCTTGGTTAGAGCTAAATTTCTAATTGAATTCTTGGCGAGTTCTCAGGACACTCGTTTGAGCTTGATAATGCCTTTCACTTGTTTTATATCGTTGAGTTTACCCCCAGATCCTAACGCGTTTCTCACAACCATGCCTCGTGAAGGAATGGGTCCCCTCCATTCCAATTTTCTGCCAGTTTCGAACAGCTAATCGAGAAAGCGCTTTTCATGACAATGAATTCACTAACGGAGGACTTGCCAAAGGCGATACCCGTGGAAAAACATTTTTGTCTCTGCTGGAATTCGATCCACGAACCTCTGGATTAACAGGCGGACATGCTAACCATCACACGACGGACACCTTTGGTGACTGTAGTTCGGAAATTGAGGGATGCGATCATTAGAATGAGATTAGAAAGCCTTTCGAAAGTGTATATAAAATGATCACGTCTGGGTTGAAAACCTCGAACTCTTGCTTTTATGAAGCAGTAGGGAAACATAGTGATATAATCGCCGGCCGTGAAGACTCCAATTCCTCTTTCAGGCAGAACGCCCCAGTCAACTTAGACTATAGTCAAGAATGCCGTCCTTCCAACCTAGAAAAAGTTAAGCCTGCCATATGCACACATAAATCAAATAAAACTATATATGCAGATGGCCTTGGTGCCGATCTTTTAAAGGCAGCTGGAGATAAGTTGTAGAGGATTATGTTGAAGTGCAAGATATTTTCGGAAGAGAACATACCCGATGAATGGAACTTCGGTATTGTATGCCCGATACTAAAAATGGGAGATACCCTCACAATTGTGTTAATAATAGAGACATAAGCATCCTATGTGTCGCGTACAAGATCTTGTCTGCTGTAATATGTGGGCGTCTGAAACAACAAATTATCAATTTTTCAGGTTGTTTTCAATGCGTTGTTCAAACATATTTGAACATGAAACTAATCTTTCGGCACACAACATATTATAATACACTTGAACAGGAAACTCGATCTTGTTCGGTGTAAATATATTTATTGCCTACAGATGCTAGGCCAAATAAAACATTTTATTACAAACATCCCTATTCAGTATCTATGGGCTGTAGAATAAATAGTTTTATGACCTGTATCCTTTGCATGAGTATTTTTAGTTTATGACCCTAAGATAAGAAAAAGAAAGAAAAGAAGGGTCATCCCAATTTTTGTATTAGCATATGTATAGAGATAAGAAACTGTATAGTAATTAGAAAACGTGTATATAAAGAACAATTTGAGAGAAAATAAATTTAGTACCTTACAACTACTCATCGTGTACGTTTTTATTCGTACATTTGGTCCTTCAAGCCAGTATTTATATTTCAAAGTTATCCCCCGCCAGTGGTAAGAAACTTCTTGAAAATAAATCAAAATCAAGCGATCTATGGTTTCAACTGGACATACACCCAGTTGATATTAATACCAAAAGATCAAATAATCAACAAAATTATATAAAAGTTGATTGGCGTAAATCACGGCCTAAACAGTGATTTAAAGCGTAACCGAGGCTATAACAACGGTTAGTAAAAAATAATAATTTTTTTTTTTTTGGCGTAAACCACGGCCCAAACAGTGGTTTAAGAGTGAATTAAGTGAAAAAAAAAAAGACAAGGTTTTGTATTTTAAAAAGAAAACCATGTCGAAAACTAAAGAGGCACTCTTTATCAAGCAAAAAGAAATTGGCAACGAAATCGTCACAATAAAACGAAAACTGCAAGACAAGACCACTAGAAAAGTGGTGTACGAAGAGCAGGTCAAACGTGTGGAAAATCTATGGAAGGAATTTCAACTAAATCATACTAAGATACTCGAGTGTGGCGGAAACAATGAAGACGAGTACATCAGCAAAAAGTATTTCGAAGGGGTAAGCGCTTTTGTGAATGAAATTCACGAATTGCGCAGTAAAATAAATGAAGATACGGTTAGTTTCACAGCATCTTCGAGTAATGCAACTGCCCAAAACCCGCTAATACAACGGTTCTCCAGAAAGATGCAAGATGTTATGCAGTTGGCAGCAGAAGCAGAGGTTGAATATGAGCTCAGCCAAAAGTCGCAGCTTAATTGTATCAAGTACCAACTTGAATCAGAATATCAAGCGGCTTCGGAAGCATACAATAAAATTTCTGTAGAAATTATGACGCCTAAAATCGAGGACGCTGAACAAAAGATGAGAAAGGTCTATTTTAACATGCTTACAAAAATATCAAGACGAATAGACTTGCTGGAATCCAATCACAGATCATCGAAAAAATTAGAGGACATTAAAATTCCAACATTTTATGGTGACATAGGAGACTGGTCTTCTTTTTATGATCTGTTCAGGAAGTTGGTGCATGAAGACGGGCATTCATCCGAAGCTGAAAAAATGTTTCGTCTGAAATCGCACGTAAAGGGTGAAGCTGGTAAAATCATTCAACACCTTAAAGTCACGGATGCAAATTATACAGCTGCATGGGATCTTTTAAAGCAAAGGTACCAGAATCGAAGACTCTTGTTTTCAACCCAAGTGGACAAGTTACTGGATCAACCTACAGCAAATAGCGATTCAGCAGCAAGCATCAAACAACTTTTGGATACAACAAACGAATGTATTCACGCATTGAGGGCGCTTGACATTAAGTTGGACGATGCCGAACCCATAATAGCCCAAATAATAGTGCGAAAATTTGACAAAGATGGGTTGAAGCAATATGAGCAGAATATACAGAAAACGAAGGAAATACAAGATCTTCAAGATGTATTAGACTTTCTCAGCCATCAATACCAAGCGCTGGAAGCAGTTAAAACAAGAAAACAAGGCGGGATAACCCATCGGAAGGAATATCCAAGACCTTCAAATTCATTTTATGCAGTGCATCCAAAATGCCTTTACTGTAAAATCCAGGGGCATCTCATTCACAAGTGCCGGAAATTTTTGTATCTCGATAATTTTAATCGAAGTTCTTGGGTACAAAATAATAAATTGTGCAAACTATGCCTGAACCATACGACAGATATTAAATGTTCTAATAGTGAATTAAAATGTAGAGATTGTGGTAAAGGGCACAATACTTTAATTCACAGTAAATTTTCTACGGAAGGAAGATTCCACAAAGAAAATAAACCAGAAAAAACCTCTTCTATGATGACAAAAGACGAAATCTCACCAGCAGTGCTTTTGGCAACTGCGCAGGTAAAGGTGAAATCTGCAAGTGGAGAAATGATATTGTTAAGAGCGCTGATTGATCAAGGCTCACAAAAGACTACGATTTCAGAAGAAGCAGCACAAATACTGTCTTTACCACGAATGAAATCTAAAACCGAACTTCATGGTCTTGGAAGCACTGTAGTGGGTGTTTCAAAATCGAAAATAAACTTGGAAATCAGATCTAGACTCCTAAGCACCGAGAAATTCTATTCGGAAGCCTTAGTCCTGCCAAAGCTATCGGGCGCACATCCAGACAACTCATTCAAATATGACATTAAAAAGTGGACGAATTACACACTGGCTGACCCTCGTTTCAATAAGTCAGACAGAATTGATATAGTGCTGGGATGCGACGTGTATCAGGAGATACTGGAAGATGGAATTCGTAGATTCGGAAAAATCTTAGGGCAATCAACAAAACTGGGGTGGATCCTTTCTGGAGTGTTAAAATCATCATCGAACAACAAAAATGTCGTAGCAGCCATGACAAGAGGCATAGAAAAATTCTGGGAACTAGAAGAAATTTCAGAAAATCCGCCAATAGATACAAATGACGTTTGCATACAACATTTCGAGGAAGATGCTATCAGAGATCAGAATGGAAAACTCATTGTGAAATTACCCTTTCAAACAAATAAAGTACTAGGAAATTCACGAAAACAAGCCATGGCGCGATTTTTCAATCTAGAAAGGAGGCTGAACCAAAACCCGTGGTTAAAAAATGAGTACACAAAGTTCATGAACGAGTATTTGGAACTAGGACACATGACTCCATCGCACCCGGAAAATAAAGGAAAATATTATTTACCGCATCAACCAGTTATCCGTGAAAATAGCCTCACAACCAAAGTAAGGGTTGTGTTCGATGCGTCAGCAAAAACTACTAACGGACTCAGCTTAAATGACATTCTGTTAGTAGGACCTAGGCTACAAAAGGATTTATTTGATATCATAATCAAATGGCGACTCTGGAAATATGTCCTAACCGCGGATATAGAAAAAATGTATCGTCAAATAAAGGTAGCAGAAGAAGATCAAGAATTTCAACACATTTTATGGAGGAACTCTGAAGAAAGCCCTGTTGCAGAATACAAACTTACAACAGTAACATACGGAACAGCATGTGCATCATTTTTGGCAGCGATGTCATTGAAAAGGGCAGCTGATGACTGCGAGAAAGAAAATCCAATGATTCACAAAATAATTAAAAGTGAATTCTATATGGATGACCTAATGACAGGAGCAGATTCCATACAACAGTGCCAAGCAATTCAAATTCAAGTAACTAAACAGCTTGAAAAGTTTGGGTTCCACTTAAGAAAATGGCTTTCAAATGACAGTGATATTTTGAAAACAATTCCAAACATTGGAAATAATGAAATATTGACCATTGAAAAAAATGAAGCAGTGAAAACACTAGGATTACAGTGGAATCCTAGACATGATGAGTTCTCATTTACATTTAATTTCGAGAACCAAGGATCAACCTCAAAGAGACAGGCGCTCTCTAATTTGGCAAGGATGTTTGACCCCCTGGGTTGGCTATCGCCTATAACAGTGGTAGCAAAACTATTCATCCAAAAATTATGGATTATGAACGCTGATTGGGATGATGTCATAAGTGAAGAGCTTGAGAAAGAATGGAAAGACTTTACGCAAAGTTTGCAAGCCATACAAACTGTAAAAATACCGAGGTGGTTAAGAACGACAAGCAGTATAAAGTGGCAATTACATGGATTTGCAGATGCTTCAGAAAAAGCATACGCAGCAGTCGTGTATGCAAAAACTTGTTCAACAGTGATAATCATTGCAGGACGAAGTAAAGTTAATCCAATCAAAAATAAGAAGACTTTACCAAAGTTAGAACTTTGTGCGGCACATCTACTAGCAAAGCTGCTTCTTAAAGTTGCAAAAGTAATGGAACGTGATGTAGATATTTTTGCATGGAGTGACTCAACTATAACACTGAGCTGGATAAATCAAAGCAAAAATAAAGACAAATTCATAAAATCGAGGGTAGCAGAAATCAAAGAGCTTATACCTACAGGAGTTTGGAGACATGTAGGATCAAAAGAAAACCCAGCTGATGTTGCATCACGAGGAACCACAGGAACAAAACTTTCAAGTGACTGGTTATGGTGGAATGGTTCTGTTTGGTTAAAAGGAAATGAATCCTTGTGGCCGACCCAATGTGAAGTTAATACAGTCAAGGTTCTTTCTACAACAACCTCGACAGATTCAAGGCCCAACGTAATAGTAGAACTATCGAAGAAATACAGCAGTTTTGGCAAATTAGAACGAGTTGTAGCTTACATGTTGCGATTCATTAACATATTAAAAAAAAAGCAGCCAACCAGTAAATATTTGTCGTCAAAAGAACTCAACGATTCCTTGAAAATTATTATACGCCAACAACAAAGTGTTGACTTTCCAACTGAAATCAAGATATTAAAAGAGAATAAGGAAATTGATGGACGAGGTAAAGTTGGAAGCTTAAATCCTTTTATGGATAAAGATGGGGTTATGCGAGCTGGTGGAAGATTGAAAAATTCTTTACTTCCATTTGAACAAAAGCATCCAGTCATATTAGACAAGTCACGTTTCGTAGATTTGCTTGCTATTAACACTCATTATTTGGCATTACATGGTGGAACTCGAATAATGGAATCTATGATAAGAAGACGATTTTGGATAATTGGTTTAAAGCATGTGTTAAAAAAGTGTGTGCGACAATGTGCAAAATGTACACGATTTAGTCAAAAGACAGCAAATCAAATAATGGGAGACCTTCCAGAGTATCGTGTTTCGGAGTCATTTCCGTTCACATTTACAGGAGTAGATTATGCTGGGCCCATTCAAATGAGATGCTCCAAAGGCCGGGGGCAAAAGTCTTTCAAAGGATATGTTGCAGTATTTGTGTGTATGGCAACAAAGGCCATTCACCTAGAAGCTGTTAGTGATTTGACGACTGAATCGTTTCTGGCTGCTCTAAGAAGATTCTTTGCTAGAAGAGGCAAAAGCAAACGTATATACTCCGATAACGGAACTAACTTTGTTGGAGCAAATAGAAAAATGGATATAGAATTTAAAAATGCAATAAGGGGCAATGGTGCAATAGCTTCAATATTGGAATCCGAAAAGATTGAATGGCACTTTATTCCCCCGGCAGCTCCTCACTTTGGAGGAATTTGGGAAGCTGCTGTCAAATCAATGAAGAATCACTTGACGCGAATCGTTGGCGACAACAAGCTTACATTCGAAGAAATGACCACTCTGCTTTCACAAATTGAGGCGGTGCTAAATTCAAGACCGCTGTATACAACTGGAAATAGCATCGAAGATGTGGATGTGTTAACACCGGGTCACTTTCTTATTGGACGCCCGCTGTTAGAAATACCTGAATCTATACCACTTGAAGCAAGTTGCTTAAATCGATGGAAGTTGGTACAGAAATTAAAAAATGATTTCTGGAAAAGATGGAAGGACGAATACCTCGTAACACTTCAGCAACGACACAAATGGAAAAAGTCAATTTCGAACTTAACTGAAAATCAAGTAGTTATAATAAAGGACGAAACAACGTACCCCTCAAAATGGCCTTTAGGAAAAGTAATAAAGGTTCATCCATGTCCTGATAACAAAGTAAGAGTGGTCACTTTAAAAGTTCAAAATGGTACAGTTAAACGCCCAATACATAAACTTTGTCCATTGGAAAACATGGAATCATCTGGATGAAAATACCTTCACAAGGAGTACTCCAGCTAAGCCCAGGATGTACAGCGAAATACAATAGGATCACCATAACAGCAGCACAGCAGTTCAATTCAAGACAGGATATGGAGATAGGAGAAATATCTTTGGTAAAAAATGTTGAAGAAATTTCCGATCACAAAATACAACCATTTAGTGCAGTAACGGTAAATAGCACCAAGGACATTTCATTGTTAAAAGAACAAATAAATAATTTAAGAAAAGAAAACATTAATTTAAAACAGATAAGCTTTCATCATATAAGTGGGCACACTTCTTTAATTTTAATTGTTTTGCTTATAATAGTTTTAATATTGTCCTACCTACGGTCACGTAATGGGAAAAAACTTAATATAGATTTTAATGTGCCACCTGCTTAAGTTAAAACTATCTGTATTTTTTTTTTTGCCCGGCAGAATGTTCAAACATATTTGAACATGAAACTAATCTTTCGGCACACAACATATTATAATACACTTGAACAGGAAACTCGATCTTGTTCGGTGTAAATATATTTATTGCCTACAGATGCTAGGCCAAATAAAACATTTTATTACAAACATCCCTATTCAGTATCTATGGGCTGTAGAATAAATAGTTTTATGACCTGTATCCTTTGCATGAGTATTTTTAGTTTATGACCCTAAGATAAGAAAAAGAAAGAAAAGAAGGGTCATCCCAATTTTTGTATTAGCATATGTATAGAGATAAGAAACTGTATAGTAATTAGAAAACGTGTATATAAAGAACAATTTGAGAGAAAATAAATTTAGTACCTTACAACTACTCATCGTGTACGTTTTTATTCGTACAGCGTTTTAAGTTCAGAAAAGTCCACGATCGGCCAAATTCTTACATTACGACAGATTTCAAGTCCACCTGTGGTGGTTTTTACAAAGACGAACTCTACAGAACTATGTCTTGCTTTGGCGTCCCTGCAAAACTCGTACAGGATGACTTTGGAGAATTTACAATATAGGTCTGTAAAATATGCACCGAAACTATTGATATCGACAAAGTCAGACAAAGAAGGAATAGAATTCTAAAAGTCTTTGCAGTTACTCGCATACGCAGACGATATTGACCAAGTACGGGAAGAAGGAAGCGTGATGTCATAAGAACTTTTGTGAGCATTGAAACAAATGTGGCAAAAAGGGTTTGATGATGCTGTAATCAAGGAGAAGGTACTTCGATGAATTGTATAAAATGCACAATTGTCAGACATAACTTTTTGATAATTCAGGACTTCGTCTACCTAAGATCCACTATGGACACGAAAATAACATAGTGCTAAGATCAATCGGAGAATAACTCCTGCCAACCCCTGCTTCTTTCATCTTCTTAATGCCCGGCCAACTCCATCGCCCTTTATTGGATGGCGGTTATGTCTGCAGTTTAACATTTTCCAGGGTGTCTTCTACTTCTCCAGCTATTTATGGGTCTTAAGCTCCACGTGCAGATCCGGAGGTCGTTGCAGGTTTTTCGTTTGCTTGGGTCGTACACCTTGAAATCATAATTGTTATCCTAGGCTATTGACTGTTTCGGAACCATGTAGTTTAGGTAGTTAAGCCCACGTGCAACCCTCGACCTGGAGGGCCAGGTCCTTTTGGTATCCCCTTGGACATAAAGGGCCCGATAATCAGGGAGCATTACCCTGCTGCAGCAGTATTAGAGCTGTCGTTGGCTCGCCAGGAGCTCATCCACCACCATCTCTAGTTCAATACACTGTCCTACTACTAGAAGACCTTAAAAGATTAATGAGCCAAATATATGGGAGCAGCTCATTCAAGAGTTTCTGCTTTTTGACTACTGGAGTCCACTGATGATTATTTTATTCAGATTCTTCCGCTGAGGCATTCCCAAAAAGCTCTGGTAGACCACTAAGGTTCGCGAAGTCATTCATTACTCGCAGAGCATTTAAATGTTGATCTTTTTCTTCTTCTCGCACTTACTAGCTTAGCAGGTCTCTCCGGACAGATCATCTCAGTTCCCAGTGGTTTCCGCGTGAATGTATAGTAAGCAAAATTGACGAGTACTATAATTCACAACATCTGGGCGCCACCAAGTTGACACGAATCAGAGCCTTCCTGAATAGTACACGCCCAACCACCTTAGGAAGGCAAGAAACGAAAACTTATCTAGAAAAATCAAGGTAGCCCTTTATAGGACCAAAATCATCATCATCATCATTGGCCGTTTCGAAAGAAAAATACTTTGAGTGATCTTTGGTCCTGTAGGCAAAGACAAAGTGTATAGAGAAGAAGATACAACAACGAGCTGTATGAGCTGTACCGCGACATAGGCATATCTAAAAGAGTATATACACTCAGAGAAAAAAACCATATTTTGAATAAGAATTCCCATTGTTTCAATGATTTTTTACGATTAAAATTGGTCAATAGGACACAGACCATTACCGTAACAGTTTTGGAACTATTATTATAATGGTACGTCTGTATTATTGTTTTAAAAGTTAAATAGTTTTGAAATAATAGTCTCTCTTATTAATAATCAATGGTTGGTACTATGAAAGACTAAAATTAATAAGCAATGTCCTATTGAAAATTAATCTGGTAATACTATTGATTCAACAGTGGAATACCATTGCTTAGTTTCGAAATTCGAACTCGAATGTATGTATTTGTAAACGGATGTATAGTGTTGTACTATTGCTTTAATAGTATAATCTTACATTTTCTATGGTATGTTTTTCAAAAATGTATAGTACGCATTATTGTTTCAATGCGATACCTATTAATTCAATGGTATATAAACTATTAAGATCTTATGGTAAATCGCCTTTAAATAATAGGAAAACCGTATTAAAACAAAAATGTAGTACAATTAAAACAAAAGTGTTGTACCATTGTTCGTACTATTGTTTTAAAAGTGATGCACCATTATTTTAATAGTCAAGTACTAGTGTTTTAATAGTGTAATACTATTATTTTAATAGTGTAGTACTATTGTCTCAATAGTGTTGTAATATTATTTCAATAGTGTAGCACTTTTGTTTCAAAAGTTTGGTACTATTGATTTTATAGTGTAGTACTAATTTTTTAATAGGGTTGCACTATTGTTTTAATAGTTAAGTACTTTTGCTTTAATAGTATTATGTTATGACTTTCATAGTACACATTTTTTAGAATTAATGGTACGCATTATTGTTTTAATGTGATATCTATATCAATTTAATAGTAACAACATACGTTTTGCATTTTATGAGGTATGTACAATTAAAATGATAGATATCATATTAAAAAAACAGTACGTACCACTATGTTCCAAAAATAAAAAGCTGAAAAGGTAAAGCATTATTGCAGATTAGATCCAAGTCCTTTTGAAAATATACTCACTTTTACATTATACTCAGTGATAGTTATCCATAACCTGTTTAAATAAAAATCTACAAAAAAAAATTAATACAAGTATTCAAGTAACATTTTACAATTTTACTTTAACATTTATTTAAACTTTTTAAAATATTTATACAATCTATATTTTCTCTTAAATTTAAGTGTTTTAAATAGGTTTTATTTAACAAAAAACTTAACTTAACTTAATTTCTGTACAATAAGTTCGATATAAAGATACAAATTTAAAGTTATGAGTTTAAAATAGTATTGTATGTTGGGATACCAATTTTTATGTTAAGCAAATGTTTTTAGATTTTTTTTAACCGAAACACTTTTAATCCATTGTGTAAATAATGAATGTGAATTGGCGGGCTGTCAAGATTAAGATCATTAACTGAGTGCAACACCGAAGTGGAAATTGATTTTCCATGCAATGCAAATAAAACAGGTTGAAATTTCATTTGGAATTGCACTTCCCCTGTAGACCAGTGCGAAAAGTATGCCCTGCTTAAACAGTGGCCATTTTGTGAGGACATTTAAGCCCTCAGTTTGTATATCCAAGCTCCGCTCTTGGAATACTGTAGTCTATAATACATTTTGTCTGAACTTCGGACCATGGCTCATTATTGTGCGTCAGCCAAATAATGGTTTGCTCAGCTTCTTCGGAGTTAACGTCAGCTAATATTTCGTCAATTGGGGGATCACATACGAAAGTTTCTATAGGAATAAACAAAATTACATAAAAAAAAGTTAAAACCGATTTTGTTTTTTACCTTCGTCCTCGATGACTTCGGTTATTAGTTGTCTTTTTAAACCTCTTAATTTTATCCGCGCATTTACGGCCTTATCGTGAAGCTTACCGGTTGGATTAAGACCACGACCTCTTTTGTGCATATAATATTCCTTTAGCAAAATGAAAATATGAAATGAAATGACCGATGATCATGTAAAGTTCTGTACTTTTTTAATTTGTGTAATTTTAAAGTAAAAAAACTCACTTTGCTTTCAGATGGAAATAGACAATGAATAGCATTTGTGGCTTAATTAAATTTAATTAATTAATTAAACTTTTTTGTTAAAATGAAGTGAATCAAAGTTTCATTGAAAGAACCCAATTTTGAGGGACATAGACTTGCTGCCATTACCTTACTATTTTAATGGGATATACAATAAATTAGAATAAAGTAATGGGATACATACCATAAATTTCGTAAAGAACTGTGCCCTTTAATGGGATATACTATTATCGCTTTGAGGTAATGGGATAAATACTATTAAAATTTAACGGGACTTTTAAAGAATGGCTTTATCTGAATCTGATTTTAGAGAATTCTAAAAATGGTAATAAAACACTCAATGAAACACATTTATTATCAAGATAAATTATATAGACCACACCTGAGTTCAATAGTTTTAAATTTTGTTTGTTTTTTTGTCTTTTTTACTGAATTTTTAAACAAATATTTTATTTCACTTTAGCTACACAACTAAACGACAACGACTGTAATGGCAAAATATTTGCCATCCTAAATTAGCGAAACCTTACTATTTTAATGGGATATACTATAAATTGGAATAAAGTAATGGGATACATACCATAAATTTCGTAAAGAACTGTGCCCTTTAATGGGATATACTATTATCGCTTTGAGGTAATGGGATAAATACTATTAAAATTTAACGGGACTTTTAAAGAATGGCTTTATCTGAATTCTGTTTTCGAAGATTCGAAAAATGGTTGTTAAATTGTTAAATAACTCGTTAATTTTAATTTTTCGACAAAAAACTTATATAATAAAAGTTGTTCAAAATTTAATTTGCTATAACTTTGATCAAACACTTTTTTGCCTACGATTGTTATTTTTCGACTTAGTCTGTAAAACAAGTTTATTATCGTATCATTTGGCTAGTAAGAATAAATCTTTTTAGCAGTCTGAATTTTGGAACAGAGGCTATTACTGATGTGGTTTGCTGTCTAAAGAGCTTCCCTAACTTCCCCTAGTACTGTTGGTCTATTATAGGAGATAAAAGGTAAATAAAGAAGTTCATCGCTTAAAACCTATTTTTTACATTTGACTCTTATGACGGATTTACCGTGTTTAGGGAAGCTAGGGAGGCTCTTAAGACTGCAAACCACTTTTTCTTATTTTCAGTATTAAGTCAAAAAGTATCAGACGTAGACAAAAACTTTTCATATGCAAAGTTGTATGAAATTACATTTCAAACAACCGATTTTTGCATGTATACATTTTTAGAGGTAGGGGTTTTAATTTTGCGAAATTATTTTATTTGTTCTGATAAGGAAGAAATCTTGAAAAAATTAAATATAATTCAATTTGATCATTTTTAAAGTTTTGAATAAAAATGAAAATTTGCTTTTAAAATTGTCCATTGAATTAAATATTAATGATATTAGTTATTATAATAATACAAACATTATATACGTACCTGTTTGTTTCATACGCAAAATAAACGGCATTGCATCACTTTTCACTTTCACAGAATTTAAAATGAACTTTTTAACAAAATTAATGCACCCATGGCCAAGAATTTCTGATTTGACAAATCAAGCTCAACCAAATCAAGTCAATTGAGTATGCATATTTTATTTTCAACTATTTTGCCTTTTTAATTCCAAAATTACATAAAGTATCAATTTTGAATTATTAAAGGATAGTGTATTATTAGACGAAACTTAACTGTGAAGCCAAAAAACTTGTAAACTCAATGTTATTTTTGGAGCAAAAACAAACTATACAACTTGCAACAATGAAAACTCAGTATTTTCTTTTTTTATTTTAAACGAAATATACAGGTCACCCTATTGTTAAACTATTCTAGTTCTAAAAGAGCAAAAGGGCATACCTACTATAATTGCTAATAGTTAAAGTTGTTAAATCAATAGTATTTCATATTAAAAGAAAAACTTAATATAAGTATTTTAAGCAATCATATAACTTCAATGATGGAAAGTTATTAAATTTATAGGATGCGAGAAAATGTAGACAAATCTTCTTATGACAGGGTGTATCTCAAAGAATTCGATAGAAAGCTGAGGGCTGTTTTTGAGTAGGTACAGAAAACAAATAATTCACAACTATAACCTAAATTTTCCATAATAGTAATAGTAATAATAGTTTTTTTTTTACTTGCACGGAGTTCAAAATTAACTTTTTCGTGGCAAATTTATCGTTTTTCAGGGAAAAAATAAAATCATATACTTAAATTTTTTAACCATTTTAATTCAAGTGAAGGAACCGATCTTACGAAAGCTTTTAAAATATGAACCTTTAAACACGCTAATTCTTTTTTTATTTAGCTTTGCGAATTCGTTTTACCATATGGCTATCCTAATCTTCTTTTTTTACTTTTTTTTTTTACTCTTCTACAATGTTTTTTTTTAACTTGCAACCTAATTTTGTTCAAATAATGAACCGTAACATTGATGCGTTATTTTGTCAATGAACCCTTACATTGATTAAATAGGATACATGAAACTATAAAAACAATACTCCGTGTTCTCGAAAAAAAAATTGTAAATAATAATAGTTTTTCCTTATATATTATCGAAATTATTTGATTTGACCATTCTGTTTTTTAATGGGATAACCTATTAATTTATTTTTGTTTTGTTTTTTATAAATATTAAATTGCCTACATAAAACTATTCGAGCAATAGTTTGTGTTATTAATTTTTTTTGTCATAATAATAGTATTTCCTATTAAATTAACGATGGGTGTTATATTTCGAGCGATAATTTCGAATATTCGAAAATATTTAAATTGAAGACATTGATCTTATGGGATACACTATTAATTAAATGTTTGGTTCTTGTTTCATAACTATTTGATTACATGAGACTATTGAAACAATAGTCCGTATTATTAATATCAATTAGATAAACCTTATTAAATCAATAGCTTTTAATGGTTCAACAAAATGTGTACTTTATCTTGAATAATAGTGTCAACATTATTGAGTTAATAGTCGAATACTATTCAATCCATGAGCCGTCCCATTGAACTAATTCGACAAATTATTAACTACGATGTTTTTTAATGGTATCGAAACTATTGGAAATTTATAGTATTGGACCATTAACATTAAAGTACGTGGTATTAATTATTAATGGTAGGATATTATTAAATCAGGAGTATTTCCCGTTAAATTAATAATATGTGTCGTATTAGCATTAATAATTTCAAAACTATTGGATCAATACCCCAAATACCATTGAATTTACCAAGAAACTATTGATTTCATAGTAAAATCTTATTAAAAAGCGTCTTTTTAAATCAATGGTCGTACCATTGAAAGTTTATGGTATTTTTTTCTCTGAGTGTACGGAGAGTAGAGCGTATGGACATCAACGCTCCAGTTGACGGATTCTCGAAAGCATAGGTTTTGCAGGAGATCGCGGAAGAGAAAGACCTGCTCTAAGGTGGCGCAATCAAGTGGAAGAAGCACTCTACCGCCTTAGAGTGAAAAGCTGGAAAGACAGCTCACCCGAAATCGAAGTCATTATCGAAAGAAGTTGGCTGAGGTCCAAATTAAGCCCCAACTGTTATTGCCTACCTAAGTATGTAAGTAAGTCTGTTTTCCGGAGTTTTCACGCAAGCACTATACTTCGATTGAAAGGAAACGAAGTGTTTGCTGCATGAAAGCTCCACATGACTGTTACCAAATGTAAAATAAAGCGTGGTAAAAATAAGAAGGCATAACCTCCGCTTGAGCAAGGTACTCAGAACTCACACTAAACCATCAACGATTTCTTTGGAAGTTGGTTTAGAATCAGGTGATTCAGGTGAAAGTGATAGCTTCTTCCGCTTCCACTTAGTTACACGATGTGTTACGGTGCCAGTTTGCCTGACTCACCTTTCCTTCACTCTTATACGGCAGCGGTAGAGAAATATAGTTCGTTTAAGTTTCCACTTCTGCATGCCGGCGCGAGAACGCGATTTTTTTTTTAAATAAAAACTTAATTTAAAACAGCAAAGATCGCCATAACAAAGAGTATTGAAATAATAAATTAATAAATCACATCCTTCTCCTTTCTGCTCCCAACAAAAATATAGTGAAAAATGGTTTACAAATTTGTAGTAACTCAAAGAAAATGACCAAAAATTTCAGACTGCAACTCTTCCACAGCCACCAAAGGCTTTCGCATGAACATAAACATCCTTTCCCATTCACTCTTTGCAAATGCATTAACTGAACAAAATTTCAAATGAGGGTAATAACTCATTTTCTGTTGTCCTCTACACAATGTTAGCTCACTGGCGGCAAAATGATGGCAGCGTCGCAAGTCTTGTACAAACGCTTAATCTTTTAACAGTGCGCACACAGCGCACATAGCCGCATGTTGTTTAATGTTCACAAAACACATATTTTTATTTCATACACAAGGCAATGCACTTTCGCTTATAGCTGGCAATGTTTCATTTCGGTACAAGGAAATCTCTGAAAAGCAAAATATTGTTGTCGAGTTTACCAATAAGCTTAGTGTAAGAAAAGAGAGCAAAAAATGGAAAGAATTTATCGCAAGAGTAGGAGTGGATTGTTTTTCTTTGTATTTTTGGTCTTTTTTTCTTTCGTCGCCATACTTTTATCTATTTCAATTTTAAAGCAGCATCTATAGAAAGATGAATACCGAAGGAAGAGAGCAAAATTTAATTAAAAATTTCAAGTGAATATCTGTCAACACTTTATTGGGCGTCAGTAGAGAAAAAAGGGTAAATATTAAATGGAAAAAAAAAATAATAATAACAGGGATTCTATAAAGAGGACCTTTTCTAAATTTGTTCGGATGTAGATTTTATTCATTAGTTTTCTCGTTAACGAAGAAGAGATCGTAGGAGTTGAGGGTCTGCCAATCAATATCGCAGAGAATTCAAATATCCTGCACCGGTTTCGTTCTTTGTTTTCTGACAGTGCTTTTGTTGATAATAATGACCGTTTTCCTTTGCTAAATTAACAGAGCGAGAAAATAGTTTTGTTTGTTCCTTAGACGAAATAAGACGAGTGCACTTTTCGTCTTCGTCTTTTTTGAGAATCGAGGTTTTCTGAAAAAATAATTCTTTGTAGGTATTTGAGCTGACAGCAGGTTCTTAATTAAACACTGAAAAGGTACTCCTATCATAAAATCATGCTTTCACGTAATTCTATTGCTGAGACTTCAGACTCTGGTACGAGGCCAACATGTTGGGTGTTGTAGTAATACATCTGATGAGAAAGAATGCTCTTTAGTAATGAGTGTTTTTCTTAGACGAGTGGTTTTCAATTTGGCAGTACTTTTCTCGTAGTCTTTTTTTAGACAGCTGTCACTTGATTAATGCTCATGTTTGCCATTTAATATTGAATAAATCGTACGAATTTAGTACCAAATTAATGCTTCGGTTCAAGCAACGCATTAATATTCGATCGAAATAATCGTCCAGCAGAGTCGGTAATTCGAGCAACCGTGGATTGGTTTTGCACCATGTTTACTCTAGTGGATAATTTGCATCCTTAGAGACGCCATAAAATGCACACTGAAGTCGCTATTACTACTGTAGAGCAGAGTATCGAAGAATACCCGAAAGAGTTCATCCGTCATCGCACTCAGATTTTGCGAAAGGAATTTGGTTTGCTGCGTTGCAAAATCTAACTCGTGGAAGAATTGAGGCCGAATGAACATTGAGATCTTCCCACATCTTGTGAATGGGCTCAAAACAAGGTAGCAGCCGATTTTCACATGAAAATGTTGTTCAGCAATGAAGTTCACTTTTAATGGTGAATGGATACATCAATAAAAAAAAATGGTCGCATTTGGAGCCATGATAATTCAGAAGCCATTATTGCGACCCTGTTACATCTTCAGTAAAGTGTTTATGTGCTCTATGGGCAGAGGGAATCATTGGTCCATATTTGTTCAAAAATGAAGTCGGCCATAATGACGGCGCTGAACTACATACCACAGGCCAACGAAACAATCAATTTTTGGAAGGACAATTTTGATGAAAGCATTGCGTCGCGTTGTGGGCGTGGACCTATGTTGTAATTTGCAAAATTGATCGAGCCCGAGACAATTGGCGCCTTGGAAGAGAATATTCGGGGCTTTATTGCTGGCATATGGCCCCAAATGCTGCAAAAGCGGTCGGAAATTTTACCTCCCGGCTGGAATTTACTCTCACCATCTGCGGTACCTAGTTTTCATTTTCAAATCACATTTGCAGAGCCTTGTTTTTTTGATACCAAATTATGTGAGTTTAATTTTTTCTTGAAAACCACACGTTTAAAAAACACACTTTTCTTTAAATGTGTAAAAATCCGTTTAGCAGTAAAAAAATGGGTTGAACATTGACCGATTCTCTGTTTTTACAAATTGAACTTTATTATTTAACGACCAGCCGATGGCGCTGGAGGGCGGGTTTTTTTTTTTGATATGAGCCCTTGTTTCAAAAAAAAAAAAAAAAAAGAAGCACTCCGGGAGTGCCGACAGAAGTGAAAACAGAATTTAAAAAAAAATATTTGGTGCTTTTTATTTTTTCTGCGTTGCATAAATTTTTCTTTGTCCTTCAATTCCTTTCTTTCTTCTCTGTATTTCTCCGAGTCGGTAAGTAATACCACTAGGTAATGTTGCTATTACATTCTTTTAAGTCATTTAGCAACATCAAAATTAAGGTTGTTCTTGGCTCAATGGTAGAGTCGTTGCCTAGTCTCAGTGTCTCAGGTTCGAATCCCAACCGTGGCAAAATTTTTTTTTTTTTTTTAATTTTTATTTATGTTTTCACTTTAAATAAATAAAAAAATGTAAGTCATGGCTGGGAATCGAACCTGAGAAGCTGGGCTATGACGACTTTACATACGAAATACGATGAGCCAAAAAATGGTGTCGGTCGCGAATTCATTGCTTTACCCCCATCGCAAAAGTGCCAAACGCGCCTAAAGAAGTTTTCACTTCAAAAAATCCTATTATAACAGGAATCAGACTGTGTTGAGATGAAAAAGGGATTCAAAACCAATCTATCCCAGAGCTTTTATCGAAGAAATGGTGGGACATTACTAACGTTAGTAAATAGACTAACTTATTTTTTCTTTCGTTTTTTTTCTTCAAAGATTTTTTACGTGGCTTTAATGAATTGGCACATTAAATAATAACCTGTTTTCTTATTCATCAACAGATTTACTACTCTTTTCTGTTTAGAATAGACTTGGGGAAAACAAACTCCGCAATGTCCCATAAATGCTTTTCAAATAAATTAGCCATATATTTTCAGGGCGTGGAGACCAGGGGACGAATTACACCGCACGTTATCGTATAGGTAGGTAGGTAGAATAGGCTTGACGGTTGATCTTTTTTCCGCCACACTTTGATCAATGTAGATCCATTGAGATACCCTGGAGTATTGTAACGTCCTATATAGCATAAAAACTTATGAGTTTATGGTTGAAGAACTAACTCCCTCCAATTTTTTTCTTGTTGTGGCAAATTGCTGGACAAAGACAAAGGAAGTGAATAATGTCTTCATGTTCGCGTTCTTCACTGCATTCTGCACATAAGTCATCGGTGCAAAGAACCATTCTGTTATTGTGGTAACCTAGTAGAGAGATCGTAGTTAAGGCATAAGGCCTACCCTGGAATAGAAGCCTTCCAGACCAGTTCCTATCGTATTTTGGCCATAGTTTCCCGTAGATGACACAGGATTCTAAGATTTTCGTTTTAATTTGTTTCCAATGATCTGTTTAATTGCACAGGGTGGGATGATGAATGATTGATCTATGAGAGAAGGGTCAAGTGTAGAGCCTTTTTCATGCTAGTTCGTCCGCTTTTTCGTTGCCCGGTATGCCACTATGACACGGAACTCGTCTAACGTTATGCTGTGTGCCAAGAACTCTTAGCTCTTAGCAACAGCAAGAAACAAGCTTTAATTTCATAAGAGTGGCAGAAATCGCTTTTATTGCCGCTTGGCTATCATGAAAAAACTTACATCAGCGTGTGATATTGTCATCGTGTAACTCGTGACAGAATTATATGAGTCTGGTATTACCGTTCACGCTAATAATAATAGAAAGGAATTTCATTTGGCACATGAAGTGCTCACTGATTTTTCATGAAAAGGAAAACAATATTAGAAATTTGGAGTATGTTGTCTTGTATTTATTACCAAGGTAGATAATTTGGTCCTTGTCAAACAAATTTGGTATTGAGGAAGTCCTTGAACCAATTCACAAATAACAAACCTATTTCAAAAAATAAGTTCCCATGCGTTCAAACCGATCACTTTCGTTGTCCGTGTACACATACACCGAAGACAATCACAACCGTCAAGTTTTTTTTAAAGTATGGATTGACGAATTTTATTAGCTCCTTTTGTTCAATATTGAGCACGCTTTTAACTATTTTGTATAATTTATCACTTCGAAATATTCAAGCATTAGGCGCCCCCAACGTTCTCCGATAATTTTTTCTTCAATTTTAAAACTATTAATGGCTGTTTAAAGTGTAAACTGTTATTACCAAAAAAAAAAAAAAAACATCAAAAAAAGGATATTAGTAAGATAATAACTTCAAGTAGATTGCTTATACCTGTTTAAAATGATCGGGACATGTTCTCCGAAAGTGAAAACCAAAAAGTTTTTATTTTCCATATAAATCGAGTTAGTTACTGTCTTCGACCGAGTTAGGAAAAAAACTAAATTTTAAAAAATCCTTACAATTAAACCCGCTATAGCAAAGTTAAAGCAAACAGCTTGTCTTTGTTGAGTGGCGATGGTGAACTTGAAATGAATTGCATGTTCCAGTCGCATAAATGTGACTGTGACTAATCAAGCAAAAATACAAGTTGACTTCCTTGGCTTGTTGGAAGTGTCCCTTGAAACCCTTAGCAAAGATTTGGTTCTTTTTAATCAAGATTTTTGTAGGCGATCCCACATACTTTGGGTTGCGCTCCCTGAATTTTTCATTGTGCTGATGGTTTTAGACAGATGTCTGTGCGCATTGAAATTGCGCCTTTTTGTATCTATGAAGGTTCAACAACTTGATTCTCTAGCACGCTTGATTGTTGAATCTGGCTACTGGGTTTCATTTCCATCACTTCTGTAAGTGACTAGTTGTCGGACCTGTTTGATGATATATAATTATTATTACCATCTGACTTGCACATACTTAGGATATTTTCACGAGGAGGATTCCTGTTAGCGTATCACTCACCTCTATGGCAGTGCTCATAGTAATCGTTTGTCCACTGGACTGTCGATCAGATTTTTATCATCAAATAAAAGTTCAATTTTTGGGATAATATCTTAAAGTGAGATGTTCCCAAAGCGCATTTTTAAACCTAATCACATCCAAATTGGGGAGTATAGATGCAGTGATGATATTCACAACTTTTCTTGTAGGTATCACCAAATTAAGAGACATCAAACGGTTTCTAAATTTAGGAACTGTCAACACCCTACCAAGTATTCTCCCGCTGAGATAACACTGATTTCGTTTTCACCTTGATCCGATCTACAATATAGCATCTTGTTGGCTTTTGACTTTAGGTTCAAAATACGGGCCCTGTTCACTGTGTTGCTTCATTCCGTTCAAACTCGCGGTTCTTAAACTTCATCCCATCTTTCGCATTATTTGCCAGCCATGAGAATCCGTGTGGCTCTGACCCCAGCATTGCTGCTCGGCCCAGTATAAGTCAGCTTATTGGCTGGCGGGATTATGTCAATAATATTTAGTGTTTTTCTTCAGGTCTTGAAGATCTACAAAATTTCGTAAAGAGATTTTGCGTTTTTCGACACATGCAATATCCATTTCTTAAACTCGTTCTCAAGTCGTGTATGCCACGGCATCGACATGAGTACTTTTGATTTTACGGGTGTCGTAACAATCACTCCGTGTGATGTCCTTTATTGGTACTCGATGACGTTCCAATTAGTCACTGTACAGACTAAAAAACTCTCCACTAGAATAAAAAAAAAACTCAAAATTTCATATTTTTCCGCATTCAACAGTGAAAAAAAGAGACATCCTGCCTTCCTTTACTCATATTCAAATGCTTTCCTTTTTTTAAGTCAAAGTAAAAAGTTTATGTATTTTACAAACCCTTTGGTTATTTTCATGAGATTATACCAATCCAAACAAATGAAAATTGTTTGCCGTTATGTTTTGCTCCAAAATAATTATATACGAGTACAGCTCTCAAAGTCTAAAGCCCTCAATCGCAATCCTCAAAAATATAGTGAAGCCCAAAAAATCTGCATTCAGTCTTCTTTTTTTTCACTTTTGTTAAACGTTGTTACCTCGACATATATTTGTTTACCTTCATCGCTTATGCCTTTGATTATCGCCAGTAAAAACATTTTATAAAAAAAAGCAAATTGTTGTTCAACAACATCCTTTGTATATTTTTGGTGTATTTTTTTTTTTTCTGCATTAATCATCCCTTACATCGGATCTTTTGCAAATATCAGACGAGCAAATTTGCATTTCAGAAGCAAACAACAAAAAATAAAAACTTCTTGGCCACCAAAAGTTATTGTAAATGAGCTGGGGGTTGAAGAGTAGCAACTCAACTCTTTATCACGTGTTCAATTCCTTTGGTATTGTGAGCAGGCCATAGCAGCCAAACCACCATCATCGACCGCTTTGTACCTAACTGGTGTATAATCAAAGGACATGCCATGGCGGCAACAGTAGTAGCAGCAGCAGCGGCGGCGGCGTCGTTGCCGGTGGTGGTCGTTTATTATACGTAACTCGTAATTTTCCACTAAAGTGTTGTACTTGTATAAAACGCTTTGTTGTTTAACACAGAAGAAACGACAGAAGCGGGAGAGCAGGATCATGGCAGACATTTTCTTGGGTCAAGCCTGGAGGCGGCCCTCATTCAACGTTTCTTATTTTTCTGTTCCGTGTTTCTTTTTTCTTCTTTTTTTTTTTACTTTTTTTTAACTTCGCGACGAGAAATGAGCTCTTTTCATTTTTATTTTTGTAACAAGCGTCGTTCATTCTCTTCACGGTTCTTGTAAGTCCTTTATTGTAATTCTTTTTGTTCAGTTTATTTTCACAATCTTTAGGTTTTTTAAGGGTGCAATTTTTCATTACATTACTATGGTAGCGATAGAAGTGTCTTCTCTTCGTGATTGTGTGAGTGTGTGTGGTTCGGTGGATGCAGGTAGTTTTGAAATATATTGCAGCCCTGCAATCCTTTTAAGTGATAGATTTTATTTGAGTTTTTTTCTTGCCATCCTATTGGAAAGTTCGATAATGTGCTGTTCGTGTGAATAAGGGAATTTGCTTTATTTTATTTTGAGATGGCAAATGTGAAAAAGTCGATAAAAGCAAATTGCTTACTTACTTTATGTCCATCAAAGGTCGAATGCAGTCAATGCAGAGAACTTGAAGAAATATTGTACGTAGAATTGGGTCGGGTGAACCAATGCGTTGATAAATTGGATCAAAACCGATATTGACTTTAGGCGATAGCTTGGCAAGTGTTACATTTACTTAGGTACACATGAACTACAATGAACACGTAGAGTTATTTCTGCAGTGAACAATGAGGGGTATTTTATACTTGAGTTTTTATTCACACCGCAGTGCGGTAAAAATTTGGAGATTTAAATTATTACTTTCCATTTCTCTCATAGTATGGTTGAGAGAAATGTGTCGACTCCCGGAACTTCATTGTTTTTTAACTGCCAAGTCATATAAGTCGCATATGATTTCGAGGAATTTCGGGAGAAACCTTAGTTGAGGGGTGTGGTAGTCAAAATCATAATCGTTTTTCGTTACCACGGCCTTATTTACAGGAACCAGCTCACGGCTTTTCATTGTCCTCAAATTTCCTAAAAATCAAATCTAAAAGTCCTTAAACTTATGTACGTAATTTGCTTAGTCCATCTAGATCAGGCACCGTTGAATATTCTAGCCAGGTTCTCAGACAAAGAACTAAACCAACTCTTCCTAGTTTTGAGCCGAGTCTCCATAACCTACGAGACATAAGACATTCCGCTGCCTTCCAACAGACTTTTGAGTATTTTTTTGGTCAGTCTTTGACTCAGTCTTTCGCTGTCAAAGATAAAATTGTTGATGCCAGTGATTGAATTGCAATTCATTTGACTTGACTTTCTACCGATTGAGGAATGGATTGCTACCGAGTTAGCTGCTGATGCTTTAATTGGCTGTTAAATTGCCTGCGTTTGCTTGTAGATTTGCTAGCTTTAAAGTCATTAGTATAAATTTGTAAGAAACAAATAAATATTTTACCAAATTGCACTACTTTTTAGAACAATTGCCCCTGCAAGCAAACCTCAAAAGAAAGCACGGCGACTAAGCTCATTAGTGATACACAAGGCTCTGGGTTAGATGAGCTACACTGACATTATATAGAAGGTGAAAACTAATATCGACTTGAAGCAAATTAGGGAGAAAGTTGGAAGGATCACTGACACAGCAGGTGCTGCTCTCCTTACTGACGGTTTCGATCGGAAGTTGGTGGTCGAGATGTGCCCCATCTTTTCGTCTTGGTATCCATACCACCAGCTATCCTCGACCTGTGAACTAATTACGTTAACGCGTTTGGTGGTGTTGCCTTCCTTCAAGCTTTTGGAAGTTTAAATGATGGAATATAAAGATTCAATTCATAAAGGAACGCAGTCTTACGTATGTTATTTAACCCTCGTTTACAAACCGGCAAAAGTCGTGTCCACCCGAACTGGGGTCCAAATGGACCCCACGATTTTTTCTTCGAAATTTTTTTGATTTCTGACTTATATTGTTCAGTTATAGTTCTTCTGGCTATTGTATGAATTGTTTCTAAGTATTATATATAGCAGGGATAAAGAAATTTAAGCAGAGATGTCATTATGCAGGTATGTAGGAGGTCAGCAATAAAATTTTTCAATTTCAAAAACGATGAAAATTGCCTAATTTCGCAAATCTGGGATTCCCGCTTATCCTTTTCGATATGTCTTTTGTACGTAATTACTGATTGTAAAATTCATCCACATCAATTGTTCCTGGCAGGTATGCCTATCTAAAAAAAAATAGTCATTAGTTCAGTTTGGTCAGGTCATCAAATAATTTTATGACCTGAAAAGGATTGAATTTCCTCAATACATGCCAATCAAGCCTGCCATATATGGCTTGAAGTTTAGGTGGCTTAGTGAAAGCTCAAAGGGCTATCCACTGAAGTTTTCTATCTGCACTGGTAGCTCTGACCAAAGTACAGGACTTGGTCGTGGATATGATGTGCTGATGTCGTTGATGCCACCATATTTCAATTCTGGACGCAACCTCACTATTGATAATTTCTTTACGTCGGTGGATTTGGCATTGAAGTTGCTGGATAAGAAGATCAATATTCTTGGCACGATTCGGAAAAACAAAAGAGATTTGCCTTAACTTTTTGTAGCGAAGGAGGTTCTTGATGAGCAGAATGAGCCTGTAAAGGTCAATAACAAAAAGCAGTATCGTCCAGTCCACTCATCCATTTTTGGATTTTCTGAAAAAATGGCGTTGGTGAGTTATGTTCCGAAGCCAAACAAACAAGTGGTATTGCTATCAACACAACATAACTGTGAGAAAGCCACTTCCGGTCATCAAAGTAAGCCTGCAATGATACTGGATTATAACCGCACCAAAGGTGGAGTCGATGTATTCGACCAAATGGTCTCAATTTATTCATGTACACGCAAAATAAATCGCTGGCCGATGGTTGTATTCTACAACTTACTGGACGTAGCAGCCCTAGCAACTGTTATCATTTTTCGACACTTCAATCCACCTAGAAGAAACAAAAATTTGTTCAGAATTGATAAACTCATCGAATTAGCGGAGGAACTGGTTGAGTCAGAACTGAATCACCGTTCACAACCTCTGCAACACAATCTGGCATAGGAAAATCTGCATTGGATGGTCTCTGTATTTTGGGGAGAGTTCAGGAAGTATTACCAACAGTCCCCGAAAGGCTCTCTTGTAAAAGGGGTAGATGTCACCTTTGCCCAAGAGCAGATGACAAGAAAACCAGAACCACCTGCGATGGATGTGGCAGATGTTGTTGCCCTTGCCACACTAGAACCTTATGTGTTAAATGTCTCCCGAAACTGCCCACAACTTCAAGTTAAATTCTTCTAAACATAAACTAGGCTGCTTTTAAAATAAAATAATTATTTATTAGAAAAAATATGATTTTTCATAGAATTTCAGTACTGGGGTCCAAATGGACCCCAGTTCGGGTGGACGGGTTCTTTTCCCAAAAAAATCGCAGAAAAATCTGTAAACATCTGATAATCGTTTCAACTTAAGAAATGAATAAAAAATTGAATTTTGTTCACTGAGTAAAAATCCCATTTAAAAAAAATTAAAAACAAAAAAGTTATGAGTGTTCAAACATGCTCTGGGGTCCAAATGGACCCCAGTTTGTAAACTAGGGTTAATGGCTTTAAAAGGGACTGTTGAATATTTGAGCTTTTTTTATTACTCTATTATAATGTGAGAATGTTTTTTGTTTGTATTGAATAGACTCCAAAACTACTGAGCCAATTTGATTAAAATTTGGAACAAAGATAATCAAGCGCAGGAAGTAACGAAAGCCATATGTTATCCTCATACATTGTTATGTGATACATTTTAAGAAAGATTTTGGTTTAATTTTTGACGAGAAGCTAAACCTTATACGACACATACCTACATAGATTTTTTAGTTGCTAAAGGAAATTCAATGTTAGGTTTTATTTTGCGTAACTCCAAAGAGTTTTCCGATCCACAGACCTTAAAATGTCTATATTTTGCCTTTGTGAGGTCTTATTTGGAGTAGTGCAACACAATTTGAGATCCCTCATATGCCGTTCATTCATTCCGAATTGAAAAAATCCAATAACGATTTACAAGAATTGTTGTGAAAAGACTTAATTGGGACTTAAATATGCCGAGTAAGATGTCAATTACTCGGTACTATCGAAGGAAGTTCACTGCAATTATGTTTGCTCGCGACATATTAACAGACCATATTGACTTCAATGTTCCTGTGAGAATGTTTCCACAGAACTGTGTATGCTGCCAAAATGTCTAAGAGAAGCGAATTCTGTTTTCAATACGATTTATTTTAATCTGAGTATATATCTATTTAAATCAAAATTATTGTTAATTTTAAATAACTTTGTTGGTGGTAATGTTTAAAATGTGTTATACATTTAGTAATCACTAAAGTATTGTAACTTTGTTTGATGAGTAAACTAAACTAAACTAAACTCATGTTACTATGGGAAAGGGACAAAACTGCGAACATAGCTGAAGACTTTGAAAATACTGCACCAATTTCAAAAATTCTTTCACCTTTAGACTGCCACACTACTCCCGAGACTTATGGTCTATACTTCATCCCTTTATTCCCACTGGAATGGAAATTCGAAAAGCCTCTTAATAGTTTTCAAACTTTTTTCGCCATTACAGTGCGGTTAGCATGTCTGCCTGTTAACGCAGAGGTTCGTGGTTCGAATCCCAACAGAAACAAAACTGTTTTTCCGCAGGTATCGCCATTCGCGAGGAACTGGCAAGTTTTCCGTTAGTTCATGGCCACGAAAAGCGCTTTCTCGATTCGGAACCGGCAGAAAGGTGTAGGTTCCTTAAATTCCCTCACAAGTCATGGTTGTGAGAAATGCGCTATAGGACCTGGGGCTTCTCGCTCTGTTGGCCCACCCAATTTATTTATGTAAGCCTTTTTTCGTGGCTTCCACTGTAATGCTTAAATGACCACACATATTTATGAAAGATGTACAGATATACGTATGATAAGGCCACTAATCACACCATGTAATAAGTACAATAAGAAAATAAGTAGTATATAAGAAACAGCTAAATTCGACTGTAAAACATCAGATGACCAACTCATATACTGTTCTCTCAAAAGTAACAGGTAACCATGAACCTAAAAATCAAACCATTCGTTGTCATGCTTTTAAACAGATAAGGTCTTTAATATAAGTCTAAATGTTCAATGTCTTGTGTTTTATTTAACAAGTGGCCGTCCTTACATTTATTTTTATGTTTTATGTTATCCCCGAGTAACATCACTGCATAGTATAAAACAAAGTCGTTTTCTCTGTCCCTATGTCCCTATGTATGCTTAGATTGTTAAAACTACGCAACGGATTTTGATGCGGTTTTTTTTTAATGAATTGATTCAAGAGGAAGGTTTCTATGTATAATACATGCGTATTATAGTAGAGAAAAGCCGAGAAATTTAAATATTTGTAATATGATGTCTTACCAAACATATTTTTCTGACATTGCAAACGCTGGCTAAACCTTATATACCATGTTTATCTCCTAAGGATAACCTACAGTAACCATTTTTATCTTTAACATATTACAAAAAAAGTATGGGTTATTTTACCAAGCTATTTTATACGGTACAGTATCATTCCTTATCCAATTAGATACGTTGTGCCCTTACTGTGATTTAACCCTCGTTTACAAACCGGCAAAAGTCGTGTCCACCCGAACTGGGGTCCAAATGGACCCCACGATTTTTTCTTCGAAATTTTTTTAATTTCTGACTTATACTATATTGTTCAGTTATAGTTCTTCTGGCTATTGTATGAATTGTTTCTAAGTATTATATATAGCAGGGATAAAGAAATTTAAGCAGAGATGTCATTATGCAGGTATGTAGGAGGTCAGCAATAAAATTTTTCAATTTCAAAAACGATGAAAATTGCCTAATTTCGCAAATCTGGGATTCCCGCTTATCCTTTTCGATATGTCTTTTGTACGTAATTACTGATTGTAAAATTCATCCACATCAATTGTTCCTGGCAGGTATGCCTATCTCAAAAAAAATAGTCATTAGTTCAGTTTGGTCAGGTCATCAAATAATTTTATGACCTGAAAAGGATTGAATTTCCTCAATACATGCCAATCAAGCCTGCCATATATGGCTTGAAGTTTAGGTGGCTTAGTGAAAGCTCAAAGGGCTATCCACTGAAGTTTTCTATCTGCACTGGTAGCTCTGACCAAAGTACAGGACTTGGTCGTGGATATGATGTGCTGATGTCGTTGATGCCACCATATTTCAATTCTGGACGCAACCTCACTATTGATAATTTCTTTACGTCGGTGGATTTGGCATTGAAGTTGCTGGATAAGAAGATCACTAATCTTGGCACGATTCGGAAAAACAAAAGAGATTTGCCTAGACCTTTTGTAGCGAAGGAGGTTCTTGATGACCAGAATGAGCCTGTAAAGGTCAATAACAAAAAGCAGTATCGTCCAGTCCACTCATCCATTTTTGGATTTTCTGGAAAAGTGGCGTTGGTGAGTTATGTTCTCAAGCCAAACAAACAAGTGGTATTGCTATCAACACAACATAACTGTGAGAAAGCCACTTCCGGTCATCAAAGTAAGCCTGCAATAATACTGGATTATAACCGCACCAAAGGTGGAGTCGATGTATTCGACCAAATGTTGTATGTTGTATTCTACAACTTACTGGACGTAGCAGCCCTAGCAACTGTTATCATTTTTCGACACTTCAATTCTCCTAGAAGAAACAAAAAATTGTACAGAAGTGATAAACTCATCGAACTAGCGGAGGAACTGGTTGAGTCAGAATTGAATAACCGTTCCCAACCTGCAACACAATCTGGCATTGGAAAATCTGCATTGGATGCTCTCTGTATTTTGGGGAGAGTTCAGGAAAAACAACCAACAGTCCCTGAAAGATTCTCTTGTAAAAGAAGCAGATGTCACCTTTGCCCAAGAGCAGATGACAAGAAAACCAGAACCACCTGCGATGGATGTGGCAGATGTTGTTGCCCTTGCCACACTAGAACCTTATGTGTTAAATGTCTCCCGAAACTGCCCACAATTTCAAGTTAAATCGTTCTAAGCATAAACTAGGCTGCTTTTAAAATAAAATAATTATTTATTAGAAAAAATATGATTTTTCATAGAATTTCAGTACTGGGGTCCAAATGGACCCCAGTTCGGGTGGACGGGTTCTTTTCACAAAAAAATCGCAGAAAAATCTGTAAACATCTGATAATCGTTTCAACTTAAGAAATGAATAAAAAATTGAATTTTGTTCACTGAGTAAAAATCCCATTTAAAAAAATGAAAAACAAAAAAGTTATGAGTGTTCAAACATGCTCTGGGGTCCAAATGGACCCCAGTTTGTAAATTAGGGTTAAATGAATATTTTCGAAGATATTACAGATTTAAAAATTGCGAGGTAAAAATTTAAAAAGTAGATAAATAAGTAAAAATGTTGTGAATGAATATTCCAAAGATAGCAGGAAATCTTCATGGTATAGGGAAAGGGGAATTGTTTTACTCCAAATTTAAATGTTCACAGTTTTTCTTTAGTGTATTTAATATCAGCATTGTATCCGTGGGAAGTCAGGGCGGGTCACTAGTAGACTGTAAATCATTCCCACGGGAAAGTAAAGCGGAACCTAAAACCAGCTGAACAAATTCTTTCAACATTAGAATGCTTTTTCAGCAAAATGTTGCGAGCAGAGCCGACGCTATACATTCGATCGACGTAGGGCCTGAGCTACGCCGGGTGGGTCAGCTAGTCTTTGGTAAAGGGCCTCAAAGATCGCAAAAGCCATATAGCTGACTGATATGAATATGAGTGATGTCTGACTGATCTACCCTTATCATTCCAAGTTGATAAAAAGTATCAATATTGATTATACTTTTTTGCAAATGTACCGTCACATTGTACATAATGGAGGACGGAACTTGTCCTTAATTAGGTTTTCATCATCAAAAGCACCCTTTTCCTTTTATTTGCAAAGAATCGGAGTTACTGTGTAGGGACTATCCAGTCCTCACCAAGTTATGGTTCGGAAAAATGAGCTAAACCCCCCTTCTTTTTATTGATTTCAATTAGGCTTCGTGTAACGCCCTTTAAGTTACCACGACAGCTTTGAGCTATTTACCGGCTCAGTCGGTATTGTCATGTTCAAAGAACCCCGTCAAAAAAGCACGAGCGGATCACTAGCGCAAAGCAATTAAGAGGAAGAAGAAGAAGAGTTCTTATCCGTTTCACAAACTATTTCTCTTGTGAAGTTGAAGATCAGAGATATTCAGTTAAGATATTAGTTAAGGATATTGAGCAGAATGTTGTCGTCTACCAAGAAAAAATTCTTTCGATTCGTAACTAGGTAAATTTCAAAGATAAAGTCGTTCAAGTAATTTTACGTCTTTAAGCGGCTTTCGTGAAAGTGATAGGTAATTTCCTTTCACCGAACTTTTGCGTTTATGTTCTACATAATTCTTACTTATCTCTGATCACTTCATTCTTCAGGTCGATTTCTTTGTTTTTTGTTGGAAGTCGTTTCAGATGTGTCTAGAGCGTAGACGTGTTATTTACAATCTGGCGAAGTTTTCTTAGTTCATTTTTTGACAGCTGTCACTTGATTTATAGTCTGTTTGGTTTTCCATTTTATCGTGGGTAAGCCGTACGACCACTAGGCACTACCTACGTTCGTTAATTTCTTTCGAAACGAAATCCACCGATTTTTACTTAATTTCGTCGGACAATTTAACACCGCTGGACTATTTTTTTATGCTTAGCCTCGCAGATAAGTCCGAGACGATTGACGCCTTGGACGAGAACATTTTGCGAGTTAATGCTGACATACGGCACCAAATGATGCGAAAATGCTGTTCCATAACTAAGAAGGTTATGGAATCATGGAAAAATAATCGTCATTTCATTAACGCCTTCTAATTGAACTGTGAAACTGAAAAAAAGAAAACAAAAAGTAGGTAGGTAATCGAAAACGTTTAGTTTATCGGCCAACCTGTCATCAGTAGTCCACTCTATACTGATTGATTTGTCTTACGTTACGTCACCGTCGCGTCGGTCAGTCGGCTTAATTCCAAATTCTATTTAACTTATGTGATTATTGAGTGATTGGAAGCATCGTTAAAGTAAGAATGGACTCATTACTACTCCTTCGTGTAAGAAGGTGGTGCCTCCTTATACCTTTTTGTGTCTCTAAGAATCTCAACATGAGTCAGTCTGTACACAAAAGTATACCAAGGACATGTTTCCATTAAAATAATGCTCTCTGGTCTTAAATGTGCTTAGTCAAACAAATAAAAGAACAATTTGCCCAATCAAGTCATAAACATCATCAATTCTCTCAGATGGCTACCTTCAAGCTCCGATATTAAACTCACAAAATATTCTTAAATGCTCAGATAAAAAAGGAGGAAAAGAATAACGCTACGACAGAAATGCACAAATCGTCTTATATCCCTTCGGACATAACATACACTTTTACATTATTTTTCCAATTTTGTATCAGCAGCAGAAAATCTTTAAAAATTCCTTTTTATATTTTACAGCACCACCTGAACGGATTAGCATACGAGATGATGCCGACATAGAACGATCCAGTGTCGTTGGGCCATACAGTGAAGGCGATGTGGTATCCTTAAAATGTGAAGTTTATGGAGGTAAGTTCGCAGGCCAAGAACAATGCACAGCACAGTGCACATACTGAAAACTGAAAATATTCATGAAATTTTTGGACACATCCTTTATGGCTGTATGAGCCAATAAACCTCTTTATATATATGAAATCCATAACGAGACTGACCTCCAATCCCCTTCCCCCCCACATTGTACTTAACTTCTTTTTTTACCCACACTGCGTTCGGTTCGTAACAAGTGAAATGCTTGTTCATATTAAATTTAGAAAACTCATTCATTTTGATCCAGAATTCCATGATACTCATCATTCTCTCCATCTCTATCTTTCATTTTTCTCTCATTCTCTCTTTCTTACTTTCTCTGACCACAGGTAAACCGACGCCAACCATAAGCTGGTACCGGGACGGCATTCCGGTAATCTCTGAAACAAATCATGTCCCAGGCGGACGTTATGTACAAAGTGAAATTACATTGGGTCCCCTCAGCCGGGAGGATCTTAACTCAAGACTGACGTGCAGAGCAAACAATCATCCCAGGGCAACACCAATTGAATCAGTAGTACAAATTGATATGAACTGTGAGTATAATGCCTTTAGGATGTTTCAAAAATCGTCCACCGTATATCCTTCCTCTTATTGCAATTCCGCAATTCGTTTCCCATCCCGATACCTTTCCCTTGTTTAAATTCACCTTCGAAGGTAGGTAGCTAGATGACGATGTCAACGGCTTCTTGTTTTGACTTGCAGAAATTTTAATATTGCTATACACACACACACATGATGGAAATATACACAACTTTCACACACAGACACATGCTCCGCAATACGTTGCAAATTCAATTTCAAATATTAGTTTTTGATTTACTTAAGACGACAGCATTAGAATAATGTGTGTGTATGAAGGAGTAGATGTAGAACGGAAGTTCTATCACATCCTTATTGCAGTTTGCAGAAGTCAACCTTTTCTTCAAGTTTTAGTTAGTCGTTGCTTAGGGTTGTTTTTTAGATTCCTATTTTAATGGACACACATGATGGAGAATTTCAGAAGTGCTGTAGAAATGTAAGGGGGATCGAAAGAAATCGTCTTTTGAATTTTGTAAAAGGGACTGGGATTTAATTGGAAAAGGAACTTGTTTTTGAAACGAAGCAAAATGCAAGTAGGATGACTATGGAGTGCCCACATTGCTCCTTTTTCACTTTCATATCCAAATACCAAGCCCAGCCAGTAATCTAAGGTTGATAGAAAACCTTACACATTCATGTGTTGCAGTTATTAAAGTAAAAGAATTGCTAGTAAGGTCCTGCAGGATGACGATGAAATGCCTGCATTGCTTTACATATTTTCCTTACTCAATTCCAAGATTATCGAGTAGATAGCCAAAAATCGATAGAAAACTTATCACATTCGTGTTGTCCAGTTTCAAAATTGGTATTGAAGTTAAAGAAACGCATCTTGGGTTCTGTTAGATGACGATGAAGTGCCCACATAGCTCCACTCGTTTTCCATGCTCCTTTTTTAATTCCAAAATCAAGCTTAGCGAATAGATAACCGAAAAATCATAGAAAACTTTCCACATTCGTGTGTTGCGGTTACTAAAGTAAAAGAATTGCGAGTAAGGTCCTGCAGGATGACGATGAAATGCCTGCAATACCTTACTTACATATTTTCCTTACTCCTTTTTCAATTCCAATGCCAAGCTTAGCGAGTAGATAACCAAAACTCGACAAAAAACTTTCCACATTCGTGTTGTGTGGTTTCAGAATTTTAAGTAAAAGAATGCAACTTGTGTCCTGTAGGATGACGATGAAATGCCCACATGCTCCTTTTCAATTCCAAAAGCAAGCTTACCAAGTAGATAACCAAAAATCATAGAAAACTTTCCACATTCGTGTTGTGCGGTTTCGGAATTGGTATTTAAGTAAAAAAATGCAAGAAGGGTCCTGTAGGATGACGATTAAATGCCCATATTGCTACACTTATTTTACATGCTCCTTTTCAATTCCAAAACCAAGCTTAGCGAGTAGATAACCAAAAAATTATAGAAAACTTTCCACATTCGTGTTGTGTAGTTTCGATATTTGGGCTTGTAAGTAAATCAACCAAACCACTCTAAATAGTAGAGTTTCTGCAAGCACAACTAATAACAAGATGACAAAATCGCCTTAGATTTGACCTTTCTTGATTTGAGCCTTGGCTAAGGGCTCTATGCAGCTGGATGGCAGCTTACAGAAACCAAAACAGAATTGGAAAACAAAAACAACACTAAAGTAGCTAATAGAAAAACACTTCGATCAGATTTCCTTTCCAGAGCCACCAGCGATCTCTGTTGTCAAAGCAACCCTCAAACAAAGCACTGTCCACTCGCTACTTAGTGGAATCTGATCTCCCAACACCTTTTTGGGGGTGAGCTTTTTCCGTGTTTAAAAAGCATCTAAATTGAACGTAAGCTAAATTCACTTGCTCAATTTTATTCGTCGTCATAGCTGCTCCCCAGGGAAAAATAAAACGAAAACGATTTCAGTCCACATCGGCACTGCGAAAACCTTGTAAACGAGAAAAGGTAATGAACGTCTAAGACACGAGTAAAACAGAAATGTGAGCAGTCATTTGCTCTGTAATAAAATATTTGTTCCGAAGTATTGAATTTGAAATACAATAAGTAATTGATTTCCGGTCATGAATGGATTCGTTAAGTCTATCGCAATAAGTATCTAACAGCGATTTGCTTGCCGCACATTTTTTGATGTAAGTATCGATTGCGTTTTCCATCTAGACACTTCCCCAATGACATACCCCATAGCAGTATAGCGATTGTATATTTAGTGACTTCGTTGTGTGGACTTTCATAGGACGACGGAAGTCACAAGGATAGAAAACGAGATATGGTATGAGAGATTAAGGATTCTAGGGAACGCTACGCTCGGAGGCTATTGATGATAGAAGAACGAGTATAGGTATACTTTATACTCTATACCTCGATTTCGATATGTTGTGAATCCAATGGAAGTGATATAGCTTAAAGGGATTTGATTACATTTGATATCCTTTGGGGCTTGAAGCCATTTAGTCAAATGTGTAAATAAGCATAATGATTGATTATATATGGGGAGTGTTTTCCTTTAAAGGAGCTGATTCTCCATATTGACTGGTTATGAAGAGGGAATTGGAACTGGCGGGCGTTGCGTAGCTTCGTTGGTTGGTGAGAGAATTTAGACAAAAAGTGCTATTGAAATTTGGGTTAGCGTTTGACAGCTGAGTAGGGCTATGTTTTGCAATTGCTGGATTAATTGGATCCTTTAATTAAGTGAAACCCATGCCATTGTCAGTGGTGGCAATTCGAAAAGGCGTCTGTGCTGCTGATGACGAAAAATGTTATGCCATAATTTGTTAGCATTGATGATAAACCAGATTTGCTGACAGAGTGTTGGCACGTGCTTGTGATTTGGTTTTCAATTTTAATGGCCTTGATTACGTTTTTTTTTTTTTTAGAAAAGGGACTCTATTGGTAATGAGTTTCAAGGCTCTGAAGTTTGGGTATCAAGCTATCTGCTTACCTAACCATATGGAGAAAGGGTTGTAGAGCTTGTTGGCACCGTTATATGATAAAATGTTTGATGTTTTCCGATAAAATTAAACAAAAGTGCTAATATGTTGCAAGGATGGTTAGCCATTTAGGATTCTTGTTAATTTTCATAGACGTCTACAATATATCAAAATATAATTTGATCTTAATTAGTCTTAATCTTAATTAGACTTAATCTTTTTATTCTAAGTAATAAGAAGTCCAAACAGAATTCGTTGATCCTCACATTCACAACAGCTCAACCCTTAAGGTGTGAAGGGGCTCATTGTCCCCCGATATGAAATTCATTACCGTTAGGCACGGCTTCTCGATTAGCCATTCGGAGCCGGCGGAAAATTGTAAGTTCCCTTCATTTCCTCACAAGATATGGTTGCGAGAAATGCGATAGGCCCTGGGGCTCCTCGCTTTGTTTCGCCACTCTTTTTTTTTATGATATTAATTGTGTTAGTGTTTTTCATCAAATTCTCTAGTGAATGTCCTTACGAGTATGCATAACAATCAAATTTGAACTTTACTTAGGGTTGACCCAGGTTTCCTCAACAAACAGATTAAATTAGATAAGATTAAGGGGGGACGCTGGTCTAGAGCGTTAAAAAATGGGCATACAATTTATGAATTTCTTGTGACTCAACAAAATGATCAATCGAAAATCTGTGAAAGAGGTTTTATAATTTAGCTTTTTATATACAAATACAAACCTTTTCGTGTCAATTAAATTCAAAATGGCAGCTGTCCAGCATTTCTTCGGAGGCACCTCAGTTTGCAGACGGTCCATGGCCGAAAATGTAACCTCCTTAATTTTGGTTCTGGAATGAAATCCCGAGAATTGTTTTTGAATTGTTCTTCTATATAACAACAGCAAGAGAGGATTTTCTCGATATTTTGTTCACTAATAAAAACGACAAAATTGTTGATTAAAAAAAAAACTATGCAATATAAAAAAATGGGCACGGCTGGGTCGCACGAACTTGCGATCGTTTGCTAAGTACAATACCAAAATCTTAAGACTGAGTAAAAGGTTTTAGTATTAGCTCTTAATATATTTGGTGGTACAGGGTGGCCAACTACACATTAATTATGAAAATTGAATTAAATTACGCAAAATATTTAAAAAATTAAATTAAATATTCCAAAAGTTTCAAGCGAAAATCTAAAAACGCCATATTTTTGCAATCGCTATTACATACAAACCCTTAAAATTTAATTAAAATCGTTAGAGCCATTTTTTAAAAAACCGGTTTTTTATTTTTTCAAAAAATGAGGTTTTGAAAATTCAAGTACACTAGGTTTAAGATCTTGCTAAGAGATGTATTGACAGAAAATTTGAAATAAATCAAAGATACTGTTTTGAAAATATTCGAAAAAATAAATTTTTTTTAAAAAAAATTATGAAAATTCGAAAAAAACTAGATTTTTGAAATATAGATATGCAATCTTTCTCAAACAATTTAGGACTTCTTAAAT
Source organism: Melanostoma scalare (assembly GCA_949752695.1). Taxonomy (NCBI): domain Eukaryota; kingdom Metazoa; phylum Arthropoda; class Insecta; order Diptera; family Syrphidae; genus Melanostoma; species Melanostoma scalare. The sequence continues at coordinate 205,748,350 of OX456985.1, forward strand.
ATGAAATTTCGTCAAAATCGTGTTAGCCATTAGCTAGATAATCGGCTTTGAAAAAAAAGGTACTATGGGAGGTACCGTTTTTAGACATTTTCCAAAAAATTTTTTTACATTATTAGATCAGTTATTTAAAAATAATACCTCACGTAAAATTTTATTAAAATCGTTAGAGCCTTTTTCGAGAAAAATAAGTATTATCATATCGGTTGTATGGCAGGTACCGTTATTTCAAGACCTAGAGACCCAATTCCGAAAACCCCTCTGTAGGCTACTCCAGAGACCATAACTGCAAATTTTGAAGAAAATCGGTCAAGCGGTTCAGGCTGTAGATCCATATACAGACAGACAGACACACAGACATACAGACACACAGACACACAGACAGACAGACAGAATTGCAGGACCCACTTTTTTCGTATTCTCTATCATCGTAATGTCATTTTTAATTGTTATCTCAAATTTTTTTTTCTGCACGATTGCAAGGCTTGCCTTATAGTATCTACCTATAATCGAAAGTAAAAAAATCCTACGTACAGCTCTGGAAAAAGGTATTTCGAATGTACTGTCAAAATTTCGTATAGGTCGGTGCAGAATTGCTTGAGTTATGTCTTCGGTCAGTTCAAAAAAAAGTGATTTCGAGAAAAACGCGTATAAAGTTTTAAGAACTACAAAATCATATGGCATACCTGAGGGGTGCTGCCGCAAATGGGAAAGTTTGGGCATTTAGACATTTTTGCCGGCATCCATCCTTTGGTATGTTATTTTTAAGACCCTAGAGTACCTTCGACAAAAAAAAATTTCAGTTTCTTCAAAATTCTAGACCAGCTATAATTTTTATTTCACAATAGACAAATTTACAAAAACCTTATGGATACATTGAAATATCATAAGTTAGATTTCAAACTAAGTCTTTAAAGGACCCTAACGGGCCGTCCCTTAGCTAGATGATAGCTTTGTAAAACAAAAAGTATTTTGTAAAATTGAGTTTTGATATAATTTTGAATTTAGAAGTCTTCTCGTACTATTCGTTTTCTATAAGTTAGAGCTGTTTTAATGAAATGTGATAGTTTCTGCCAGTCCTTTCCATTCAAAACTGCTGACAACTCGGTTTGTTGCATGTTTGTCGTCGTATCTCTACTAAATTTGTAATAAAATGACATTTTCTCTTTCGTTTATGTTACACAAAGAGCATTTAAGTGCTAAGATTTAAAATTTATTTCATCGATTTTGATGCCAGAGGAGATTTCTCTCATATTTGGCTGTACATTGTGTGTGTTTACGTAATGTTTTTACAATAATTTTGAATGTTAATAGGTATAGCAATGAATAAGTAAATTAACCACACAAAAACGTAACTTATGACAATTAATGTAATAAAAGGAAATGAAAACGATATTAAAAATTTAAAGAGTGAACGTAAGACTTTACATTTTACATTTAAAGAGCATCAGCAATATGAAAGAAAAGAGACAAAATTAAACAAAAACATGTTTCAGCAGACCAATGAATAATAACATTACAAAAAACTTGAGAATATCTTAGTTAATAATTATTTTGTATACTTTTAATTAAGTTTTCTTTGAATTTAGATGGTGATAATTCTTTTAAGTTGTCTTCGAGATTATTGTATAGCTGGACCGATTTGTATAGGAATGAGTTGGTTCCATACTTTGAAGTCCTTGGCTTAGGTTGATGAATTTTGTTCCGTTTTCGAGTATTAAGGTTGTGTTGTTGTGCTTTGGTTCTTAGTTCGACGGTTGAGTGTGATCCCATACATTTTATGCAAAGTGCACAATAGATGGTGTTCGGTGAAATCGCTTACGAGTAGAAGGTTAAGTTTTTTATGCATTTCAATAGTTCGTGTATACCAGCTGTAGCCAAATACATTTTTTAGAGCCTTATTCTGGATAGTCTGTATTTCTTTTATTCTTTGGGTTCCACAGCAACTCCATATATTTATACCATATGCTATATGGCTTTAGAACAAGCTAAAGTAGAGTTGTCTTTTGATGTTATCGGGAATATGATGGGCGATTCTTCTAAATACACCGCTGATTGATGAAAGCTTTTTAGCTGTTTTGTCGACGTGTACGTCGAAACTACACGACGAGTCCATCCATAGTCATAGTCCATCCATATTTAAACTCGTTTACTTTTTCTATGGTTTCGTTTTTAAATTTCGAGTCAATGCTTACTTTTTTCTTATCGATTATCATGTACTTTGTTTTTTTAAGATTCATGCACAGTTTTTGTGTTTCCATCCAGTTTTGAAGTTTTTCAAAGTCATTTTTCATCATTTCTTGAATAAGATTCGAATGTTTTACGCCATATACCAGACATATGTATGTCATCCGCAAACATAAAGATTTCACCTTTCAGCTTGAGTTCTTTTATAACGTTGACGTATAGACAGTAAAGTGTCGGACCAAGTACACTACCCTGTGGTACTCCGAATTGCTAGATCGTTACGATGCGGTATGAAATTGAGCGGTAACAGTTTTCCTCTTGCTCGGAAAAAGTTCGATATTATTTCAGTGCTAAAGCGGTCCTTAAAGTAGTTTTTGTCGGTTAGGTCGTACTGCAGCTTCGAATAGGTTTCCCTATGAAGTGAACTTCTAGCCTGCTTCAATAGTCTTCCCGTCATTTGGAATTCGGCTTTTCAATGAAGTTGTCAAGGAATGGTTTCCACTTTGCCAAATTATAAAAAGTAAGGTGGAGTTCACACATGTCTGCCAATTTTTTCCATTCTTACAACCATGAGCGTTGGGATCTTATTATTGAAACTGCAACCTTTCTTGCTATTTTTTTTTTTTAGTGCTGCTGTTTGTAAGTTTGACGATGTAGTTAAAGTGGAGCTTTAAAGATGAAAGGTACAGTGGTGATAATCCAGTTTCTATCGTCAGCATATAATTGGGTGCAGCGTGCAGTGTCTGGCAGCTGAAAGTGGCGTTTTAAGAAGAACCACAACATTTTTTTAGTTGTTTCAGAATGACGCCAACCCCATGACTCTGCAGCTTGCAGCATAAAGCATGTTTCGGAAGTTGCCAGTGAAAACTTTGTACTTTGCACAAAATGATAAGTCTTTATTTCCGTAAAGACTTTGAAACACAGAACCCATTCCATTTTTCCAGGAATTTAGATTTGTTTTAATTAACGCTGAGATTCCAATTCAAACAGTAACTGCGTAATTTGTTAATCATTAATTGGAGAGATTGTGGTGATTCTGTCATAAGGACAAGATCATCTAAGTATATTAATACCTTAATCAGAAATCCATCTATCATTATGCCACAAGGCATGTCTATGATCAGGTATTCGATATAGAGGCTAAGTGCGGATGTGCTGAGATTATATCCTTGCTTCAACCCTACGGACGCGGAGAACCAATCTGAGAGACTTTGTCGTTTGTCCGTCCCAGACTGCGTAAAGTGTTTAAATATATAAATGTTCTCAATCATCCTTGCAAACTTAAGCGATATTCCGTCTCTATTAGCAATTTAAAAATTAGAGCTTTTCTGTCGATAGAATCGAAGGCACCTCGGAAATCAACGAAAAATGTGTATACATATACATAGTTTCTTTTGTCTGTGGAGATACGTTTCTGCGATATTCGCCAAGCTAAATATATGGTCGATATAAAATCCTATTTGAAATTCACTAAGAAGGTGGTTATTTTCGGTCCATGTTGTGAGCCGGCATCTAAGGATTTTCATAAAAATTTTCAGTGACGTGTTGAGGAAGGATATACCCTAGCAGTTTGACTGGTCTGTTTTATCTCCTTTTTTGTATAAAGGGAATATAATTCACTTTCTAAAGGCTTCTGGTGTTTCTTCTGCACTGAAAATATTATATATATTATATTATTAGTAAGGTGTATTAAGAATTCTTTTGTTGAGAATTTGAGAGATTCATTTGGAATGCGATCGACTCCGGAAGCCTTGTTTTTTTGGCTTTGGCTACAACAGATTCTCATTCCTGTAGTGTTATTTCGCAATCTAATATTTGATTTTGGCGTATTGAATTGGTTGGGAGAAGAGTTCAGTATTTCAATGTTTTTCGAAATAAATTTAAAATGGATGCACATATAGGCGTCTTCGTTGCAAAATTTTTCCTTTGGTATTTTGTATTACCTTCCAAAAATCTGAAGTGTTCTTGCAGTGCGATAAACTTTCTGCTTGCGTTTTAAAAAAAACTTGCTTCTTTTGTTTGGTATAAACTTTTGAAAGCTCGATTTGCTTCAAGGTAATCTTTTTTTAGCGAAATGGCATTAAAGTTTTGATGCAAGTGCAATAGCGGAAAAGATCGTATCCTGGCAGACTCACAATCCTTATCAAAGCATTGTGATTTATTTTTACAAGCGTTAGGTTTTGCGTGCTAAAATATAAAATCACAACACTTCCTTGGCATTTGAATAAAAATATCGGGTTTTTTAATAAGAGCTCTACAAAAGTTTTTTAAATAAAACAAAAACTGACTAATAATAGCGGACTGTAGATCTAAGTTTCAAGTAAGAATATATTTAAATATATACCAAGCGCAAGCACTTCGAAAATAAAATAGACACATTTTGTTCTATGCGGACAGCATGTCCTATTTATTTGAAAGACTATTATGCTCTGCCAGTATTACATCGCAGATCGGTAGACGATCTTCTCATCCCTGTTGGAAGATACAACAGCCCAGTAGGCATACGCAGACATGTGTGCGTATGGCTCCTCCTTCTTGGAATATTGAACATCCTGCCCACTTTAAACCTGGTGGTTTAACTATTTATTAGCGCTCCTTCTGAAACAGCATGGTTGAACTCAACCCTGGAGCAAAAACCCTTCCTGTGGGGATAGCGTTGGTAGCGTTAGAGATGATCGTACGCCTCAGATGCGCACTATTCGATGGACTGTTTTCCAAGTTTAATTATTTCCTATTTTATAAAGCAAACAAAGTGTTCATATTAAATTATTATTAATATTTTTTTTTTTTTTTTAAATAATGAAATAATAAAAGAATAGAATAGAAATAAATCGATACAACCATATTACGTATCTGCAGGCGTCTCTTGACGTCGGTTACCACATTAGCGACAACGTTCTGTTCTTCACCTTCAACCAGTGTACAATCATTGGTGCATTTGCGGTTGGCACACATTTTCGTTGAATGCCAACCTCCACATTATTAGACAGTTTTGTGACCGGTCGGTCATACATCCGTCCGTTACAACGAATGCGAGCGCTCCGTACTCGTCCGTTTTTGTCGGGATACACCTTTGTAATGCGTGCCCGCTTCCAAATGCGCTTGGGCTGTTTCTATTTCGTACGCAGTTTTACCTCACTCAAATAGCCTTGGGACCATCTGCTCCAAACATTTTGTTCCAATTGATGAATTTTGTACCAACTATCAAGGCGATGGGATGCTACTTCCTTGACATCTGGACCCAGAGGACGAATTATTTGGCTGCCAGCAATAAAATGGCCTGGTGTAAGGGCTGTGAGGTCATTTAAAGCACATAGAGGTCGGGAATTGAGGCAAGCCTCAATGCGAACGAAGGCAGTGTAGAGGTCTTCAAACGTAAGGCTGCGAGTATACCAATTTCTCTGTCTAGGTGGTACTTTGCGCGTATCACACTCGCTTCCCACAGCCCATCGTGATGTGGTGCCAGAGGAGTATTAAAATGCCACGTAATTTTACGCTTAGCCACCTCATCCTGAAGTTCCTTCTCATTTAACCGATCTTCTTGTCGTGCAACTAAACGGTCTAATGCTGCTAGAAATGCCTTCGCGCTGAGGTCGCTGACTAACTCCAATTGAACAGCTTCAATGGGAAAAATCAATGAAGAGGCATAGGTAGGCATTCGCTGTCACTGGAACATCCCGTCCTGAATATGCCCGAGTTCTACACGGACCGGCAAAGTCCAATGTATGCGAATATGCGTTTGGCGAATGCGTTTTATTGCGCATCGACCACCTGTCGCAGAATAAACGTACGAACCGCTGGACGTAAGGTGTTTATCCTGCCCACTTTGACTTAGTAGAGTCAAGACCATGACGAGGATAGTGAAAGTGTTCTTTTAAACATCTGCTTCTGATTGTTGAGCACGCGGAAGTTTCCGATTGATCCATTTTGGCCATTAGTCCTCGGAAGAATTTCTCGTTTGGGCAACTGCTTCGTTTAAAAATATTGGCCTTGCGACCAACTGCTAAGTACATATGTTGTCTCTTGTGGACAACTGCTTCGTATAGAATTATTGCTTCGTATAGAATTGTTGCTTCGTATAGAATTGTTGCTTCGTATAGAATTGTTGCTTCGTATAGAATTATTGCTTCGTATAGAATTGTTGCTTCGTATAGAATTATTGCTTCGTATAGAATTGTTGCTTCGTATAGAATTGTTGCTTCGTATAGAATTATTGCTTCGTATAGAATTTTTGCTTCGTATAGAATTGTTGCTTCGTATAGAATTGTTGCTTCGTATAGAATTATTGCTTCGTATAGAATTTTTGCTTCGTATAGAATTATTGCTTCGTATAGAATTGTTGCTTCGTATAGAATTGTTGCTTCGTATAGAATTGTTGCTTCGTATAGAATTATTGCTTCGTATAGAATTGTTGCTTCGTATAGAATTGTTGCTTCGTATAGAATTATTGCTTCGTATAGAATTTTTGCTTCGTATAGAATTGTTGCTTCGTATAGAATTGTTGCTTCGTATAGAATTGTTGCTTCGTATAGAATTATTGCTTCGTATAGAATTTTTGCTTCGTATAGAATTATTGCTTCGTATAGAATTTTTTTTTTTTTTTTTTTGCTTCGTATAGAATTTTTGCTTCGTATAGAATTTTTTTTTGCTTCGTATAGAATTTTTGCTTCGTATAGAATTTTTTTTTTTTTTTTTTTGCTTCGTATAGAATTTTTTTTTTTTTTTGCTTCGTATAGAATTTTTGCTTCGTATAGAATTTTTTTTTTTTTTTTTTTGCTTCGTATAGAATTTTTTTTTTTTTTTTTGCTTCGTATAGAATTTTTTTTTTTTTTTTGCTTCGTATAGAATTTTTTTTTTTTTTTGCTTCGTATAGAATTTTTGCTTCGTATAGAATTTTTGCTTCGTATAGAATTTTTGCTTCGTATAGAATTTTTTTTGCTTCGTATAGAATTTTTTTTTTTTTTTTTTGCTTCGTATAGAATTTTTTTTTTTTTTTTTTTGCTTCGTATAGAATTTTTGCTTCGTATAGAATTTTTGCTTCGTATAGAATTATTGCTTCGTATAGAATTGTTGCTTCGTATAGAATTGTTGCTTCGTATAGAATTGTTGCTTCGTATAGAATTATTGCTTCGTATAGAATTTTTGCTTCGTATAGAATTATTGCTTCGTATAGAATTTTTTTTTTTTTTTGCTTCGTATAGAATTTTTGCTTCGTATAGAATTTTTTTTTGCTTCGTATAGAATTTTTGCTTCGTATAGAATTTTTTTTTTTTTTTTTTTTGCTTCGTATAGAATTTTTTTTTTTTTTTTTGCTTCGTATAGAATTTTTGCTTCGTATAGAATTTTTTTTTTTTTTTTGCTTCGTATAGAATTTTTTTTTTTTTTTTTGCTTCGTATAGAATTTTTTTTTTTTTTTTTTTTGCTTCGTATAGAATTTTTTTTTTTTTTTGCTTCGTATAGAATTTTTGCTTCGTATAGAATTTTTGCTTCGTATAGAATTTAAAAACAAAGAAAATATAATAGATCCTAAAGACAGTCCAAAACTGCGGTGATGACTCTATCGGTCGACCACCAGCTGCATGAAAAATAAAAAACATCGAGATGCAAAACTAGAAAAAAAAAGAGTTTAGGGACAAAGAAACCCAAAACCTGACTGCCACCGTGGTTTATGACTGCGCATAAGTTAATGGATAAAAAAAAAAAGGTTCAATTCCTCTCATAACAAATACTGACCGTAATGGTAGTCTAAAATGGATCGACCAACCATCCAACGCGGAAAGAAAAAAAAATCAACATCCTTACACTAACAATATGAGAAGATCGACCTCATAAAAGAAAAACAAAGAAAATATAATAGATCCTAAAGACAGTCCAAAACTGCGGTGATGATTCTATCGGTCGACCACCAGCTGCATGAAAAATAAAAACATCGAGATGCAAAACTAGAAAAAAAGAGTTTAGGGACAAAGAAACCCAAAATCTGACTGCCACCGTGGTTTATGACTGCGCATAATTTAATGGATAAAAAAAAAAAAAAAAAAGGTTCAATTCCTCTCATAACAAATACTGACCGTAATGGTAGTCTAAAATGGATCGACCAACCATCCAACGCGGAAAGAAAAAAGAAAAAAATCAACATCTTTACACTAACAATATGAGAAGATTGACCTCATAAAAGAAAAACAAAGAAAATATAATAGATCCTAAAGGCAGTCCAAAACTGCGGTGATGACTCTATCGGTCGACCACCAGCTGCATGAAAAATAAAAACATCGAGATGCAAAACTAGAAAAAAAAAGAGTTTAGGGACAAAGAATCCTAAAATATGCAAACAGTCGTAGGATCTACGATACTATGCAGCTGCACATCGAACCGATATAGAGGTACCTATACCATATATCCAAAGCAAACAAAACTTTGGCCGAATCGTTACTCCGAAATATATTAATGAATGACAGGGCAGGAACTACCTACTCATGCATTTTCTTCGGATGAACACGTGCAAGGAAAAACAAAGCATGTTGGGCAGATCTCATATTGTAAAAACAATCGTTATTAGCTAGACCTACCTACCTAAGAACGACAAAATAAACAAAAACTATTTCGCAGGGTAATAAAATCTAACAGTATTCCTAAGTTCTAAATAGCGACGAGATCTATGGCACCGTGTAGCTGGACATCGAACCGGCAGATAGGTTTACCCAAAAAAAGAAAATCAAAGTATGATAAAGCAAGGGTTGGTAACTACTTTTGCGTTTGATTCGGAAGAACACGTGCAAGGAAAGGCAAAGCCAGTTGCGCAGATTTCATATTATATAGGTATGTGCATATGTTTAGGCTGGCCGTCATTTAAAAACAATCATTATTTGTGTTTGACCCTGAGCTGAACTTAATTGAGAACAAAAATCCAAAAAATAAAGAAACAGAAAAATAAACAAAAAACCCTTTCGCAGGTCCATAAAACGCAACAGTATTCGGAAACCAAATCAGATCTAGGTATACCCATAACCATTATACTTTAAGTAAACAAACGCATAGCAAAATCTTCAGTTAAACAAAAGAAAGATAATAAGTCAAGGGTAGTTTCCAATCCCTTTGGTTGGATAAACAAGCTGTACTGTACATGTTGCTCAAATATACATATATATCATAAATTCTATATATTTACACGCCGGAGCAGGCTATCACTGAAAAACAACCTTTGTTTTTGTTCATAGTGAAAATACATATACCACTGCACCAATATAGCAGCACATTGTGCAAAGGACATGAAGAGCCGAGATGAAAGCCACGCCCATGCTAACATTCGTTCAAGAAATGTGAGATGAAAGAATGCAAAGCAAACGTTATGCAACATCAACTGACAAGATCCCTACCATCATGCGCATTTTCCTTACTTGCAGAAATTCAAATCTCGTCATCTTCCCAAAAGTGAAAAACTACGAGTGCTCTAAACAGTGCACAACCACATAGCTACATACGTATCTAGTATTGTAATAAGTATCGTTAAATCGGCATAATACAAAGAGAACATATACATACATATAAAGAAAGCTATTTTCTAATACCTATAAGCCAAATGATATTGACTTTGGCACTGGTATTTTCATTGATATCATAACCATTTTTTAAAAAAGTTATTTGAAGGTAGGTAGGTACTGACCCATGTGTATTTGTACTCACTTGTATGAGAATTTTAAAGACCACAAGTTGGTTTTGCAATGGAATTGTTGCTTTTTGTAGGCTTTTTTTTTTTTTTTGCTTACCAGTACCAGTAAGCTCACTAATTCACTATATGTAGTTTGCTTGTTATTATAATTGTTTTATTTTTTTTTTTTTTACTTATTTTCTTTTTCACTTTCACGTAGTAAATCACTATAGGTATGTATACCTCCCTAGTTTGTTTTTTATTGTTATTGTTTTGTTTTATACTTATTTTCTTTATCACTTTCACGTAGGTATACAGTTTTCAAAGGGGTAGCCCAATGTTCGGCTCTGAAGGACCCTGACTAATAATAGCGGACTGTAGATCTAAGTTTCAAGTAAGAATATATTTAAATATATACCAAGCGCAAGCACTTCGAAAATAAAATAGACACATTTTGTTCTATGCGGACAGCATGTCCTATTTATTTGAAAGACTATTATGCTCTGCCAGTATTACATCGCAGATCGGTAGACGATCTTCTCATCCCTGTTGGAAGATACAACAGCCCAGTAGGCATACGCAGACATGTGTGCGTATGGCTCCTCCTTCTTGGAATATTGAACAAAAACGGTTTTAGGCATCAATAAAATTTTATATTTTTGTAAAAGTACGTTTGATGCCATTAAAAAAATTTGCTTTTTTTTGCGTGATCACAACGGGCACGCTTGCAGAAGTCCAAACGCTGAACCCAATTTTCGAAGGTTTTCAAGTATAAGTCGATCGATACTGCTGCAATTTCACGTTCGATATTCGTACGAAGTTCGTCGATCGCTGGCTTGTTGGCATAGATTATAGACTTGACGTAGCCCGACAGAAAAAAATCAAACGGAGTCAAATCGCACGACCGAGGAGGCCAACCGACTGGGCCATATCGTGAGATAACACGTTCTCCAAACTCGGTTTCCAATAAGTTGATTCGCTGTGTGGCTTCTGGTGGTCAAGCAGCTTCAGTTCTTGCTTCAATTTAATCTTGTAAGGAGGTAGGCCAAGATCTTTTCGCTAAATTCGCCACAACGACGTCAAAGAGATGCCCAACGCTTGAAAACGACGTATGAGAGACACATTAGGGCTTTCTGTAACTGAAGCCTCATTGGCAGCAAAATTCTCGACACTACGAGCACTTCTTTGTCTCACTGGCACGGGAACATTTTGTACTGTGGATGTGGATTCAAATTTTTCCACTAGACGCCCAATTGTTGATCTGCTAGGACGATTACGACGACCATAAATTGGACGTAAAGCTCTTAACCCTGAGGAAACTGACTCCGAATTTCAGTAGTAAATTTTTGAAAATTTCCACTCGTTGTTGGGTCGTATATTTTCCAATCATAAAATGAAATGGCAAACCTTACTGAAGAGAATTGTAAAAAGAACGTCCAAAAATATGGCGTCATTTGCTGTTCCTACCGCTCTACTTTTATAGCGTCCTTGTTGAAAAACGCTTTACATGCCATTTGACAACCCTGTTCATTGCCTAAACTCGACTCAATAAAACCTAGGGCGAGTTGAGGGCGAACCCAGGCCTCAAAAAACACTCAGTTTGACATTCAGTTTAGGTTTTTCAAAAAAGACTTTGTGGCGACCCCAGGGCTTCTTTGAACGAACCTATTGAATAAAGATGTTTTTTTTTGCTTTGAAAACTACTTTTTCGATGAAAAAATTTGATAGTGGGAAATAATATAAAACAAATTCAAGATTTTCAACTGATGAGATCACAAATTAAAATTTGAGACTGCCAACCAAAGTTCCAAATTGCCAAAAGACATTATGATCAAAAAATGTTATACAACCGAGGTGGTAGCTAACTACGCAATAAACATGACTTCTGTAATAATCTGAGAGATCTTTCAATTTTACAAAATCCCTTTTTCTCACCGATTGCGCTAAATATGATTTCCCCAAAATGTTCAACCTCATTGAAAATGTTCTATGGAGTCGCGTTGTGCCTTTCTGGGTTGAAATGAAAAGCATACTTTGCTAACAACAAATCTGACAAGAAGTTCCTGTTTGTTTGGTGTGAAGATAGATTTTCTTAAAAAAAACACAAAAAAGGTGTCCTGCAATCCTCATGCACTCGCAGATCGCTAGCCTCAAGTGGAATGGCGAAACATATGGGGACTTTCAAGAGGAGAATATTTAAGAGTATGGAATTTCATCCCTTACGTAAATATATCCTACGACACTTCATTCCTTTTTATGCCAAATTCGAGTTAGATTCTCTTCCTTTAAAAATACGATGTGCAACCTTTCCAGTCTTTTAGTCTGCCTTAAAATATACTTTTTCGTTTACTGATAAATTCGTTTCAAATTCGCGAAGAAATTCAGACTACCGCATCACAAGCAGCCTGGAATCTTACAACAAATTTGTTTTAAACCAACTTTTGCCTTTTTGAAGTTTTCTGTTCTTGGAGTTTTGTAGCAGAGAGGGCGTTTAAGATATCCTCGACAGTGCAATAACCGAATCCCAAGGTTCCAACTTGACTAGAGTTTTAATCAGGATTCGCACGAAAACGAAAAGTCTCTCTTCGGATTACGGCACTTCAAAGTGTAAGAAGAAAACTCCATCATCCCAAACGAAATCAGCCCCACAAAGTCCAAAATTAAATTATGACATTTCCACGTACTGAATCTTGAATTATGGTTCCAAAGAGCAATGCTGATACCACTTAGGTATCGTTATAAGAAAAATACTTTCGTTTTTCCATTGAGTTTCTCTGTAATACATAATTACATTAGGTCATCTAAGTAGAAGAATAAGAAATTAAATTTCCAACACACATCTCTTCGAAAAAAAAGAAGAAAGTCCTTATGGCGAATATTGTGTTACTTCAATTTATGTCATCCCTTGCTTCTTTTTTTTTTTGTTTTTTTGTGCTGTTTTGGGTCTTACTAGAATAATGATATTTTATTTTGTGTGTGCGCTTTTTGCAGTTCCTCCATTAAATATAAGACTGCTGGGAGCTCATACACCACTATCGGCAGGACGTCGATACGATCTCTTATGTCAAAGTGCTGGTTCACGACCGCCTGCTGTGATAACGTGGTGGCAGGATGGACAAAGATTGGAAAAAACCACAGAGACGGTAAGTAATGATAAAAACATCATCGTCTTTCTTTCACTATCTATTTTTTTTTCTTTCTTTCTGTTTTGTTTATTCTTTAGTTTTGTATGATGATTTTTTGTGTAACCGTCACACTCTGGTGGTACTTTGTGACTACCAAGGGACTTAACCATGCTGTTCTTGTGTTCAGTAGAAGTAGTGCTTTGCTTCAAGCAAAATGTCTGAGTTCATGAAAAAAATAAAACTGTAGCCTGTGTGTTATAAAATATAGTTCTACTTTCCTCTCCTTTTGTCATTGTTAACTTTTTCTAGGAACTTGATATTAAGTCGAAGCTTAGCTTGAACCGAATGTAATGGCAGTGGCCTAGGAGCAGCTCTCATAAAAAATAGCTTAGCCTCACAAACTGAAATTTTTACGGCTTACTGAATTTTGTGTTGGATAAATTCATAAAAGGATTTCGAAAGACTTAGTCTTTGCCCCTGTTCATTAATTAAATTTGAAGGAAGTGTATATCAATTGTCTCTTCCTTCTTTTCCGCGGTAATGTTTGTGGCAAAATGGAGACATAAGTTGGTTGGGACGGTGACAGTGTACTCCATTTCAATTTTCAACTTGAAGTCCAGTCCTTTTTAAGGTCTTGCTCCAATGTAGAGATTAGATTTCCAAAACGCGAAGTTGGTAACTTCGGATAGTAAAACGTTTCTTGCACGTTCAAATTCTTTCTTTCGAGTACAACAAGCGCATAGAAATCCTAAGCTTAGAGCATTTCTCTAAACCACACCATGTTGGAATTAGAGGACTCTCGACTTTTGCCGATTCAAGTGATAAAAAGCTGGCAGTAAAGTAACTACCGGAGGATTTCCTGCTTCCTTTTAAAAGGCGATAAGTAAGTGAAAAGGGTGGGGCAACAGATTTGGAAGCACCAAAACCTAGCTTATTTCCTTCAACCATACCTTGTGAGGGAACGGAAGGGACCTGCAATTTTTTGCCGATTCAGAACAGCTAATCGAAAAAGCGCTTTTCATGACATAAGATTGCTATTGCCTTAAAAATTTCCGGTTCCTCTCGTTTACTTTTCGCTCGTTGAGAAATATTTTTTTTTTTCTCTAATGTTTCTGTGATTTGAACCTCGAACCAACAACGGAAGCAAACACGCTTTCCATTACTCTCCTTGTAACGTGAAACAACTGGAGATTTGTGGTAATGCAGACAAACGCAACAGATACTCATTTTCAGCACCGCTCCACGGGCACTACATCATCACATCTGTGACCGTGCTTGTAACCGGAGTAGGTGCGAATGGGCTCATTTTCCATGCATAAACCCTCCAGAAAAAGTTATAACGTGGACTTGTCCTTTGTAGTTACTGATTTACTTTTCCATTAATGAAGAAGAACCTTTTGAAATGAAGTCACTGACGAGAAGCTTATTATTTTTTCCTGATCTATTCGGTAGCTTGACAATAGAGAAGTAGCTAAGCAGAGTTGGCCCTAGTTTACAACCTTGTAGTGCCCCTCCATTTATCTAATATATCTTGAACTCTTTTATCAAACTTATTAGAAGTTGGGAAGAGCCTGAGATTGTAACGAAGTAGCCTTTTTTTTACTAGATAGGGCGAAGGTAGATCACCTTTACCAGCACGTTTACCTGAAAGATCTTTTGTGATGTTTCCTTAGATTTAAACACGTAAAGTGTAAAGTTGTTTATTTGAAGTTGAGGTCGTGTAAGAACCTAACAACATTCGAAGGAGAGGTGTTTTTGATGTCAAAGGGACGAGTGAATCCTTTTTGGAGACGTTTTATTCTGGATCTGGCTATGGCAGAGTATTCAAATAAAAATTGTTCTGCTATTTCTATGTCTTCGAGGCAGAGACGGACGGTGTCTTCTTAGCTGATACTCGTGTTTTTGAGGTGTTATTTGAGAAGAAGTCTGCTAGTAACTTTGCGTCACGTTTGCTCATGTCAAGTAAGTAACTAAATAGCTACTAATAATATTGAAAAGCCTTGTTTTTGCGTTGTAGATGAACCCGTTGATTCATTAGAGACCTTCACAATGCTATTGCTTATTTTCCATAGTCTTATGTTTCATTGTGATGTTGTCAATAGAGATAACTGGGGAGAGATGTTGGGTCTAAGGGAACTGGATCCAACCTTAGGAGTTTTGTTCAAACTTCAATCTGGAATATCTTCATTTTATTTCCCTTTTCCTAGACAGTGGTAACATTCTACCGTTCGTTTTTAAATGATATGTTCTCAGACATTTACCCTTGCTTAGCCTAAGTATTGAGCCAGTGATGGCAATCACTTTTGCTGAAGACGTCACAGAAAGCTTCATTTTATCTTCCTTTTCCAGAAAAGCACGACATGTTAAGGTAGACAGTGGTAATATTCTATACCATTCATTTTCAAATTATGTGTTCTCTGACATTTACCCTTACTTACCCTACGTAGAGAGCCAGTGATGGCAACCAATTTTTTGCTGAAGACGTCACACAAAGCTTCTTATGAGGAACCACAAGTTCCATGTATCGTGTAAGATATAAGTAAGCCCCAATCAGCTTGATGTTTCCTTTAAAATCAAATCCCGCATCGCCTCTGCTAATAAAACTTCCAGCAAATTCAATTTACAAGTCCAAAACAATATGAATCTCGTTTCATTCTTGAAAATCTACAAGCAACAAGCTTTCCTCTAAACAAAAACACATTCTATTCAACTTAACCCAATACAGTGGAAGTGTATCAAAGGAAACCATTCAGTTATTGTGAAAGTGCAAGCTCTGTCTGCACTGCACAGAGTCCTCTTGGGGCATTGTTCGTTTATTCAAAGAGTACTTCTTCAACTTCGACCCACTTTTTTTTTTTTTTTTTGTGAAGGCCAATCTGTTGTTACTTTATCGAAGACATAGATATGTGTTTTATTCAAAAGATGTAAAGCAACAATTGGAGAAGACTTTTCTTGCCACAAATTCACATACACATATGTGAGTAAAAAAAAAAATACATAGCTAACCTTGGATGCACTTCAAATAAAATTGATTTCTTTGAAAGAACTCACCGATCGAAGCATAGACCAGAGTGTAACACAATGAAGATGCACTTCCTTTTGAACGCTAACACAGTTGTGTGATGGATACATTTTGTTCCTTGAAGCGAAAGGATTTCTTTTTCTGTTATTTTCCTTTTTTGAAATCGAATTTTCTTTGAAAGTTTATATTGAATCTTGTATGAAATTAAGTTATACTCTTTTTTTATCACACATTTGCAGACTTCGAGTGATGGAAATCAAACAACGAGTACATTGTCAATAACACTGAGTAGAACAGACGCTGGGAAGTATCTATCGTGTCGGTCTTATAATCACGCAGTGCCATCAGAACCACTGGAAGATGGCTGGCGACTGGACATTCAATGTAAGTGCTAAGTGTAATTTGCTAAATGAAAAATTTTGTTGTGTGTCGCTGTTGTGACTGGTGACTAGATTTCGGATTTTGAGTGGTTATTTTTGTGAGGATGGTGGAGTAGTGAGTAAAAGCTTTTAGGCTGAGAGATCAGTTGTGTAATTAAGAAAAACCGCTAATAGAACTCATAATGGAAATTTACCAACTACCAGTTTTTAGTCTTAATTAACTGTTGTAGGTAGGAATGCTTTTAGTCGTGTTCGTAGAACGTTCATAGATCGCAGTTCGCTATAGACTACTCGTATTTGAATCCTGTAGTTTTCCATAGACTGCTCATATTTAACTATTGACATGTTCGTTTAAAGTTAGAGTGAAGTCGAAAATAGCACTTTGATTTTGTTTAAGGTAAAAAAAGTCGTATCTTGAAGTTCGTTTGGCTTGCAATTTTTGCCGATTCTTAACGGCTAAGTTCAAAAAGTGCTCGTTATAGTAGTGTCATTAATTGCGCTTTCCATTGGTTTCACTCGGGGAAGCACTCATTTTAAAAAACCAATGGAACACCCAATATTTTTTCTATTCAGTTTAACGTAATTGCCTTTGTGTGAGTGAAACACCTACTTATATGGCTCTTAAAGAATATTCCTTAAAAAAAATTTTCATTTTGACATTTGAGTAACATGTGTTAGTTCTTCTTGAGTCGATTCTCACTTCAAATCGAGAAGCGGCTGTCACTCCTCAGAATCATGAGAAGCCATCTTTTTGCACCAATGGAACGGTTTCAGAATGCTCGTGGACGCTTCTGGACGGTTCTTTTCGTCCAGTGAAAAGTGACATAAGTTTTTTGTTTTTGATTAGTTTCCTTAAATTATGACTGCCTCTGCTGGCTTCGGAACTAAACATTCTTTCACTCCAGGTTTCCAAAATGTATTGATGGTATCAAGCTGTAGGCTGTAGCTCAAGCTTCGATGATAGTGGCCTGAAGGGCTATAATCGTTTATGGAGTGTTGGAATAACACCGGTCGGTTCCGCACAAGTTTTCTAAATATCAAAGAATCAAAACATCGATTGTGGTGTGGACCTTGTGTCTTGTCATGTTATTTTGTACGAACCAAATGTAGTTCAGCCAATGTCTTAAGTTTCGTTAAAAATAGATTAACACGGCTCTGTAACACCCACCGTAGACCAAAACGTGTTTCCACGCTTCATTTGCAAATGAAGAACGGTCCAATGACGCCGTCACTTTGTCCTTCTCTATGTATGACTATGATGGATGCATTGTCTTCTGGACAATATAACGTGCGGGTCTTATGAGCCCAAGGTATTTTTTTTTTTTTTTTGCATTTAAAATATGAATCCTTTTACATACCTTACTGTACGTTCGAAGTTGGGCTCAAGGTAAAACTGATGCTGAATCTTAATTGTTTGAACGAGGAATGCAGTTGGATATTTCACTAAATCACTGTTAGCAAAAAAAGAAAAGAACAAGAGAGAGTCAGGCAAGTAATTTTTCGATGATGTTCAAGAGAATCTCATTCGACCTATTCGAACTATTACCTATCAGTTTTGAACCCATCAAGAAGACACAATGATGTTTGAGAAGCACTTGACAGGATATGAAAATTTTACTTTGGTGGGGGTTTTGTTTGTGATCGCAGTCCTTTAGATGAAAATGCACCCTGTCGGTAAAGATGATTTTTCGATTTCAAGCTTCTTTAGAGCCTACACAGCTAAGTGAATTGTAGTGCGCTTTCAAGTGCTTAGTCAATTTCATCTTATGACAGCGAATAATCTGAGATATTTGTGAAAAAATCTGTTCGGGCTAGATTGTGAAATGTTGAGCAGTTCAGATCGCTCTAGACTACAGCAGTCTGTATGCACATTGCAATGACAGCGACCATGGCTGTTCTCCCTTAGCATAATTGCTTTAGGAACTTTTTACACAAATTTGCATACAGCATGCGCAGTGGATGCTCCAGTTCGACAATATTTGGGCTTCGTAGCACGTAACACGTAGCACAAGTTTCTATAAGTCCATGTTTTCATGTGTAAAGTCATTTTTTATGGTCAAATTCCCGCACTCGTGATCGAGTAACACGTGACTGAATTATGTGTTTTCGACATTTTTTCTCACATTTACGAGCACTTAAGCATCACAAGTCGACATTGTTTTGTCAGAATTGGAACGAACTGAAGTCGATTAATGATAAACAGACTGATGTGGAATAATATAAAAATAATAATATAATAATAAAAATAATCAAATGCAAATAGTGGAACAATCAAGCGATTGGAATAATTTTATTATGCATGTTCAAGATACAGTTGACTGTAAATTTGGTAAGAAAAAACAAATCTTAATTAAAAAATTCAATCTTTTAATAGGTAGAGTCAATTATAATGAGCAAAAGAAGATTTTTAAAGAAGTAGAACCAGTAGAAGATTTCGTAAAAAAATTTTCAAGTTTGGAATTTACAACAAATGAATTGGAATTACTCAATAGAGGATTAAATTTTGCATTGCAACCAACAAAAGAAAAAGCTATCCAAAGTGCTTTGATTAACATTGAAACAGCTCTGAAACATTTCAATGATCCTGACGATAAAGTTAGAGTAAGGTCCGAAGCTATAGATAAAATTAATTTTAACGATCTAACGAACATGACTGCCAAAATGAAAAATTTTAGAGGAGCAGCGAAAAGTTTAAAAGAAAAGAAAGCTTCAGTTATTTTCAGTAAAGCTGATAAAAGCAATAATATTGTAATACTAGACAAACAAGAATATATTGCAATAACTGAACAATTTATAAGAACTGGACCTTATGAAGAAGTAATTTTTAATCCTTTACCGGGAATGATAAGGAGAACTAAAGAAGCTATCAAACAAGCAGTTAAAGTTTTTAATGATCCTAATTTATCAAGGAAATTAAATGTTTCAAATCCAATTTTACCAAGATTATATTCTCAGTTAAAATTACATAAACCAGGAAAACAAATAAAACCAATTACATCAACAACTGGATCAATATTATCAAAACTTGAATGTTGGTTATTAGAAAAACTAAATAATCTCCCAATCAAAATTGAAACAGCAGCTATAAAAAATGGAATTGAATTTGCAGAAAAAGTAAAGAACTTAAAAATAGCTAGCAATGAGATTCAAGTTTCATTCGATGTTGTTTCATTATATCCAAATGTTCCGATTGATGAAACTTTAGTTTTTCTGAGAAAATGGCTAGAAAGAAATACACTTAAACCAGAAGAAATAAATGAATTTGTAAAACTTACTAAACTGTGTATGGATGAAAATTGGTTCCAGTTTAATGAAAAGTTTTACAGACAAAAATTTGGTTGCAGTATGGGATCACATATGAGCCCGTTTTTAGCAAATTTATTTATGTCGCATATAGAAACTGAAATGAAAAATCAAGTAAATTTCCCAAGAATTTGGTTAAGATATGTAGATGATATATGGGCGATAATCAAAAAACATGAACTCCGTCAGCTCATTAACAAATTAAATAGAACTAAATACCCATCAATAAAATTTACATATGAAGAAGAAATTGAAGGGAAACTAAATTTTCTGGATTTAAGTATAACTCGGAATGGAGACACTTTCGAATTGGATATATACAGAAAACCAACGAATACTCTGAGATACATTACATCAGACTCGTTCCATTCCTTTGAACATAAGATGTCAGCTTTTCACTCAATGATTTTTAGAGCTCTAAATATTCCAATGACTATAGAAACAAAAATAAAAGAATTCCAAAAAATTAAAGACATAGCCAAAATTAATGGATATACTGAAGAATTGATTGAAGATTTAACAATTGCACATAGAAGAAAACAAGAATTGAGAAATTATACAACTTTAGATCTAATAAGGAATGAAGGAAATGACGAAAAGAAATATTCAAAATTTTATTTCTATCCAGAAATAACATCCAAGATAAAACCAATCTTTAATAAATATAATATCCGTATGAGTGAGTGCAGCGAAATAAAAATAAAAAATCTGATTGGAGGATCTAAGGATAAAATTGAACAACTTCAAAAGTCAGGAATTTATTCTATCGGATGTAATGATTGTGCAAAAGAATATATAGGACAGACAAGAAGACCTATTCTAAAAAGATTTAAAGAACATTTTGCACATCTTAAATATAATGAAAAAGAAAAGTCAAGTGTTGCAGAACATATGCTAGAAAATAGTCATAGCTTTAGTTTGCAAAATTTAAAACTAATAAGAAATGTAAATAGCAATTATGAATTAGATGCTTTTGAATCATTTTACATATTTAAAAACAAAAATAATCTAATGAATAGTGATGATGGACCAATCAAAGATTCAATATTCAAAAAATTTTTTTAATAGATTCAACTCAACTCAACTGTAATTTTGTTTAGAAATATTTTTGTTTATTATTAGTTTTTTGACAAATAATTTAATTTAATTTAATTTTATAAATCTCACTGACGATGGAAGCATTGCTTCTGAAATGTACATCTGAGGAAATAAAATAAGTGTTTTAACTGTTAAAAACTTTACTAATCTTTTCATTTAATAATATAAAGCGAATTTTGAAAGAAAATTATTACTCACTCAAACGATTACTGATGCGGTATTTTCTTCTTTGACTTTCTGACATGATTTCCAAACGCAAATAGTAGTCGGTGTCAGAATAAAGAGTGATTTGAAAAGAGACCACTAGATGGCCTACCCTTTAAATAGTTATGCTAGTCTGCTTTTTGGGTTGCGAACCAGTGGATTTGTATTTGACCATCGGTTTTTCGAAGACCTAGATCTTGAAAGGAGTTACTGTTAGTCATCGACAAGAAGACGATGATCACTAAAAGAAAAAGATTAAAAGATATCATTTATATCCATAGTACATGTCGAGCACTGAGAGTAATAAGGTGGAAGAGTGAAGATCACTCAATACGAAAAAATTCATGTCTTCTGTTATCTTGAAAGCCTTTGCTCAATTCCTTAACCTTAAGCTCAGCTTTTTGTTAGAAATCTTATTATTAATGGAATCGAACAATTTTGAAATATCCCAGCAACCGATGCATCCTTTAGGCTTATCGCTATGGTGAAACAGTCCAGTGGGAGAGCTGTGTGATCCGTTCGAGAAAGGATTACTCACAGCGCCGTAAAAAAAGTTTTAAAAAAGAAGAAGAACAAGCAATGTCCGCATATCTTATTCAAGGTCACTTGAAAATTTTTCAGTTGATTTCGATTGTATAAAAATAAACTTATGAGCAGATTGTCGGATGAGCTTGGATGCGTGGTTTTTTGTACGCGGATCAGTTTTGCGTTTTTGATAAGCTTAAGAAGCTAAATGAAATAAAAGCAGAAACAGGTACTTAAGTATTGAAGCTTTTATTGGATAGTAAAAAGATATGGTGGCCCAACAAAATTTGGACATGAGGATTTTAATTGGCCTGCTTTTTTATGCCTAATACGAACGACTACGTTGAAAAAACATGGCAATGTTGTAAATCTTGGAAGACTGTTGAGTGCTGCATGTGACAAAGACCATCGGCTGCTAACTTTATACGTTCTTCTAGTGCTTTTGTTGGTGTTCTATTAACTTCTAACGTGCATATCATGACGAAGAGCGTAGATAAGTACGTACAAATGCCCTAGCTACAGGCTCAGTGCAATTTATCCTCCGAGTAGTAAGAAAAAACCTCATTTCGCTCGGAGATATAGTATAGTATAGTACCTATAGTATATTAGGAATATAAAAAGTAACTTTCACATTTTTATGATCTCATTGGTGCTCTGAACTCAAAGTATTTCGTTTTGGCAACAGAAGTCAAAATGTCGCTTTGTATTTGACGAAAGGCATTTACGCATCTCAAAATCACACAATACGTTCTTGTCGGCTTTGAGCTGTATACACACAGAGTGGAGAAGGAAGTGGAATTGAAGAACTACCTATTAAAGGATAATTCTGTGTGGCCCAAATAAAACAGAGAGCTTGACAACTAAAGCGTTTTGTCTGCAGTGCAATGATTAGCGTGTTTGCCTTTTACGTGGAAAATTCGAGGTTCGAATCCCAGGAACATCAAGGAAAAAAAAATGTTTTAATACGTGTATGCCAATTTGCGAGTAGTTGGCAAGTCCGATAGTATTTTCATACCATGAAGAGCGCTTTCTCTACCAGCCGTTCGGAACCGGAAACAAATTGAAGGTCCCTTCCATTCCCTCACAAGGTATGGCTGAGAGAAATACGCTAGGTCTTACGGCTTTCCGTTCTGTTGCGCCAACCTTTTTATTTGCTTATTTGACAACTAAAGTGAAATATTTTTCTCATATACTGTAAGGGATCACGATTTGGGTAGAAACCAATTGGTCAGTCGGACACTACAGCAAAAACTGTTCTGATCAAGCTCATCGCAGACCGTTCTCATATCCAGATGAATATTTTCTACTAAATGAAAATAAGCTGGTGCCACAGGTAAGGCCGTCACGCAAACTGGAGTCACCTTACAGAGCGCATAAAATTGTAAGCATTCGCTAGGTAGTAGAATATAAAAGTTTAATCCTTTGATTGAGAGTCAGCCACAGTCCAACAAAAAAATCATTTCGTGTAAAGCGTAGACTTTTTCTATAATTCATATGTCGTTTTCCAATGGCTTCACACTATTTTTTTCTATTCAGTTTAACGTGATTGCCTTTGTGTGAGTGAAACACCTATGGCTCTTAAAAAATATTCCTTAAAGAAAATTTTCTTTCTGACATTTGAGTAACATGACTGTGTTAGTGCTTCTTGAGTCGATTCTCATTTCAAATCGAGAAGCGGCTGTCCCTACTCAGAATCATGAGAAGCGATCTTTTTGCACCAATGGAACAGTTTGAGAATGCTCCTGGACGATTCTTTTCGTCTAATGGAAAGTGACAATAGTCTCGTATCAAAAGTAGAAATTTTGGTGAAAAGAAAAGTTGATGTAAGGGCGAAATTGTCTTTTTTCACACTCTAGTTCTTCCAATAACCAACCCTGATATTTTTAAGCCCGCTACAATTTTATCAAGTTTCTTATCACAACAGATATCTTCACCTTCACTGAACACATAAACTCTCGTCACATAGCGATCATTAAGGCTTGCACTTTAATCTGCATTGACAAGTAGGCACCTACTCCTCATATTTCCGAAGTGGTTGAAGCTTCAATCTCCTTGAAGTTCACTTGGACATGGAAACAACACCAAAGGAAATTCAAGTAAAAGCTCAAGTTTATAATAATTTCGATTACAAAATCGAGACATGAAAGGAATGTTAATACAAGTTCTCCACCCACCAGCAGATATTCAATTTTATTTGTGTGCTGAATTTGATGAAAGTTTATCTATTGAGTCTCTTTATAAACTACACACAAACTTCACAATATCCTCTGTGATTTATTATCATAGAACCCTCCAGCTGCCTTAGTAAAACTCATTCGGCTTCAAAGCAAACCAACTGATGTCCTTATTTATGCAACAACACATCTTCAATAATAACAATACGCAATTGCTTACTGCGCTTCGATAAACAGCGCACTGTCTACACTCGTATTACATGTGTTGAAGTAGTAGTAGTAGTAGTAGTATTAATATTAATTTGTACATATACATAACTC
The DNA here is from genome assembly GCA_949752695.1 of Melanostoma scalare. Taxonomy (NCBI): domain Eukaryota; kingdom Metazoa; phylum Arthropoda; class Insecta; order Diptera; family Syrphidae; genus Melanostoma; species Melanostoma scalare. The sequence goes on from OX456985.1 coordinate 205,772,334, forward strand.
AAACATTGTATTGAATTTTGGTTATTTATCTTTCTTGCAGACGTTCCTGAAACTTACGTTCGTTTGGGCACATCTCTTGACCCGAGTTCGATTCGAGAAGGCACAGATGTTTACTTCGATTGCCTCGTAACGGCTCATCCAATTGTTTACAAAGTCGAATGGCGGCATAATGTAAGTTCATGTTATCGAAAATCCACTATACCAATTTTCCTGTTATCCTTGATATTGTCCTTCCGTATAGCGAGACACAGGCACTTTAGAGACATACTCGCCGCATTACAATTTTAGTGTAATGCTGCAAGGAATGTTTCTGTTCAATGCAAATGTATATGATGCGTTCTTTCCGTTGGCAAAATTGAATTTCGAAATTAATCGCAATATTCGAATGCAAGATAAATAAGATTATCTATATTATACTGGACGACGATTTGAACGCATCGCCACCCAGTCGTCGGTTGGTATTTGGGCGCGTTTCAAATAATGATAGATGCTGGGTAAACTTTGGCTTGCATTGTTTTTTTTGAATGCGTTCAACTGTGATCTTGTTCGATTACTAGATTCATTCGAGCACAAATGGTCTGTATATGCGGAGTACATTGAACAACACAGGAAGACGTTCCTATTGATCTGGTAATACCAATTAATCTGGAAAGGCTGTATGGTAAATTTGCTGCGCAAAACTTAGTTTACATGCCGAAGGATTAATTGTTATTTTGAATTTGAATTGGAAGGGTTCTTTTTGGTTCGATACTCTCAAAATACAATTGCATTGAATGTAGTGAGTACCTACATCAATTGGAAAAGCAAGCAAAGCATTATTGTATCTATACTTGGGTACATTCTACATCATCAAAATTGTATCTTCGGAGATTAATGAATTTCGGGTAATGTTATATGTACATCGTTTCTTGGAGGAATTGTTGGGAAACGAACTTTAAATTGGAATTGCATTCTTCAGTTGATTGATGTGGCAACTTTAGCTATATATTCTATGTGTTTTCGATCGATATCGGTTATGGGAAAGCTGCAAAAGTCTGATTGCCGTAGTTAAGGACAATTCCAATCGACAGCTATTTGGATAAATTTTTGTGTTTTTGAAGCTTTGAAGTTAAACCCACGAACTACCAATCGTCAAACTTTTAACTGCTTTAATGAAATAAATAAAATGGCAAAACAAAGCTATGGATACCTCGGGATCTAGCACGTTTCCAGGATACTCAATATTATGCCGTTTTCAATCGGTTGGTTAAAAGGCGTTCTTGATGGCAGTTTGCTCACTCTTGGAGGCAGTTCCTCCTCTTTGCAAATAGATGTATCCCTAAAATAAAAAAACAGCGAATTTTGGACGAGGCAGTGGGGGTGAAATGTTCGGGTATCGTAAAAGCTTGTTGGGTGCACATTTTGACTGGAGAAGAGCTGGGGAAATCTACTTGCTTGATATTAAAATTGGAAATGACAAAATACATTTAGTACCTATTTACTTAAATTGCAACCACTGGCATCAAGACTATGAAAAACTTTGTGAGACACTGGAAGATATTGATGCGAGCAACCTGATGCTTATAGGCGATTTTAATGGTAGGATTGGGGTGTCCCAAAATAGTTTTATGAACATAAGCTCAAATCGTAAATCTAAGGATGCAGTCTGCGATAGAAAGGGTGAACATATTTTGGAACTTGCTGATGCTTTCGACTTACATGTGTGGAATGGCAGCAGTTTAGGAGACTCGGAGGGAGAGTTTACTTTTGTTCGAGGTACAGCTTGTTCTGTTATAGACTACTGCTTTACATCTGGAGTGTGGAATAATATCATCAACGATTTTAAAGTAGGAATCAAGACGTTCTCTGACCACATGCCCCTCGAAGTCACCTTTAAGACGCTGTTATCAGATATACCGGATAATGCTAAACAACTAAACCTCGTACCGAAACTGCACTGGAAAGAAAACAACAGGTTCATTTACCAAAAGAAATTGGGCGAGGAACTTGAAAGGTTGAAAAACCAGAACACTACCGTCGACATAAATGAGCTCTCAAAAGCAATTAAAAATTCTTACCCTCAAAACGCAGCAGGAAGAAAAAAGAGTTTCAAACATGAGTGGTTTGATTTTGATTGCCTTAGCGCTAGGGAGAAATCATTTAAATCTCTAAAGCTTTTTCGAAAACACAACACACAGGAATATAGATCCTTGTACGCCCAGGCAAATAGATCGTTCAAACAACTGTGTTGCATAAAAAAGGTAGCTTATGAGAGAAGAAATATTGAAGTTATCAATTCAAGTCGTTGTTCCGCCGATTTCTGGAGAGCAGTGAAGAAAGTTAATGGTAGAAGAAATATCATCGCCTTAGGCCTACAAGCATCAAGTCTATCAAGTCATTTCAGAAGCCTCCTCAATTCTGAATTAAGGTCATCGCTGTTTCAATATGCCGACCCATTAATCCTTGACGCATTTTTAGATGCTCCCTTTGAAATTGTGGAAGTTCAAGAAGTCATATCGAGTTCCAAAATGAATAAAGCCCCGGGGACCGACCGTATTCCTTTTGAGTTCTACAAATACGCCACAGACGACTTCATTTCATCGCTAACAATTGTATTCAATCGAATTTTTGAACATGCAGCAATTCCTGATAGCTTCAAAAAATCAATTATATTTCCTCTTCACAAAAAAGGAAATCATCATGATCCATCGAACTACAGAGGAATTTCATTCCTTAATACTAGTGCTAAACTATTCGCTGGGATAATACACCGTAGGCTAACACAATGGGTTGATGAGAGGAAAATTTTGTCAGAATTGCAGGCAGGTTTCCGAAAAAGTTACTCAACAGCGGACCATATCTTCTCACTGTATAATGTTGCTGACTCTTACTTGAACAAAAAGAAGAAATTGTATGCGTTCTTTGTGGACTTCCGTGGAGCCTTTGACTCCATTGTGCGCGATGCACTTTTCTATAAATTGTTTGTGCTAGGCGTATCCACTAAAATCATTAATGTACTGAGGGCGTTGTACGATAGAAACACAGCATGCGTGTGGGATGGAGTTGCTCTATCAGAAGAATTTCCAACAACAATGGGGTTGAAACAAGGCTGTATTCTTAGTGCTTTGCTTTTCATTCTGTTCATAAATGACATAACGGATGCAGTCCAAGGTGGAATAAAAATTGGAGGAGTCACGATTCCTGGTCTAATGTATGCAGATGATATAGTGTTCTTCGCCGACTCCATCAATGGAATGCAATTAATGATGAACAGATTAGGAAATTACTGTAAGCTCTGGAATCTGGTAGTCAATATACAAAAATCAAAAATGATGGTGTTCAGAGATGGCGGGGGTAGACTCGCGAGAAGCGAAAAATGGACATTTAATGGAGAAGCTGTTGAAACGGTGCGGGAGTACAAATACCTTGGAGTTCTTATAACTGCAAACCTAAACATGAAGAGGCACTTGAAGGGAAAACTATCCGAATCAAAAAGAGCTATCTCTGCGGTATGGCAGCGCTGCATAAACAGCAACTGCATCGAACATAGTGCAAAGGTTAAGTTATTCCGCTCTACGGCAATGGCGATTCTCTTATATGGAGCACAAGTATGGGGATATCGCTCTTTTGAAGAAGTAGAGAAATTTTTGCGATACTTTCATAAAAGGATTTTTCATCTGCCGAAAAGCACGCCAAACTACATGCTTTACTTAGAGACTGGGACACCTCCTATGATAATAGAAACTTTGATCATACACTTCAACTATATCGCTAAAGTTATGGAGATGAAAGATGACAGGATACCTAAGATCATTCTTAACAACATGATTCGTACGAGAGGATCAATGGTGATAGAGTGGGAGAGTCTGGCGACCGAATGTGGTACCTACTATTTTGACGTTTGAGCCAAATGAACAAACGTCTTCACTGAGAACTAAGTTCAACACCATGCTCAAGAGTCTCGGAAGCTTCCTGTATGATAGAAATGTAGCTGAAGCCAAATCCTCGTTGTTCAGAAACATATATAGTCGTCTTGAATATAACCTGGGAAATAACACGTACCTATTGAACAGCAATCAAATCAATAAAATAAACATAGTTTTCAAAACAAGAGGCGAATTATTGGATTTGAACTTCAAGCCGCACCGAGCCGATCTTCCTATACTTTGCAGCCTTTGTAACATGAAAACGCGAGAAGATACATATCACTTCATTACAATATGTCCTGTGTTGAAAGAGTTTCGGATTAGGTATTTTAAGAAGAACTGCCTAAATGATGAAGAGCTGATTAACGTATTAAACGGAGAGAAAGGATGGGATGTACTAAATAGTTATGTTGTTACCGCTCTACGTTATAGAAATTCCATTATTGAAGAAAATTTTTAAAATATTAATTATAATTTCAACTTATCATACATATGTATAAAGATCAATTTTGCTTTTTATTCCGATATATTTATTTTCAAATTGTCAGTCTGGTAGACGGCCATAGGCCAAACCATTTTAGACTTAAGTATATAAAAAAAATCATGTGAAATCTTTGAAATTGAAAATGAAATAAAGTCATTTAACTAACTAACTATCCCTAAAATACATTTTTCTTGGAAGTTTCGAGGATTTGAACCTTAAACCTCTCACAATACAGAAATTAACCATTACACCATGGGCACCACTTTAAAACCAAGTCGAAATTGATATGCTAACTAAATGACGAATAAAACACTACAATTTGAATCATGTATACAAAATTTGGGCACGAGTACGATAACTTTGGCGACAAAAAATAATAACGGTTTCTGATAGAGGGGTTCAATACAAGCATTTTTTACTATGGGAGGGGGGGGTCTATCTCCCCCCGTTTAGGCGGTAGGGCGAATTTTATAAAAATTGACTTAAAATCTAAAAAAAAATATTGTAGAACAACGGGAAAACCTACAGATACAATTTATACTTTTTATAAAAGCCAGAAACTTGCACTTTATAACAAATTTTAAATTAAGTGGTTTCAATTTAAAGTTTTTGAAATAACTGACTTCAAAGTCAAAATTTAGGAAAAAAAATTTGAAAAAATCACTTTGAGTATTATGTTTCTCGTGATTACAAATGCCAATAAAAAAAATTTGATGTAGTTAGTTGCTTCAATCAATTTTTTATCAAACGATATAAATAACTTTTTTCTATGTCTTATAGTTTTTAAGATAATTGAAAAATAGTAAAACCATTGAAGTATGCAATATTTTCAAAAAATTAAGGAAATACGTACGAATTTACGATAATGTTAGGAAATAGACTATTGAAAGTATAAATATTCATCAGGCAGGTACTTATGTGCAATTAATTTACGTATGCAACAACTTTCCGCATGGCCCGCTTCGCGGGGCTCATTATTTTAACCCTTTTTCCGCAGGGTTAAGCTGCTCATGCTAAATATGAAAATAGCAATTGTTTTTCTAACTGCAAGTTATTTGATCGAGCTGAAAAAAGTATAAAAGTATAAAAATTCATCAGACAGGTGCTTATGTGCAATTAATTTCCGTATGCAACAACTTTCCGCATGGCCCGCTTCGCGGGGCTCATTATTTTAACCCTTTTTCCGCAGGGTTAAGCTGCTCATGCTAAATATGAAAATAGCAATTAATTTCCGTATGCAACAGCTTTCCGCATGGCCCGCTTCGCAGGGCTCATTATTTTAACCCTTTTTCCGCAGGGTTAAGCTGCTCATGCTAAATATGAAAATAGCAATTGTTTTTCTAACTGCAAGTTATTTGTTCGAGCTGAAAAAAGTATAAAAGTATAAAAATTCATCAGACAGGTGCTTATGTGCAATTAATTTCCGTATGCAACAGCTTTCCGCATGGCCCGCTTCGCGGGGCTCATTATTTTAACCCTTTTTCCGCAGGGTTAAGCTGCTCATGCTAAATATGAAAATAGCAATTAATTTCCGTATGCAACAGCTTTCCGCATGGCCAGCTTCGCGGGGCTCATTATTTTAACCCTTTTTCCGCAGGGTTAAGCTGTTCATGCTAAATATGAAAATAGCAATTAATTTCCGTATGCAACAGCTTTCCACATGGCCCGCTTCGCGGGGCTCATTATTTTAACCCTTTTTCCGCAGGGTTAAGCTGTTCATGCTAAATATGAAAATAGCAATTAATTTCCGTATGCAACAGCTTTCCACATGGCCCGCTTCGCGGGGCTCATCATTTTAACCCTTTTTCCGCAGGGTTAAGCTGCTTATGCTTAATATGAAAATAGCAATTGTTTTTCTAACTGCAAGTTATTTGATTGAACTGAAAAAAGTTTTGTTGCTATTTTCATATTTAGCATGAGCAGCTTAACCCTGCGGAAAAAGGGTTAAAATAATGAGCCCCCGCGAAGTGGGCCATGCGGAAAGTTGTTGCATACGGAAATTAATTGCACATAAGCACCTGTCTGATGAATTTTTATACTTTCAATAGTCTATTTCCTAACATTATCGTAAATTCGTACGTATTTCCATAATTTTTTGAAAATATTGCATACTTCAATAGTTTTACTATTTTTCAATTATCTAAAAAACTATAAGACATAGAAAGAAGTAGTTTACAGCGTTTGATAAAAAATTTATTAAAGCAACTAACTACATCAAATTTTTTTTATTGGCATTTGTAATCACGAGAAACATAATACTCAAAGTGATTTTTTCAAATTTTTTTTTCGTAAAATTTGACTTTGAAGTCAGTTATTTCAAAAACTTTAAATTGAAACCACTAAATTTAAAATTTATTATAAAGTGCAGATTTCTGGCTTTCATAAAAGGTATAATTAGTATCTGTAAGTTTTCCCGTTATCTTACAATATTTTTTTTTAGATTTTAAGTCAATTTTTATAAAATTGCCCCTACTGCCTAAACGGGGGGAGATAGACCCCCCCTCCCATAGTAAAAAATGCTTGTATTGAACCCCTCTATCAGAAACCATTATTATTTTTTGTCGCCAAAGTTATCGTACTCTCCCCAAAATTTGTATTGGAATAGATAAATTATCTTTTCCCATTTACATTTTATAGATAACTTCATGTAAAAGTTGTCCGCGGCTCCGTTTCAAATAGTTAATTCGGGAAATCCAATTTTGCGTCACTTTTCGAGCAATTCGAACTAAACGTGTTATGTTATCCTGTTTAGTATTCGGCCTGTTTAGTATTCGGCCTGTTCACATAAACTGATGACTTTACACAACCCTACAAGAAACAATCAAGAGGTGTTAAATTGCATGATCTTTTCGGTCAACTCACAGGGCCAATCCGAAAGGTAATCGGCTCACCGGATTGATCCTTCGACTTTTCCATTGTTTCAAGAGCTGTGTGACATGCGGCACCATATTGATAAAACCACATGTCAACTAAGTTCAACTCAGCCAACCGCGGCCAATATCGTTTGTATCATGGCTCGATGTCGTTTGCCGTTGAGTAATGTTTCTTCTACTGTCGTCTTTGAAGAAAAATGGACCGACCCATAAACACCAACCCATAAACCACACCAAACTGTAGTTTTTTCGGGATGTGTACAGAATGTGGCTACATATCAATGATGCGGCTGTTTTGCTAAATTATGTATCTATTAAGTCTGAAATGAGTCTCATCGTTGGGCACAATTTTTCGAATTAAAATTATTGCACTCGTGATCGAGTAATACGTGACTGAATCATTTGTTTTTGGCATTAATTCTCACGCTATCGAGCACTTTAGTACCACAATTTGACATTCTTTCATCAGTTTTTGAACAAATTAAAGTCGATAAATGAACAGCAGATTGATGTTGTGTAATATGGAGTAAATTTTTTTAGAAAAATAGTAGATACTGACTCACTCGATCACTGATGCGCTAATTTGCCGCTTGATTTTCGCTGAGCTGTTCTAAGGCCTTCTTACTAAAAATTAGACGTTGTGATAGGTAATTCGGTTTCAATTCTTACAGAAGTTGAATCTTATGGGGTTTCAAACCCAAATCGACATGTAAAATTTTCCAATTTGGTGATAATAGCACGAATTGTCAATTCACCAGGGTGGCTATGACGACCATAGTGTAGTCGCAACAAACGTTACACATTTTTCATACAGCACGAAATTGGATACAAAATTTCAATTATTCGCATTATTTGCTCGATTGTTAGTTTTTCCATGATGAAATCGCAGAGTACACTGAAAACTTTTAATTTTGACAAATGACGTTTGGACGCCATTACCAACCAGTGCAGTCAACTTCAAAAATCAAGCTCTTAAAAAATCACCCTTAACAAGGCCATACAAGCACGTGACTTACTACAGAACATCAAAATCAATTGTTAAATAGGTACATGGCCACTAGGGTCCGTTTCTGATCGTAGTTTTTATCGGGTCAAGATAAAGATTCGTTATGAGATAATGACCCGTGACGAACTTGGAAATTGCTTCTAGCGGCAAGACCTTGCCCGGCATATTTAAAATAAATAAATAGGGTGGCACAACAGAGCGATTACCCCAGCATTTCTCGTAACCACACCTTGGCGGTTCCAAACGGCTAATCGGGAAAGCGCTTTTCATGGCTATCGGAGAACTTTGGGAAAGGCGATACTTTTGGAAAACATTTTTTGTTTTCTGTTGAGATTCGCATCAAGAACCACCCACGTAAAAGGCAGACATGCTTATCACTTTGAACTTTTGGAAGCTGATAATTTTTTTTAAGCTTTTCGTTCTTTTTATAGCAGCAGTATTCAACAGATAGACCAAGAATTTATGATGTGTTGGGTGAGGAATTTATGACGGAATAGGTGAGTCCTTTAACGACTGCTTCTTAAAACGGACTGAAATAAATTTTATCTGAATACACAGCAGTTAGTAGCCCAGAAAATAAATTTTTTGCTTATTGTCGAAAACATCAACGGAAAATAATCAAGCAGCCACAAGTGGCAACACCTCACTCGGATCTCAAGGGTCCATTGTGCTCCCCGGGAAATCAGAGGATGAGGAAATGGGAGGATTGGAAAGGTAAATGGTTATTGTGGTAGGGAACTCCCACTGAACCATTTGAAACCCTGAGTAAATTTCAGGACGTTGCTCAGTGGGAGACTTGAGATGTCGCCCAGTTCGTCGAAAAAGTATTCTCAGAGGGGTTTTTTCCGAGTGTGGGCCAAGCTAGGACACTCACAGAGGAAGTGGAATGATCCCTCCTCTGCCTCCTCATCTTGGCATCCTCTACATAAGTCGGATGTGCTAATGCCCATTCTCATCATGTGGGTCCCCAACGAATTGTGTCCCGTGAGAATGCCAATCAACAGAGAGAGCCGAGGTCTGCTTAGCTGGAGTAGAAATTCTGTTTTTTTCTTGGAAATATCTGGCCAAAGGTTTCTAGAGACTCGGCATGTTTCTAAAGATGACCACCTGTCATTGGCGGTTTTTAGAAATTTGTGTTTGATTCTGTTTTTTTCTTGCTCAAGTGGCCTTAGAACTGAGGTGTTCGTTTCGCTGGATTCGAGTGCTGACCCGATTTTAGCCAGCTTATCCGCCATTTCATTACCAATTATGTCATGATGTCCTGGAACCCAGGTTAAACTAACTGTGTTTGTTTCGCTGAGCAGTCCTAGGTTACTGCGACAGCTGTCTACTAGTCTGGATTTTGTGATAATGAATGAGATAGCTTTAATGGCCGCTTGACTGTCTATAAAGAAGTCAATATTTTTGTTGATCAGGTTTTGCGTAGCTAAGTGCTTCGCGGCTTCGCACACTGCAAGTACTTCTGCCTGAAAGACACTGCAGAAGTCGGGAAGCTTTATTGATCTATTCATGGTGGGGTAGTCTGAGAAGATACCTGACCCTACCCCTTCGTCCGTTTTGGAACCATCTGTGAAGACGGAAATGTGATTTCCTTTTATAACCCTGTTTTCCTGCCAGCTTTCTCTTGTCGGAAAGACTGTTAAGGCCACTGGATTGAATTCAATATGCGAGGGGGTATAGTCTGTTTGAATGTCTATATCTGTATGGTTCATGATGGTTCTATGGCCTGATATGCCTGTTTTGCAATTGTTGCATTGTTTGAGTCGCAGTGCGCTTTTGGCCGCCATCTCCTTAGTAAAAAGATCTAGGGGGGGCTAGCGACAGGAAGGTTTCCAGAGCTGCAGTTGGTGTTGTTCTCATGGCACTAGTTGCGCCAATGCATGCAAGCCTTTGGATTTTGGTCATGGTCTTAAGGTTTGAAGCCTTCTCTAATGATGGCCACCAGACTAGACAGGCATATGTGAGGATTGGTATTATTATGGATGTATACATCCAGTGAATGGTTTTGGGACCAGGTCCCAATTTTTCCCAAAAATTCTACTACACGTGTAGAAAGCGATTTGAGCTTTCCTTTCTCTTTCTTTTAAATTTTCTTTCCAGTTAAGTTTACGATCAAGGACAATTCCGAGATATTTTTCCGTACCAGATAAGTTTATTGGTATACCATTAATGGAGGGAGGAAGTATATCTGGAATGTTACGTTTTCTCGTAAACACCAGAGTAGCGGGGATAACACTCCTCCTTGAGGTGTACCTCTACAAGTTTTGTTTTTTAGGGTACTTGCACCCATTTCTGCTTTTACTATTCTCGTTTGGAGCATGGAGTCGATCCAGTTTGATAGCGTTGGCTCGATATTTATGGAACTTAATGCCATGCGAATAGCAAAGTATTCAACGTTGTTGAAGGCCCCTTCTATATCGAGGAATGCAGCCAACGTATACTCTTTATATTGGATTGACTGTTCAATGGTTCCGACTACTTCATGAAGTGCAGTCTCCACTGATTTGCCCTTTATATATGCATGTTGGGCTGTGGAGATCACATTGTTATTCAGTTTTGTTCGGATATGCGTTTCTATAAGTCTTTCTAGAGTCTTAAGTAGAAAGGAGGATAGGCTAATTGGTCTGAAATCTTTGGGTTCAGTGTGTGAGGGCTTACCGGCTTTGGGAATAAATATGACTTTAACTTCCCTCCAACTAGTTGGAATAAAGGTGAGGTTTAGACAACCTCTGAATATTTCCAATAGAATCGGCACAATCAAGTCTTTAGGGCTTCGGAGCATCATTGGAATGATACCGTCCGGGCCTGCAGATTTGTATGCTGAGAATCAGTCAATGGCCCACATTACCTTCCTATTATCTACTAATAGATTTCCTATGTTGGATATAACGTTAGCGTTAGGGTTTCCGCGTTCTGGGGATGTCATTTGAGAACACCCTGGAAAGTGGGTGTTCATGAGTGACTCTAGGGTTTCAGAGCATGAGTCAGTCCATGTGTTATCAGGTCTTCTAAGAAAACTAGGGGTATTTTGGACCTTGGACATGACCTTTCTTAGCCTTGCTGCGTCATTTGTGCACTCAATATCTGAGCAGAAGTTGCGCCAGGCTGCTCTTTTTGCATAGGTAGTTCTATTTTTGTATTCATTTTTGCTGATCTTGTATAGGTCCCAGTCAGCCGAAAAGTTGCTAAATTTTGCTCTATTGAAGAGCCTCCTAGAGTTCCTTCTAAGGATCGATAGTTCGCTTGTCCACCATATGGGGTTGGATCTACCTTTCCCTTTGGATGGCGGGCATGAGCTTTCGTAGGCATTGATTATGACTGACGGTAAGCTTGTTTACCTGTGTCTCTATGGCTGAGCAGTTAAGCAAAGGCTGATTGTTGTTCTGGCTGAGAGTTAGGGCCAGTTTTTGGTTAATAGGGCTCCTACACTACACAAACCGTTTGCGCAAACATATGTATTTTGTTTTTGTAAAAATGTTTGTGCAAACTATTTGAGTAGTGTGTAGCGATGTTGAGTGTTTGCGCAAACCGTTTGAACAAATTCTAAAAATTTTGAATTTTCCGTGTTTGCACAAACATGTTTGAGTCGTGTGTTGTGAATTTTGCTCAAACACGTGTCAATTTTCAAGAAGTAAAGATGAATAAACAAGTGGAACTTATTTTTTGGACGGAATTAATCGAATTATATAAAAGTTTACCGGTGTTGTGGTGCGTTAGAAGCAAAGATTATTGTAATCGGGTAATTAATTAAAGCAGCACATGCGAAATCGCTCATTGCTCCGTCGGTTTTATTGATATGAAAAATGTCAAGCAACTAATATCTCTCAAACATGTTTGAGTAGTGTGTGGCAAAACTATGTTTGCACAAACACACGTTTCGGTTGAGAATATGACAAATCAATGGCAAGAACAATTATTGGATAAATTTGATGTAAAAGATAAATCGAACCATGAGATTCGAATCTTTGAAACATCAAATCAATTTCCAACTGACATCACCTAAATAATTTGTAGCTCTTCCTCATGCCTTATTAGGGATGGTTGAGAGAATTTAGAGAGTTAAAACAAATCACTATTCGGTCATACGACGAGCTTTATGAAAGTCGTCAATGACTGATGGTCGCTTTTCAAATCGTGCTGGGTTTGCTGGACCATATTTAAGCCTTGAAGTTTAAAAATAGCTAAGTTTTAGCTCCACACTTGGGCTCTCTCCATTGATCGGCATTCACAAGAGTCACAACTCAGTATCCAATGAGAATGAAAACAAACACATCCAATTTCCGTAGAAGATGCTACAACGAGTAGGCAAAGGAAGGGCCGTTTCTCAATCTCAGTGCCATTGCCTTGGCCTATACGAGGACAAGATATTTTTCCGGATTTTTTAATGGACATGCCACTGAACAAACAATTGAAATTCATACAAAATGCCATTATACAACTACACCCAAAAAATCCATTCACCACCTATAACATACCCTCCATTTCAGTCAACTTATTTTCCGTTGTAAAGGGAAACATAATCAGCCTTATCGGGAATTCCTTGGGAAATATTTTTCCCAAAAAATGTTTCCCTTCCCGGGAACAAGTTCCTACTATCGGGAATTCCCCGCGGATTTTTTTTCCCATGGGAACAAGTTTTGCCAACATGAAAATAGCAAACTAATTTTCGAACATACTCGTAGTTGTCAAATGCATACGTTGTTTATTATGTAGTGAAAAAATATATTTGTTGGTTTTTGTGCTGATTCTGAAAAGTTGTAACAATGCAGAGAATAACTTTTTTATTATTAATGGATGAAATGCAACATGAGCAAAGAAATGAACAAAGGATTACTAGGCGAAGCTTACGAGACCATTCAAATCCTCTAGAACTACCACCGTCACTGTAAGTAAAAATAATTACTGATACAAAAACAATATTTTATTACTTTCTTTTCACAGATTCCACCACTATTATAGAGTGAACAAACCATTGTTCAAACATTTGCTCGATATGATATCGAATTGGATGCCCCCCACAAAAAAACCGATAGCTATTCCTCCTATCGTCAAGCTCAGTGCATGCTTGCGCTTTTTTGCCGAAGGTGGATACCAAACTGGTGTAGGCAAAGATCATGAGGTTGGGCTGGCCCAATCTTCTTTTTCGGAAGTTCTGACTAGTGTGTTAAGTTTTTTCGAGACCAAAATATGCCCCATATTTATCCAAATGCAACTTAGCGACGAAGAAAAGAGAAAAACAATTTTAAACTTTTACGAGAAACATAAAATACCTGGGGTAGTGGGCTGCATAGACGGCACTCACGTTAAAATTATTGCGCCAACAACGAACAAACACTTGTATTATAATAGAAAAGGATATTTCAGTTTAAACGTCTTACTTGTGAGTTATTTTTTCTTGGACTATCTTTATTTATACTAATTTAATTTATCTATGTCAAGGTTTGCGACGACGAGATGAAAATTCGATTTGTAAATGCTTCTCACCCTGGAGCATGCCATGATTCATTTATTTGGAAGGTAAGTGAATTGCGATCCTGGATGAAACAAAAATATTTAAATGGTGAAACAAATTCTTGGCTATTGGGTAACTGTTTTTAAATAAAAAAACATTTATATGTTTTTAACAAAGCGTTTTACAGGTGACGCTGGATATCCATTGGAACCATGGTTATTAACGCCCCATCGAACAGTAGAAAGTACATCGGAAGCTAATTTCAATGAAGCCCATACTCGATGCCGAAACATAATTGAAAGGACGAACGGAGTACTTAAGGCAAGATGGAGGTGTCTGCTCGGTGCAAGAGAGCTGCACTACGTTCCAAAAAAAGCAATTCAAATAGTGAATGCTTGCTGCGCCTTACACAACATGTGTATCCATTTTAAAAGCGATTTTTCAGCTGATGTGAGTTCTACATTTATAGATGGTGAAGACTATTCTACCAACGCCAATGATAGAGGTGACGACTTGGATACAAACGATTCAGAACTTAATCGCCAAGCAAAACGTATAAGAAATGAAATTGGAAATAGTCTTTAAGTTTTTAAGCATAAAAAAATATATGTATTTATTTTTGATATGTATTTTAAAATGAATTATATTCAAATACAAATGAAAATGAACACATAAACAGAACTTAATGTAAAATAAATAAGTACGATAAAAACAAAAAACAAAAAAGAATTCACCAAAAAAAAGGAACTTCAAAAACAGAATATATATATATACATGCACTATAACTTTTTAAGTTTTTCTTCTTCAATTTCAAGAAGACGTTTTTGAAACTCGAACTTTGCTTTAATTTCCTGCATTCTCATTTTTTCCATCTCAAGGTTATGCCTCAAGGTTTCATCTAACGTCTTCTTCTGGAATTCGCTTATTTTGTCAATGGACCTGTATATTTTTTTAAAATGGTATTCCATTTCTTTTTGATGACTTTTCATTGACCCAACTGCCTCTTCAATTTTATTACACAGCTCTTTTTGGATTTCAATTTCTTGTTCCAAAGCGACACCACAAGTTATGCCTTTTTGTGGTTTCTTTGTAAGACGAGGGGTTGGAGTTCTTTCAACATTCATTTGAGAATTATCATTTTCAGCGATTCTCTCCTCCGGTGCAGTTGAATCTATCATCACTTCATACAAAATATTTTCGTCAAAGTATTTGTCTGCTGGCACCTCAATAGCACGGTTAACTGATAGTGAATTCAGACAATAATCACTGTCGATGATTTGAATACGGTTGCCGTCTGCCTTCCTCTTTCTACTACACGAAGGAAGGCCAAAAGTTAAAGCATCTGGACATCCTTCAGCTGATTCTTCTAAGGCACAAATTCGTATAATAGTTTCCTCCAATGCAGTAAATTTATATTCCTTGTTTGGGCCTCCACCAGTTGCATTTTTTTGTCTTACGTTTTCAGATAGTTTCTTCCTAACGTATTTTTTTTTATCAAGCCATACCTAAATAGTTTTTGTTTAAAAAAACATCGCGTAATCAATTTTATCACCTACTTTTTTCCAATCAGAAATAGATTTTGTTGGCGGACCCAAACTATTTAGTTCTTTTTCCACTTCTTTCCAAAATTTTATCACCCCTTCCTTTGGCCGATTTGTGAACCCATTGGCGATATCTCGGTTTCTTTCCATAAAACTAATTAGAACTTGAATTTGTTTATTATTTGATGAATTCGACCTTTAAAAATAAATTTTTATTTATGTACATATACTTTTATTATTATTTTCCTGAGAATTGCTTACATTGTTTGCTCCGTTTTCAAATTCCGACAACTAAATAATGGAGAAATATTCATACTGGAAAAACACAATATTTCCCATAATAAATGAGTTCCCGATAGGTATTTTTCCCTAGAAATTTTTTTTCCCAATTTCGAAAAGTTCCCGATACCGATTTTTCGAATTTGGGAAAAAATCCATGGGAAAAAAAGTTCCCGATAACCCTGAATGAATCCTTTTTAATCCGAGTAAGATTTTGCTTCTTGCGGCTGAACATCCATATGAATCTGATCTTAGTCAGGGCTGCTTGAAAGCTCAGAAATCAGCTTTGCAACTTTAAGAGACTGATCTTGAGATCATAGAAAACCTGTTAATCAACAATTACTTTGAAGAAAATACTCAATACATCAACACAACAAGTAACACAAATGTTAGTACCAGACTAATAGACTGGAGACCATTTTCATCATAAATTGGCACTTGACGTCTTTGGTTAAGGAGGACACCGCCGTAATCAGCCTGGTTTCCTTTTCCAGCTGCTGTCTTTAACGGACTAGTACATAAATGGCTTCTTTGAAAAGCATATCACTGCTGGCAACTTAAAGTATATTTATATATTTACTTGCTCATGTGGAAATAAATAAATATTTTCACTTAACATCTTCCCTTGAAATGAAAATTCACCCTCCCGCCTATAATAAAATATATTGACAGCAACGTTGAAGCACATGCAAATCACAAAAGAAGACTAAAACTATGAGTACCTTCCTATATACCTACATCGTATAACCTTGTCAGCAGAACTAGTTCTAAACCTTCTTGTTCAATGACTAAAGTCCCTTTTTCAACAATGTGCGCATTACTACAACATCGTTGCTAACGCTGTTCAAATATAATTGTGACCTAAATTTTGCAACACTCAGACAACACATAACCATCAAGCACTTAAGTTGCGATTGCCAAGTAAGTTAACTCGAACCAAGAACATAGTGCTTATTTCAGTAGTACAAATGTAGGTAAGTGAATAAGTCCCACAAGGTTAAAAAAAACAAGCCATACAATGTTCAAAAATCGTAAGAAAGAGCACATGGTCTTCATGTAATTTTCAGCGCGCCCAAGTAATCATGCCCTCAATTCACACCATCAACTTACAAATTGTCAGAAAATTAAGGTCCTACATTCCTTAATGGAAATGTGTTTTTAAAAAAGTTCCGTTGGACATGTATTGCATCCAAACTGTTCACTCTTTTTTTTCTTCAAAATTTTATGGGTGAAGTGCGCCCTAATTAAAGTAAACACTCAGTGCAAAGCACTTTTCTCAAGAAACTTTTACTCCCATCTTCTATTATGGTTACCTATGCCTGCACAAAACCCATTTACGCAATGAAATTTCCGTCATTATCATAAATTTTCTAAAATAGTCCCTTTTTCAACGACTAAAATGGACTTTACTGCCATCAAGAATAGTTTGCAATGCGCTCACATTAGAAAAAATCTCATTAACATGCAATTAGTGCAGGTAAAAGCTCACCCCACACACGAACACGATACTCTTTTTTCTTGTGTTTTTGGTTTTCACACAACTAATGGACCAAGTCCACAGGAAAAGGGATTTATATTATTTACCTCATCATGCCTCATGTGCAATGGCCATTGTATGATGGGGCCTTACTCGTTTATTTGTTTCCGGTTTTGCGCTGCAATTTAACACTGCAGTGACAGTTTCCTGTGAACAGCTTTAATGTTGTGCATATCATTTTCACATTCTCTACTTTAGGTCTGATCATCGTAACAGTGATTTTTTCTTTTTACTTTTAAAATATAGGAGCGGGAAGAAAGACAGTGGGACATGATGCGCTATGAGTGCGCCCGCAATGTGTTGAACGAAGGATGAGGAAATTGTGTTCTGTTTGTTATCTCAGACAAACTCAAAGAACCAGAAAATGCAGATGCAATTAAAATTGCGTTCTTCATTTCCGACGAAACTGATGATGGAACACAAGGGAACACTTCTTGAACAGGACTTTTCAAATAAAACGAATAGCCCAAAGGAATGGTTTAGGTTTAATTGAAAATTTGCTTGAAGGATAATTAAAAAAATTGCGAAGCGAAGTTTAACAGCCAGTCAGACACGGTAGATGGACCAATCACAAGGGTTGATCTTGTGTCGGAAAGAGCTGACAGTAATGCCAGATGAAAAGTTAGGTTGGGACTACAACACGCATTTTCAATTTTATCGCAGTCAAAAAAGATTTTACCATGAAGTGAAATAGTTCTTTACAATAGGACTTCAGCTTTGTATGTGAGAGATGAGAACAGCCGATTTTATTCCCTCTCCTTTACTCACATCTTATTTTAGTTCGCTGGTTGTGTCTCGTTTGACCAGCGCTTTACTGGTAATTGGTTGAAAGTCAAGGCTAAAGTTGAAAAGTTTTCAGCTATTACCTTAAATAAAGACGAACGAAAGCCTTGTCACTCTAGCCCTCACTTATGTTCAAGTTGAAGCCTATTTCAATTGCTTAGTCCAAGATGAGTTGACTTTTGAGTCTTTGAGAACTATGTTCGCCCCTTGCATTCTTGAATTTATGTAGTTTTTTAAGGTCTTGGTGATACTGTCGATGCACCTTATACTGATCTATGTATCACTATCTACTTCTGCATGTCCACGACTAACCTTTTCAACGCCCCATGAACAGCAACTCTTTAAACTCTAACAATGCCGATGACTACAATTAACCTAGACGTTATTCACAAGCCACCGATCATTGGTGCTTAGGTTGCTCAGAATAAGGTCCGGTTTTTCATAGAATTTGTAGGATTTTTTCACTTGATTTCATAGCTCCACTAAAAGAGATTTTTGTCGGCCTTTCCCTTGAAATTGGAGAAAAAAGTGAATGGTTAACGTCAATACTGTAAAAGCCTACTTCTCACAGGAATAGACCATGAGACACATTGTAAGGAATTATTTATTCACTCAACTCAGAATATTTCATCAAAAGCTTTGCTTTTCGTAAAAAGAGATTCTTGGTGGGCTTTCTTCTTTTCAGTGGGTCTCTTAAATATAACATTTTCTAATTGCTTTCGACTGATTACAAAATACATCGATTATGAATTGGTAAAGATTGGTTTACATCAAAAAGGGCATTTCTGCTTTTTATAGGCGCAACCCAGATTATAACGCTTTCTCATGTGTGCTGATTATATGATTTTTGAGCTGCCACAAAAACGGAACTACTTTGGAGGAGGAAGAAATATTTTCCTTATGATTAAGGGCAAGTACAAATAGTGGACCAAATAGCCTACCTTCTAGGCAGCCAGAAGAGGCAAGCTGTACTTCTGAGAGCAAGGACATACGGTCTGTCATTTTTGGCTAACTGAGTTTGAACTATAACTATAATTTGACCATTTATTGTTCAAGTAGCTGTCATTGGACAAACTGTTCAACTAGATTAGTTTATAGATGGTTGGGGAAGTTTAACCAACAATTCTGTATGTAATGCATATTGATCCTGCGCAAATCAGGCTCAACGGCAGATCATTTGGTCCTGAGAAGTAAATGACGAGAAACTATATGTAGTTAGTATGTACTTTACTGCAAGCAAAGTGAAGGATATTGGCTTCAAATGGCTGCCAGGAGTTGTATTCAAGCTTATAGACGGTGAAGGCTCTAAAGTTAATAAGAGGAGAATTTATCTTGTACTAGGTGCGTTTTAGTCGCAACCCACTAATCCTTTGACCACTTCTTTGCCAATGAAAAATAAAACAAATTAATACTGAGCTGAAGATACTCAGAGAATTTTTCGTTTTGTGTTCAGTGATGAAGTACTTTGCTGAGCTAGTTAAAGGATTGCAGAGTTGCGGCTAAAACGCACCTTGTATTAGGAGATTGCCTATGAAATTAAATAAGATATTAAACGTACAATCGAATTTCCTACAAAATTGATATTGTTTGGTCCTTAGGGCAACCGAATTTGAAAAGCTGACTGAACTTCGGGTTTGTCAAGATGCGATCGAGAGTATGAAAATTTGCTGAGAAAATCGTCACGATTACCTGGAGGAACTGTAGGTACGTTTCCTTTGGTTGACTTTTCGAAGAAACGTTCGATCGACTGTCAAGACATCTAGCATTGGTGACTCTCAAAGAACGAAGAATTTTGGAGGTTTGGTGACACAACATGATCACATATACGAGCGGTAATAAAAGCAAAATATGAAAATGAAGACGCCGAAGAACTCCAAGTCACATCAAGGATACTCCGGAGAAAGCTCGCCTTGTATCCTCTATTGCTTATTACAGTCCTTGGCAACCCTCTGGAAGGAAAAGCAAGAAAACAGCTAGTCAATTATTCTTTGCTGATGATGGAGCTATCATAACTGAAAATCGAATAACTTTGCAAAAGGTCCTAGACGTTTGTACTTTAAACCGTAGAAATGAGAAGCGTTTTCGTCGGAAAAGAGAGAACTTCTTCACTGTGTGTATGAATTCGTATATTCCAGATATGCAGGAAAAAACCCGCTATCTTCTCTGATCGAAAAACTACTCCTTAACTAAAAGGGAGACTCTATTATTCAGTGGTTGTCAATCTAGTTCTATAAAGTTCACCATGTTGAAATTAATAAAACGTATCACAGTAAGTTGATGACAGAAGATGCTTCGTAAGACCGCAGGATAAACTAACTTGATAGAATTGGAAGTCTCATGATCCGTGAAGGTTCGTCAAAAACAAAATTCAAATGGACAGCAAAGCAAAACCGTTTTTTTTATTGAGAAACCTTCAATCGCCCTGAAAGACAAACTGAGTGTTTTTTCAGACCTGTGTTTGCACTTAACTCGCCCCAAAGTAGCACTATATGTTTTTGCTTTGGAGAATTTAGTAAAGGGACAAGAGATATAATTTTCAATTTGAGTATTGAAAACTCAGATTTCTTTGACGAAAACTAGATAGCAACTCTTAAAGTGAATTATATCTGACAGGACGAGGAACGTGGCGTACTCCAATTTTATTTGCTTGAAAAATACAAGTAACAAAGAATTAAGAACAGAGAATAACAAGTAATTATTAGAACTTGGGTCATCTTATGCGTGGAGAACTTTGTCACTCGTTGTATACGTCAAACAGAATGCTCCCGGGCATGGACTTGTTTTAAAAGCTTTTTTAATATTCGCACAGAAAAGTTCAATGCCGATGAATGCCTGAAAGGATATGACCTTTGCTGGGATGTATTTGCTTTATCTTCTTAGAAGGCTGACAAAATGTTTCCTCACAAGATTGATTAAGCATTGTCTCTTAAGCAGAATGAAAATTATAAGCGTAGGGCCATTAGGATAGATGTCGGGTCTCGATTCCCCTTTAGATATCAAGTCCTTTTCCAAGCGGTATCTATCGCCACTTTTCGAAAAGTTTTCAAGTCCTCCGAGAATAAACACTGCCGTGAAAAGTATTTTATCATCTTTTTCTGTTTGGAACAGTCAGAAAATTGCCTTTGGTCCTCATTCCTTTTATAAACCAAATGCACACTACCCGCTTATTTCCATTCTTGTTGCTCCTGGATAAAAAGTGAGCACAAACCTGTGAAGACAGCTTTGCTGTCCTAGTTTTTGTGTGATGTTTGTTAAATCTTTCAATCAATTCTACCTCCTATGTGGTTTTAACGTGCTCTCATTGCAGCCCTTAACGTCTTTCTACATTCCGCTATACTGCCAATGTCGCTCTGTTCCTAAGTTTCTTCAGGAAACTGCATACGGCCTTGCTGAATTTATGGACTTTAAATAGGGAAATGATGCCCGTTAAGCCAAAGTTCGAATCCCAACAGAGGGAAAAATGTATTTCCACGTGTATCGTCTTCCGATAGGAATTGACAAGTCCTCTGTTAATAAATTCATTGCCATGAAAAGCGATTTCTCATTTAGCCGTTTGGAACTGGCAGAAAATTGTAGGCAAATGGTTGTGAGAATGACGCTAAGCCCAAGGGCTTCCACTCTGTTGCGCCACCCTATTTATTTTTATTTTTAAATAGGGAAACATCAAAAAGAAAATTTAAAAATATGAAAGTGGAAGGATTGAATATCAGAAAAGACATGAACCAATCTCTTTTATGACGGTTTAGAATTTTCAAAGTCTTAAGTTTTGATCCTTATTGACTGTCTTATCTTAGTAGATTAAGAAAAAAGCTTGGAGCTAGACTGGCTTTTCTTCACTTAAAGCATCAATGCTCCAATGCAATTCAAGACAAACCGTAGGTAAAGCAAGAGATACTTTTTCCGGCCGTACAGCACGACAGGAGAATGATTGGAAAGAAGAAAGAATGATGTTGGTTGTGTGCTGAGATTTTCTCTGTTTGAGTTCACACTTCTATATCTATTCAACATTTCAAAGACCACCAAAGACGATATCTGACATATTTATACATAACTTTAAGCTCGAAGTAGATTACAGGTTTTTAGTTGACATAGACGCGCATTTCTTTGGTTTGTAGCCGTTTTCTGACTTATTTATCGACACTTTGGCCCACAAAGATGGAGCTGCATCATTTCAAAATATCTGAGATGATAAATATCTCGAAAATAGTTTTTCAATCTTGACTAGGGAAAATAAAAACTTTTTTTGACTATTTCACCTCAGGTACCTTCTTGAGCTGCACAACTTGTCTCAATAAGAAGACTTTCGTCTGGTTTCCTAGGTTCAGTATAAATGAGTCCTCATGTACCAATTTCAGTCTAAGAAACTTATTACAGTCGAAGCCTTTCATCAAAATTTTCCATAAATAGTCTTTGATGCCATTTGGTGTTCAAAAGACGTCTATCTCATGTATACCTCTAAGGACATCCTTACTGACGAGGTAAAAATACAAAACAATATGGCAACACTGTATTTCTGCCATTCAAAAGATAATGAATATACTTCCTCCAGGAACACAAGCACAGTCTAGCTTGCCCTGTTTAGCAATTATATTTACGTGCACCCAAAAAAAAAAGGGAAAATACAAAAACAAAATGAGGAAGAAAATTAAAAGGATAACTAAAAGGAGTGCAATTAAAATTTCAACGAAAAATTTAATTAAAAATATTAATTCTGCACAACTATTATCCCGTTTTATTTATTGCTGTCTTTTGCTTCTTTCTTTTTTCATAATTTTTCTCCTTCGTCTGGCATCATCATCTTGGTCCTGTGGCGGTTGTCTATACATATATACCGGCATATGGTGTTGAAAACTGGATGTGGATCGTTTTTATTTTCCTTTTATATACATTTTTGTGTTCGTTGATGCCACACAGAGTCGTCCTTTGCCACATAATATATCACAAGGTGTAATTATAAGTAATCACTCGTTGGTGCTGCAAGGTGTATCCAGGGCAACGGCCGGCAATTACTCGTGTGTGGGCTATAATGCTGAAGGTGATGGCATAAGTCCGCCATTTATGTTGAACATTCTATGTAAGTGTGCAAATCAAGTGCTTCATTTGAATTTAAATAACATTTTCTATTTTCTATTTGTTTTTGTTCTTTTTTACTTTATGTACCTACCTCATCTCTTTTACCTTGATGTCGATTTAAAATCGTATTTTTGTTTGTGGCGCAACTGAATTTTGTGCCACTCTCGCACGTACAAAATCGATTCGGTAACAAATCTCTCGGATATCCGCTTTGAATTACGAACACACAACGACAGATGCGCCAACATGCATGCCAAATCAGCCTCGGATCTATGGAGTAGCAAAGCAGGAGGATGCGAAAATTAAATGCACTGTCGATGCAAATCCACCTGATGTTGAATTCAATTGGACGTTCAATAATTCAGCTGAAAGCATCGATGTTGCCACCAATCACATAACGAGATCAGGTGAGTTGGAAAACTGTTTCTCAAAAATGTTTTTGTTTTTTTTTGTCCTTGTTTCGGTTTGTTCTTTATTTTCGACAATATTGTGACGGTATGTCAGTGTCAGAGGGGCTTTTTTTATATTTTGATACGAGGAAGGAAAATTGATGGCGATTGATTGACGAAAATTCGAATTTGAGGAAGGATGTGTGAAAAATGATGAAGTTTCGTATTGAGTGGAGATCGAAAACAAATAGAAGGACAAAAGTAACAGCGAATACTCATTTTTGAGAAATTGCACATTGGTTGACATTTTAGGTGTGATTTAAAAGGAATTGGATTCAGTACATGAGTTGTCTTCGACTTTTGGATCAGGTGTACGATATTCACATACCCAAATATATCATAATAAACGATGGTGGATTGCTTTGCTGAAATAAAATAGATTCCTCATTTGGGCGCCAGTTAAGGAAAAGGATTTTGTAATCCGACATCGTATCTTCTTATAGTATATGTGTTTACAGCGACAGCCAAGCTGTGCTTAGTGCCCTTCTCAACACTCTTGCTACTTCGAAAGTGATCCAAGAATGCTAGAGCTCTCTGAATGCGGTTGGAAGAATAAATTCCTTGAGTCTCACTGGGTTCCAAGCTTTCACGGCATAACTGGAAATAAGATCAAACTTGCTGGGCAAAGACCTCAGACAGCTTTCTCAGGACCTGAACCGTCTGCCAGCGTCCTCAGTGATTGCTTCAAAAAACGATTGGATCTGTCAAGAGCACAACCGAAGATGACATGCCTCCATTGGATGTACACAGACCATGCTCCCCAAGGTTAACAAGAAGACTGCAACATTGTTGCTATCTTGTAGCAGAAAAGCGTGTAGAAAGCTTATTGGCGTTGTCAGCGGGAGCTTCTCTTTTGTCAAGCATTTCAATGTGTTAGATTTAAGTGACAAGATGCTCTGTGAATCTTGTTGAGAGGATGAGGACACCGCAGAGCACTTCCTGATTGTTCTCTCATGAGAATACAGATACTCAGCGCAGACATGGTGCGAGAGTTGGTAACTTAGGCTCTTTATCATGGCTTAAGTGATACCATATTCTGTGAATCTTTCTCCGAACATCTGGAAAGCTATTAAAAAGAAGGTTGCTATCTGGTATAAGTACAATGGACATGTAGTTAGGTTTAAGTGCTCCAGTTGGTATTTTAAAAACTTCCAACACAAAAAAGTCTTCTTATGTGAAAAGTCAGCAAAGGCGAGTAATTGTACAGATTTTTAAGAGATTATCTAGTCTTCAGAAGTTGAAGCATTTCAGATGCCATGTTGAAAGTCTTTTTCGACGTCAATGGTTTCATTGAGTTCTTTACCAACCTTTACAGAGCAACTTAAATTCTACAAAGTAACCTTGCAAAGTCGTACAAGTTTAATAGGGATGCAAAGAGAGTAGCTGCTGCAAATCTATCACTATGTTTCTCTGCTGGTCTTTGAATGCACCCTGGCTTGATCTTTTTACCTAAGTGCATCAGATATCATTCCTGTCATGGCATCTCTTAATTTCCTTAAATTAATGAGCCCTTCTCATGCTCCTTCTTTAGGTAGGTACCTTTTTCAGAATTCAGTGTTCTTCCTTTCTTTATCTCCTTGTACTGGCCGAAAGCAGCCCTTGTTGTCTTCTGCATCAGCTTTTTGTTTTTGATTTGCCAGCCCGCATTTTAAACGATGGGCTTCGTTTTGGAGGCCAAGTGAAACCCACAGCTCAGAAGCTTCTAGCATTGCTGATATATATTATATTCAACAAACTGCCGTCATATGATTCAAGGATAGTTGGAAGGACACTCGATTGGAGAAGGCACTGGCAATCTCATGGGATCGTAGCTTTCCGACGTCATATCTTTTCACAGCGTTGGTTCGCAAGAGTCGTGAATGTGATATCCTCATTCGTACCTTGGCTACAAACAAGATAGTGGTTCGTGTTAAAGTTGGCCTTTCGGAAATTTCGGACACCTATCACACTGGAAGAGTGCCTTCGTCAATCGCAACATCGATTTGGTTGACGGTTGATTGATCTGGGGATCGCCATGTACCTTTATAAGTTTTAAGATGCAGTGAGCGTGCAGTACTAGCAAAAAGATTTAGCCCTGCAGCAAAACCTATTAGCCTGAGTCCGTTTTCGGATGTTTTTTCATGCAGGCTATGCTTACCGATTGTTTTTCCAAAGATGTCCTCCTTTCCTAGTTTTGCGTTAATGCCGCCAAGAACGATTTTTACGTCATGTCTAAGGCACTGCTCATATCTTTTTTCGAGGAGCTCGTAGAATCAATCTTCGGAGTTCTCGTCTTTCTCTTCTGTGGGGGCGTGGGCGCGTATTAGGCTAATGTTGGCGAATTTCGCCCTGATGCGTATGGTCATTATACACTGGATCTGGCTGATTGCCTTGTATCTGAGTCTTCTTCTTACTATGAATCCGCACCTTAATTAACGTTGCTTCTTTTGTCTGTAGCAGTCGCCATTTTAAATGCCGCAGTTTTTCATGTAGCAGTTGCCATATTAAATTCCACATCTTTATTCTTCCTTACACCCTGCCCATTCTATTCTATTCTTCGTCATTTTTTCGTCAACATTGAAATCCTGACAAAAAAAAAAAAAAACATTGAAATCATTCAACACATTATCATTATCATTCGAGGCTGTTTGTTATCTCGCAACCAGGGGCCGAATTACCGCATCAGTGATCGAGTGAGAGGACTACTATTTTTTTCAAGATTCACTCCATATTACACAACATCAGTCTGCTGTTCACTTACAGACTTCAATTCGTTCAAATACTGATAATAGAATGTCCAATTGTGGTACAAAAGTGCTCGATAACGTGAGAAGTAAATCCAAAACACCTAATTCAGTCACGTATTACTCGATCACGTGTGCGGTAATTCGTCCGCAGATGATTCTTAGTTGCTTATGTGGCTGGTAGTTAACTCCACGATTAACTCCCAACCTGAAACCACTAAAGGATCGGATGCGGATATTCTCAGTACCCTGCTGCCTTTTCATGCCCATAGCGTAATGGCTACCATGTCTGACTGTTTCGTAGAAGGTTCGTGGTTTGAATCCCAGCAGCATCGGGGAAAAAATGTTTTCACGGGTATCGCTTGCGAGGAATTGACAATTTCAAAAGAGTTACTAGTTACACTGCGCTTTTTAACAAAGCCGTTCAGTTGCGGCATTGAATTGTAATTCCTTGAAATGTGATAGAACCTGAGGAATCTGTAGCTTTGGTGTGCCACTCTGTTTTTTTTATTTTATAGAACCCTGCTGCAGGGGTTTTTAGAGCTGTCTATGGCTTGCCAGGACTCATTTCTATTTCAATTTCAATACCCTGTCCTGGTAGGGAAGAACCCTGTAGGACATTAATGGTCTTTCAAAATATATCGGAGTAGCTCATTAAAAGATTTTTTTGATTCTTGAAAGTCAACCGTTGTTTCTGTGAGTCGAATTCATCCGCTGTGCCATTCTTTCCAAATAAGCTCTGACAGACCACTGAGATTCGGACTCAGTCAGCCATCACTCGCAGATTTTTCGTCAACAATTTGTCATTGGTAGCTAGGCAAGTCATGTCCGATGAGACGAGACCGGTACAAAGTGGCTACCGCTTTGAGCACAATTTTTAAATATAAACTATATATGTATATAAACCAACAAGTTGACAGTAGACAGAGCCTTTCCCAACCACCGTTTGATGCCTCGCGTTCTTTCAATCTACAAAAAGAATATTCTTGTACCATCTCCATTGGTGGAAGTTCAAACAATAATCATCTTAAAATGGATGAGCTTTCTTTGATTTAGTTCGTTCTTGCACATCTTTAGCCTTAAGAGTGCAGCACTTCAAGGATCCCAACCGAATTTTAAATGAGTAGGTACTCCAACCAATGACCATCACACCACTAGGCGGCCTTCAAAAACATAATCCTGCGAGTGCTGAATTAAATTTAATTTTATTCCTTAGCTTCGTAATTATAAAAGAATCTCCATCCATTCAAAAGTCTCCTTCCCTTGGCCACACTAAGACCGAACTTATTCAACTCACCCACAGAGCTTTAACTTCATCAAAAGAATATTTTCCTCAAAAGCAAATAATAAGGAAGAAATTAAAAAAAAAAAAAAAACGCTAGTTGATAGCTATCTGCACTGAGAAAATTGAACCATGATTTTTTTAAATAGAAGCATGTTTAACTATATGTTTAAATCAGTACAAATGGAATTCTGTTTAAACCGAATTAAAATCTATTTAGATCCGAAAAAACTATTTTTTAAAGTAAAGTCGGTTTAAATCAAAATAATCCGTGTTTGATTTTTGGAAAGCCTGTTATTTATTTTATTTATTTAAAAGTATTTAAATATGAACGAGTTTGCGTTCAACATGAACGCAATTTAAATATAAACATAAGAAAAAAAAAGTAAGCAATATTATAAATCAAACCTAAATCTATTTGAATTGAACTCAAACGAAGAGGGGACACACAAAATTTAATTTAAAACAGACATGAACTAGTTTGATTCAAACATGAACGAAGTTGAAATATTTACAAAAAAAAAACAAACTAAGCAAAGTTACATTCAAACTTGAATCTATTTGAGTTGAACTCAAACGAAGTAAGAATGTAAATAATTTAACATAACACAAACGTGAACGAGTTTGGCTCAAATATGAACGAAGTCAAAATATTTACAAAAGAAAAAAATTCTATAGAAAATGTTGCGTTCGAACTCGAATCTATTTGAATTTAACTCAAACGAAGTAAAAAGAAAACTGTAGTTGTGTAAAGCTGCTTGGCGTTACCATTGAAAAAGTCAAATGAATAAGGATTTGTGTGCGCGAAGGTTTTTTTTCTGCAAATTTTTCCAAAAATCTAAGTGATTATTCTGTCCAAGTTGATTTCAAGTGATTTCTATAAGGTGATTTTCGGGAATGCTAACAAAAAAAAATTACAAATGGGGAAATAATCAATTCCTATACATTAAATACTGTGTTTATAATTGAACCAGATTCTGTGCATCCAGACTAAAAAGGATTGAGGGATTTACTTGAAGAGTGAAACTTAATTTCGTTGTTTCCTCTTCTCCATGGTAAGTACAAGTTTTTACAATTATGTTGAACGCATTAAATTTTTATGATAAAGCATTATTTTCGTTTACCCGTTTGTTTATCTTTACGCCTACAATTTGTCATATAATTTTTTTATTTTCTTATTTTTTTCTTGAATATCTAGGAACCAGCAGCATCTGATATCAATATCAAACTTCAGTTCATTCATCTTAACATTTTTTTAGAAAGCGAAGTTACGCTAGAGAGACTAAAATTTCTTTCTACAAAAGATATTAAGGATCTTACTCCAAAAGTTGGCCCTAGGGCTGAATTTAGGCTTTTTATATGGGAGAAACAAGAAAGAAAAGGTAGGTATTCATTGATACCACTAGAATAACCTGAATATTAGTCTATATAAATCATTTTGAATAACGTTTGCAGTTTAATATCGACGGTACAACAATTTCTGTCGGCACTAAAGTATCTGATTGGATGTTAAATGTTAAATTTCCAGAAACATCAACAAGTTCCTTCAGTTTAGCAGATGTAAGTAAAGAAAAATTAGATTTTACGAGCCTACCTAAATACTGTGCCATTATTCATTTTAGAATTTATTCGATATACTACAACAAACGGACAAAGGCAAAGCAGTAATTTCTTTTCACGAGAAAAACGGTAGCCTGTTAGAAAAACATCGTCAAGACGTCAAGACATAATTAATATAATATTAGAAAGAGTCTTAAACAGCGGAAAAACACTACATCCCTCTGATTTCGAAGAAATATCCACAAAAATTTTAACAATATTTCCAAATGAAATTAAGGTATGTATGTATGTATGTTGTAATAAACGTTACACTAGAAATCATTTACCCGTGGTGTGATGGATAGCATGTCCGCCTGTTAATCCAGAGGTTCAAGTTCGAATCCCACCAGAGGTAAAAATGTTTTTTCTACGGGTATCGCCTTTCGCGAGGAATTGGCAAGTCCTCCGTTAGTATTCATTGCCATGAAAAGCGCTTTCTCGATTAGCCGTTCGGAACCGGCAGAAAATTGTAGGTCCCCTCCATTCTCTCACAAGGGATGGTTGTGAGAAATGCGCTAGGCCCAGGGGCTCCTCGCTCTGTAGCGCCACCCTATTTATTTATTTATTTATTTATTTAGAAATCATTTGAAATTGCTAAAAAGCTTGACAAATTTTTGTACACCAAGAATATTTCTCCTCCTCCTTTACATGTACATACTATTAATAATGGAAAATATTATTTTAGAAATAAATTTTTGTAAAAAAATAAACTGAAGTGTTTTTTTTTCTTCACATGGTTTTTAGAAGCTTTTGACATTTTAAAACTTTTTGCAGTTTCATTATCCAAGTCATATTCTTTTGCTATATGTGATAAAATAATTTTTGGGTAAGTGCATACTCTATATTTGCGTTCAATTTTAAATCGAAAGTTGTTTTTATTTGTTATGAACAAATTGTTTCAACGTTAGCTTTCTTAAGCAGATCCCATAGTTATTCAAAGCATATATTATGTCTTCTAATTTATATATAAAACTTGGTCGATTTTAAATTAATAAGTTTTTTATTTGAAATGATGGTAATTGTTTAAGAGTCGAGTGTGAATTTTGAGTAAAAAAGTATACATAACCAAAAACTTAGTATACTAACATTTATTACACTAAGATTTTGTAGTATATGCATGCTTACTCAAAATTCACACTCGGTTCTTAAACTTTTACCATCATTTCAAATAAAAAACTTATTAATTTAAATCGATCGAGTTTGATATAAAATGAATAGATTTGTGCTTGAAATAACTATGAATCTGTTTAAAAAAGCTAACGTTGAAACAATTTGTTTTAAACAGAAAACGTATTTGTTTCAAACACGGACATATTCAAATGAAATGAAGATACTTCTATTTGAAAGAACATTAGATGAAGTCAATTAAAACAAATAGAAACACGTTTAAGTTAAATAGAAAGCAAAGATAATTTAAACCAAATCATGTTCAACTTATTTCAACAATTAGTTAATAGGTTTCTATTAAAATTAAATAGAAACCGCTTCCATGCCAAATCATATGTGTTTGAGTTTGGTTTAAATATGAATGCGTTTGAAATTTTTCTGAGTGTGTGAAATTGCAAAAACCAAAGTATTGAGGTCATAATCTCAATTTCATATTGTGAAACAAATGAAGCAAGGAAGCAAGCGAATGAAATTAGGCTTGCAGCAGTTGTGTTCTTCATCGGACCACACTATTCACCGTTCGGCCATGGGTCTGTCTCAGTCTCTGATTCTCCTTCTCACACTCTTTTATTCATTTTGCTTGTTAATTTCTATACAATCGCGGCGGTTATGTGCTCCATTTTCGATTCCATAGCCTTGGCCGAATGCCCCACAGTATTTATATATCTTCGTTCGTTCATAAGGAAAATATAAATACAAAAAAAAAGTAGGTACATAATAATAACAAAATACCACCAGCCAGAAGTTAAGGCCAGAGGATACAGTTTCCACTTTTCAACAGAAGACTCACTCGCCAAAGCTAAACTCTTGCATCATTCATTTACAATTTTTTTCAAAGCAAACAAACTCCGAGTGTAATCTGACATGGATCTTAATTAAAATCTGTAAGATCTATGAGGAGTGTTGGGGTAGACTATACTCGTATATAGGAACATGGTTATGAGAATCGATGTTGCACATAATAAAAAATAAATTTTTTTTTTTATTGTGGAATTGTCTTGTTTCGTAGATTAATTGCATTCTATACTCGGAATCTTGTGTACATTGTCGTTTTTTGTTCTTGGTATTATTACAGGTACTTCATCGATTGTGACCTATACACCGATTACGGAGCTTGATTACGGCACTTTGCTGTGTGTCGCCTCGAACAAAATTGGACGTCAAAGAGTGCCGTGTGTTTTTCACATTATAGCAGCTGGTATGTATATCAAGGCCAGTAACTGGAGATTCGTTGAACATATTTTATTCAAGGAAGAGTGTCTTGTTGTGTTTGGGTTTGAAAGTTAATTACAAAATAGATTGATATTTTTTTCTCTCTATAGGTATCTTTGTTCTGAATCCTTTCTAAGGATTAGCTATTTAAAATATTGTGCAAGGGCACTGTTAGTTAATTAATACATACCTGGCTGAGGGCAACGCAAAAAAGGTTCAAATAATCGGCGATGAAAAGTTAAAATAAAACAACAACGTGTGACCGATTTTAAATCCTCAGTCAAAACTTTAGGTACTTTGAATGTGTCTCATACTGACGTAAGCCAGACGGACTCCAGCTTTAATGAAGACCTTCTTGCTTTAGTTTACTGGGTGAACGAGTTGCAAATGAAATAACAAATATAAGAACAGAGATGCAAGCGGTGGTCTTGAAAGTTAATTTATTTTTAACTATTGCAGCTGTAGCTCCATGCCACTTTTTGCAATCATCTTGTTACCCTGGCTGTTTTCTTCGTCATTTGATTATCGTAGCTCAAAACTTTAACAAAACGCAGCTATGTTACCGCTGCAGCTAGAGAAGGACATCGTCCTCAATCAAATAGCTTTATCAGCCAGCTCGGTGCTTAGCCAGTTGTTCCCAGATTTGTTCGTCAAGTTGATTGAGGACCTTTCTCACAGTTTTATACTCCACCAGGCCATCAGTCTTCTTTAACTATTTTACCATTATGGGAGGACTCGGCCAGGCCAACAGGCACTACATAGCATTTAGTCTTCAGAAATCATTTACCTTTTTTCTTTAGGATCCGTATAAACCCGCTGTTTCTTGTACTTCGTCCTTCACTTATCATCTGATTACGCGATTAAAAGTCGTGAATAAAAATTGTTCATCATTTTTCTTACGGCGAATAAAAAATAGAAAAATATAATCGTGGATATTCATCGATGTTGTTGATCCTTCCGCCCGTTAAAGCTTGTCTGAAATATTTTTCTAAGTTGAGCTTGCACTTAGAGGCTCCCATTGCGTTGTGGTTAGCATATTTGGCTCTTACGTGTAAGTTCGAGTTTGGAAAAGTCCAACCCAAGTTTTTTCATGGGTATCGTGAGAAAGTGTCAAGTCATCTGAAAGTGCCATGAAAAGTTTTTCTGACTACGCTGTTCGAGATACGAAAAAATTATAAAATAAAAAGGGTGGGGCAACAGAGCCAGCAGCCCCAGGACCTCCCGCACTTCTCACAACCAGTCCTTGTGAGGGAATAGAAGTGACCTACATGGCAATGAATTCATAAAGGTAGGACTTGCTAGTTCCTCGCGAAGGGCGATACCCGTGGAAAAACATTTTTGCCTCTGTTGGGACTCGAACCACGAACCTCTTGGTTAACAGGCAGACATGCTTACCATCACGTCATGGGTAGCATGAAGAAATTTATAGATTTTATAAGTAAATGAAAATAATAATAATTAAGGCAACGGCCTTGTCAACCGGAAAGAATCGGTTCCCATAAGAACACCGTAGTTAAATCGGAATGAGCGCTGTTAGTGACAAGATGGGGGACCGTCTTGTACTACTGTGTGCTGTTGTCTTGTGTTTATTTGTTCTATGTAGTATTTGTGTAGTTAGTCTTGTGGTGTATCAGTCAAATGGTCTTTGTCGCCCGGCTGCAACCCCCCTACTCCGATGATTTATGTGTGGAGTAGGTTCATGTAAAAATGTAAGAAATATAAAATAATTAAAGCTGCGCAACAATAAGTTTTGGGAGGCCATAGGGACTCATGCATTTCAGAGACCTACAATTTTATGCCGATTTCGAAGGGCAAAATGAGAAAGCGCTTTTCTTGGTAGTGTATCTTTTTAGATTTGTACGTCGAAGCTCTGAAATTGACCTGTGGTCTCCTCGAAGCGGTATTCAAAAAACCTCAACTCGCTCTCAATGTCAAATTGAGCGCTTTTGACGCCTGGATGTGCTCTCAAATCGCTTTAAAGTCGCTTTAGGATTTGTAAAGTTTGTTGGAGGATTTGCGAACCTCTAGCGAACAGCGATACTAGTGGAAAAACTGTTTGACCATTTTGGGACTCGAACCTCCATCTCCGTCAGTGTTAACAGGCAGTCATGCTTACCCGTACAACACGGACACCTAAAGTTTAGAGTTTGACTGAGAGAATTGCATTGTTGGAACAGAGGATCGTCGAGCTCTGTTGTGCTACCCTTACCCCCATTGATTTATATCTTTTGGTTCTAGGGCCTTTGTGAGCACATGGGTCGTCCTAAGGTGAATCGTAAATTGATGCTATTAAAGTGTTACCAATAAGTAAATACTTAAGTATATTTCTCCTTTAATTTATTAAAAAACTTCACAAAGTTGATTTTCGTGTAGTTCGACTAATTTAATTTTTATTTGAGAAAAAATTTCGTAGAGTTATGCTCCAAAAGAAGGCTTAAACGAAAGCCGTAAGTAATACATTAACAAAGAAACCAGTTTTAGCTGCACATGTTTGCACAATTTAGAATCATTCATTTTTGTTTGAATATAGTCAACATTTTAGCATCAAGGCTCCTCTTTAAAGAAAAAAACTGGAAAAGCTTTGAGAAAATGAGAGTTTTTTTAAGAATTCCACCTTATTTCGAAGACTTTACCCCGTTGCAAATAGCTAATTTCATCAAACGTTCGTTCTCATTAGAGATACATATGCTTTTGTACCTCCTCCGAAATAAAGATTGTGTTTTTCAGACCTGTGGCTTTCAATCTGGCATCACTTTGATCGAGTTTGTTCTTTTTGACAGCTTTCACTTGATTTGTGCGTAGTTTAGTTAGCCATTTTATAGTAAAAGAAGCAAAACTTCACGACCACTGAATACTGCGTGTGTTGGGTAAATTGTCTCGAAATTTCGAGTTTTAAACCAGTAAGTTGGCTCCAAGATCGGGCGATTTAGGGGTTATGTTAAATCACTTGTCTACACAATTCGAAAAGTAATACACCTTGGAAGAGAATATTCTGCCAAATTATTGCTGACATACGGCCCTTTATGCTGCAAGTGGTCGAAAACTGGCCTCCTGGAAGTTATTCGACCCAGACGTAGGATCTCTTTCCCGAAATCATTTTTAATGTCCTGAAATGGCAGACAGTTATCTTTGTACTAAGGTTAAGTTCTTGGCCATAATATTTCGATATTTGTTTTGCCTTAGAAAAATCACACTTTAGTAGGAATCACTTAAAGGTCACAGTTGAATTGCTCGAGAGAAGTATTGCTGCTTCATACTTCATTGCCCTTTAGCTCATAGAAGCAGTAATTTGCATGAGTTATTTGACTAATTTCGCTGATAGGCTACTTGACTTTTTTAAAATTTAAGTTATGTTCTGTGACGATTTTAGCAATACTAGGTGTAGAGTCGAAGTTGAGGGCTCTTGTCCTCGTAACGACAATCGTTACATTTCAAAAAAACGGACATTGTGTTTGGAACGTCAGTAGCCTAGCAACAAAATCAGACATTTACGGTGTGTCTTCTTAGTTTCAGTTGTAAGCTTTTCTATTCTAATCTAACCAAACATATGCTGAGCTCTTGATTCTATAAACCACCAATTGTATAAGTTTGAAATATTCTTATTTGGTTCTTCATTGCATCGCCATATTCAAGTCAATCTTTCTGAAAATTATCAACGAATATAGAAAAAACCGTTTTATTTAATGAAATATGCACCGTTTACCTGGGGTCCCGCAAGGTAGACATCTAAGTATACTAATTTTAATAATGCTCGTTAACAATATTGACTAGCAATAAGCACTGTTAGAGACTATTGCAAACTCGAAGATCAGAAATTTTTTTAACAGTCAAAAGCTTGGAAGACTGTCCATTGATGTCTATCAACATTTACGTCATTTTGAATTGGTATCGCGTTAAGTAGCTCAAACCTAATATTTAGCGGCTTTTTTCTCTTTTGATCAACAAAACCAAATCTTTGGTGGGATTCATTTGAACAGAATTGAAACTATATTTTGAGGATCTTCGTTTGTATCTTTTGTACTTTCAGAATACGAAGCTTTTCGTGTAAAGTAGCACTTCACTTAGGTTATGTTTCTGAACCCTTTTTATCTCTCTCTGGACTTTATCGCTAGACCTCTTTTCATATATTTTTTCATGTCTTCAAAAACATACAACTCACCCCAATGAAAATAACTTAATCTTCCTCTTTCTTTATTTTATTACTATAAAAATCACAGGACGACCAGACCAAGTGCATAACTGCACTCTTACCAACATATCAATGGTATCACTAAATGTCAAATGCACTGATGGTTTTAATGGCGGCTTGCCGCAATCGTTTATGCTTGAAATGAGGGATCCCCATTCTAACGTAAGTACACAGACACACACAAACTCACCAAATAATTTCTGTTAGTTTCTCCCATTTTTGCATTGTACTCAAAAGCCATTCTGACATCATCACTCTGACATCAAGGTGATGCATTTTTGTGTGAAGTTTTTGTCTGACAACTTATGTGTCACTCGCACTTCCCATATTCAGTTGGTTTTTGTGTACGGAGACAAATATAATGCTTTGAAAGTCATTCTCTCTTCTTTTAATGTGAGGATATCTCTGGTTTTTCTTCCTATTTTCTTCTTCCAGGAATTAAGAGCAAACATAACTTCACCAGAACCGAAATTCTCCGTCTCGGCACTGACACCTGGCAGTTTGTATGTAATCTCGGTGTTCGCCTTCAATTCAAAAGGACGATCTGATCCAGCGACTATGAATGCAGCAATGCTACGGATGCCCGAAAAGCAATTAACATCGGAAAGAGGTAAGTTCTTTGAACGCATGCATGGGTGAGTTATAATAAAAATGTTCAAGTGGAACTGATTCGGAATTTCACAAGGAGAGCGAGAATGTTTTTCACTATAGGTTTTCACCGTACCTACCTTGGAGTGAATAGTCAAGACTCAGCATGCAGTAATTGCATTCAAAAGGTTTTGTAAAGTTCGAAATGTTTGAGATCCGAAAAATAATAAGGAAATAGTTATGTGGCTTACACATGGTCTATGGAAAGAAAATGATCAAAATAAACAATTTTCAACTTGCACGAAGTCGTGTTACCCTTTTAGAAACCTTAAGAATTGATTGAGCTTTCAAAATCAAAGCGTAACTTTACATTACGTTACACAATGACCACTCAAATGTGTTTTTTTTTACGTTTGGAGAAATGCTTTACGCATATCGTAAGGAAGTCCGTATGTCGAACTCTCGAAGGTGTCTTAACCAACCTTGACATACCTGCTACAACTCCAAAAGTTTCTCGTTGATCTCTTCCCACGGAACCACTTCCGTATTTTTTTCGAGGGAGTGTCTGTGCCTTAGTTGCATGCCCTGGCTTCTCACCATCTTCCTCTTCTTGGTTTTTTGTATACAGAATCTGCGTCAGATACGTTATAGTTTGCTTCCCACTCTCTTCGTCTTTCAACATCGATATTATTTTGGCCGATTTCTTCGATACGGTATTCCCTGACAGAGAGATAACAATATACTACGCTCGAATACTGTACATATGGTGAGCGTCACGTCGTCTGTTAACGAATCTCAATACTTGCGCGATTGGCACAAAGGACTTCCGCTTTTTCCAATCTTCTGCACAAAAGCGTTGAAAAGCCCGCGTCCGGTCTGGTACTGAATGATTGTAGTTCACTTTACCGTTTTTCAGTTTACTCCATTAGCTTAAGTCTCCGATCAGCCAAACTCAAACTCCCATCGTTTCTGCCACTTTTACTGTATAAGCGCTTTTGTTCCGTATTCGCCGCTTTCACGCCGATTTCTACTTTCTTTTCGTGTATCTACTTCCTATGTGCTGAGAGGAGATCAATTGACTCCCGCAACTACAAGAACTGCTGGTTCAAACACTACACGGCACGTGCTCGCTATTCGCAAGGCACCGAGCTTCTGTACCAGCCCCAGGTGTTTCCGTTTTTTTTTTTTTTTTTTTAAGTGCTCCCGCCCAGAATTACAAATTTCAAAGTGAGTGAAAGTGTTGTTGCCAGAAGAAGACTCCGTTTGCTCGTATATAGTCCTCCTACATTTGTCGTCAGCCAGGATAGATATATGGCTTGTAACGCGGTCCTCAGCGGCCTTTCGGAACTAGTCCTGAAAGCTGAGTTTCCGAGCTTTATTACCAGGTATTTAATCACGTTTTTGCTCTTTACAACTTCGGATTCGATGTGGAAGTCGATAACTGTGGGAGTTGTTTTTGTTTTTTTTTTTTTTATAGGTACTACTTAAGCTTTTTCAGTTGGCAAAGACAGCTAATGTTCCTCCATCATTGTCCTTAGCATCATTTGGTTCAGCTTTCTCTGTGCGCTTTCAGTGTCCCTTGGAGTTATCACAGCAGCATCGTCATCAGTGTATCCAACAAGATAGTAGACTTCGGAGACCTCTTTACAGAGAATGCCATGGTAGAACATATTTCAAAAGTCTGGTCTAATTGTAGATCCCTATCGTCTCATTCTTTCCGGAGTTCGGTGAATAGGTCCTCGTTTAATTGTGGTATTTGCATTAGCGGCGCTGGCTGTGAGCATTTTGATCTCAAAAGCATTACAGCCCTCCTATTTGTCTGCTTCACACTTATGATTCGGCTGTGGGGTACGTCAAGTACGTCTGCTTCAATAGCCCCCAGCTTTTGGATTATTGAATACCTGAGGCCAACAGTTTCAACACTTTGATACGTTGCGTGATGTTTCACTGGATTGAAACAAAATCTTAGATTATTATTTTATCTTGCCCACCTTTATGAACGTAAATTGCGGTGAGCTTGCTGTGAGATGTGCCTGCTATGCTATTGGCCTAAATGTCGTGCTTTTAACGCTTAATCTCCTTATACCAAATTGAGACCTCCATCTAATCCTCCATTTGCGAAGTGTTTAGAAACTATTCTCTTCTCGTCCCTTTTTTTATAAAACTCAGTTCAATTTCATTTTCTCCTGGCGAAATTCAACCCATATGTATTATTCCTTTTGCTTGTAGAGTGTGCATGCTTTGAGTTCATTTCCTGATTCCTTTCTTCACTATTATTTCTTTACAGAGAAACCACATACGGCACTTTTGCTATCTCCTGTATTATCGTTAACCATCGGCTTAACGTTAGCGGTAATTGTGGCAGGCTTTGCCGTTGTCGTAGCCTTACGAATACCCTGCAAAAGTTCCAGACGCCGACGAAAAACACTCTCAAATGAAAACACATCAAGGGATGGGTCACCGGGACCGAGTGATAAGAGCTCCGGAAGCAAGGAAATCGATGGTAACGAGAGTGATGAGAAGAATCCGGATATCATACCCGAAACTATTGATTCGGATGATCAGGTAAGAAATTATTGTTTGCTCTCGCCTGTTGGCAAACCCCATTAAAAAAAACACGCCCTGTGGTTATGTGTGTGGTCCTCTTTTGCAAAGGGGAGCCAGCTTCACCATCAGAAGAAGGTGTAGTAAATTATAATTATCGATAGGGTTGTATGGTGTGAAAGTTGCAAAAACCGAAACCCAAGATGAAAATAATGAAGAACATTTATATCTGTGGGGGCATCTCACATCCATGGTCTTTTTGCTTGCATTCAGTTTGAACTACGGTTGAGAAGGACTCCTAGAGCAAATGAATTGAGAATCGATAAATCAGCATGTCTGCAGTAAATTTCTTGTTCAACTGATAGCTATGTGTGGAAGGGGATGTCGTGTGGTAATAGTATATGAACGGGTTGTAATGTAATTGGGGAATGGGTGTTTTTTGGGGTGTTGAAAAGAGTTTTCAGATTCCATGTTGGAGGTTTTTTTTTTGCCTGCAGTGCAGAAGCATTGCTCTTAATGGTGTACTGGCTAAAAGAAGTTAAATTAATGGCCCTGGTTTGAGATGAAAGGACGTATTATTCGTGATTTAGGGTTCAAGGAACAGGGCATGTCGACAAGTGCAGGGCATTCGTCTATTACATGCAATATGGCAGCCAACCGTAACCCAAAAGTTCACTGCACTTGTGACATCATTGACTTACATAACTTATATCATCAGACATGCAGGATAAATTATGTGGAGGTTGTAGGAAGGGTCATGGATAGAACAGTTGGAATGGTCGCCAAAATGAGTCCAATTAAAAAATGGATTCCTTGAGATCGAACAAATCGACTAGATGTGGGCTTAAGGATTATTTGAACTGCAGAAAACGACCACAGTTTGAAAGCATAAAGAAAGGATAAAAGTAATTAAATCGTTTTCTAATGCAAATTGTATTGGTTTTTGCCTTTTAGGTTTGAAATTTCTATATCAGAAACTTTAACACGCTCTTGAAACCCGAAAACCAACCGAAATTAACAAGTAACAGCCAATATTTGAGAATTGTTTGAAGTTCAAGTATTCAGGTTAAGCCATACATTTTGCTGTTATGGATTGCAATATAAGAAATCTATTGTTACATATTAGGTATATTTTAATAAATCAAACAGGTCATTAAATATAATATAAGTAGGGTGACGCAACATTCAGCCTAGCCCATTTCCCGATTAGTCAGCCGTTCGGAATCGACATAAATGGGTAGATACCTGGTGCAGTGCAATTAGCCCCGCGGCAATAAGACCCGTGGGCCTTATTGCCTAAAAAAATGGAGATAACACCCACGGGCTTTGTTTCCTCTTTGAAGAGGCAATAAGACCCACCAAAGAAAAGATTTACGGCCCATGTCTTTTGCTGCCATTTTGAAGCAGCATTTTTGATGCATGAGTCTGATGCACATGGGATCTAAAAACTAGTTTTTCTTCTTAGAAAGGATTAAGAACATAGTGGTTACGCTAAATGTATATAGTTTCTTTTTATTTGAAGGAAAAAACATTTTGAGGTACCCGAAAAAAAGCTCCAAAATTTGGGCACTTATTTCAGCTTTCCATGGATTCATAGCCCACGTTGTCTCCCACTTCGTGACATAGGATGATGGAAACTCAGTCCACTATCTTATGCGCACACAATAACTAAATCTACTTTCTAAATGTTTGTTTTGATCTTAGCTACTTTCTCCTTGTCTGTTCGTGTGAATTTTTTATGTTCAACCCGAAGCCCGTACTACCCGAAGTGAAATTTCGTTCGCTTCGATTCGTTTTTACTCACAGACAGAATAATGAAGCTAAAAGCGAAGCTAAAAAAATTTTCTCAAGGGAGCTTGGATGTGTGGTGTAAAAATAAAAATTCGAGCGAGAAAAATTGATAACGTCGTCAATGTTTCTCCGATCGACTTGAAATTTTAACAAAATATTCTTGAAATGTTATGCATTCATTTAAAAAAATTAGACCCTGCTTCTCCCTTAAGAACAAATAGTTTAGAGTGGTCCATTCATACTCGTTTTTTTTAACTTTTTGGATGTTATCCAGTCTTTAGCTTGTGGCATAGGTTAATTGTAGTAACCATGTTAAATTTTGGCTCATACCCTTAAATAGAACTAGTTGCCTATACAGCTTCGGCGTTATGCACTGAAAATCGAGTAAGGCAATCTTCGGGTCGAAAAAGCTTTCTCGGTGAATATTTGTCCAGATGCTTCGGGTCAGATAAATTAAATTGGTTGGTGCAAAAACACTTATTATTGAAAAGCATTGTTCTGGTGCCAAATTACTATTCACGTTATCGAGTAATATGTGACGAAATCATGTGATTTTGAAATAGTACCTTACGTTATCAAGCGATCTAATTCCATGATTTAACATTCTCGCATCTTTAATAGAGTTTGGAGCCCGGCACACTTCACACTGAAAGCAGTAATCATAGTCATCATATCCTGAAAGTATAAACGTACCCATTTCGTCAAAAGTGCTGCAAAATACTTAGGTGTATTTAAAACAAGTACTCCATCTATTTGCTTTCTGAGAACATACCTACTCGCTCTTTGAGCTATTTTGACAATTAAATGAAGCAAGCCAATAATTATGACTGTACAAGATCACTATAGACGGTTTCTTTGAGGAAATACAAGCCTTGTTTTGTGTTAGAGCTGCACGTGAACAAAAGAAACCTATTTTCACGTACATAATTTCTGCAGGAGTAGTTAGAGGCGATTCCAACCCATGCTACATTTTCACCCAATATAGGCAGAAGGTATTCCACTGTAACTTCCATCGTAACACTTATGTTCTTTCTATTGAGTGATATTAAAATGTTCGATTCCTTAAGACTTATCTTCTGTTAAGGGGGGGGGGGGGGGGGGGGGGGAAAGGGGGGGGGGGGAGAGAGTTTCAAGGTAAAAAGAGAGAATTATTTTTTTAAATATGAATTGAGTAATTTTTTTCGGACCTTTCGTACATTACTGAGCATACCTTCAACAATATAGGGTAATTTTTTCATGCAAAAATATTGAAGCATAAGCCGGTAACAGAGCTTCCCCCACAACGTTTTGAGAAAAAAACAATTTGCAGTACTCGCCATAACTCGGCTGGAAATTATTTTAAAATAAAAAAACCCAGAAAAATTTGTCAAATTGTGATCAAATCGTTACCTCAACGTTTTCTGACAATTTGTTTCTCCTTTTAAAAGTTTTTGGCGGCCATTTAAAGTGTAAACTCTTGTCTTTGAATTCGCTGTGATTTTGGATTGTGATCTCAAGGATGATAGCTCTCCAACTTTTCAGCTTCACGTTCACATTAGTTATCCACGCGTGGAGTACTGGGTCACATTGTCCATCCTACGCAAAGATCAAAAAATTGAATACAATGCTAGTTATTTCTGATAGTAAAGCCATATAATTGGTATTCACATTGTTTCATTTCCATCGATCTTATGTGCTCCTCCTTGGTGTTATATAAAAAGCTCCCGAACCAAATCGATTTGACTGCACGGCAGCAGCAGATTCTGCTTTCAAAGTAAATACAGCTACTTATGAGAATGCCTACACTGAAGCGACAATAAATCGCAGTGACTCCCCACATCTGAAGATGTTAGTGCGCGGCGGAAATTAGCGTTTCTGCTGCAGCCGCAACTGCAAAAATGTTTTGATTTGGGAGAACCTTAACTCTAGTTTTAAATATGATGAGTGCCAACAATTGTGATCAATTTTATTTTTTATTTTTAAGAAACTCCTGTATGTCTTTTTTATTGGCAAACACGATCCCAAGAATGTGGAATGTTAGACTGAAACTAAGCATTAACGAACTTAAAATAAGAACAAAAACCCTTTTATTTAAGAGTATCCTTCATATAGCTTCTAGCTTACTAAATCGTGATTAAAGGTTTGAAACTCTTACCTTCAGAATCAATCCACTCTTCCGCACCCCTTAACCCCAACCCTCGTCCCCACCCCCTCGTTCCCACCCCTCTCCTCCAAAATGAAATTGAAAGCACTTATAATTTCAATGTGTTTATAAAAATATAAAAACTTTTAATTTACAAAAAATATTTAAGTATACTTAATTCTAAAATAGGTTTTTTCATTGTTCAGTGGATACAGAAATTGTTTAAGGATTTGCAAAAGCTTGTCTTCATCGGTTCTGCCGGTGCCTATGACGGTGAGAGCAGCGCAGTTGGTAATCGTTGCCATGATGGTGGTAATGGCGTCGGTTTCGGCTGAATAGGCAATTGTTTGTTACATCGTTTTACTGTTACTTAAACGAATCTAAATCAAGATATTGAAGAAACTTAATTTAAGAACGAATATCTTATTATAACTTCAAACAAATCTTATATTAAGAATGTCATATACTTAAAAGATCAAGTTTTATGTTCCTATTTTCGAAATAAATCCTTATTTATAGAATAAAATTCTTGAATTGTGAATAAAACGTGTTGTTTTTGAGATACCAAAACTAAGAATACAAAAAAATAGAACAAGGCTTGCTCGTGATTTTAGCCTGCATTTTTCTCTTATATTCAAACGATTCCTAAAACTCTCACCTTCGTCGGTTTTTTAGAAAAGCAAAAGCATTTTGAACATTGAAAACATTCCTTAAAAAATTCAGATAAAAAAAGTTATGCGAATCGAAATGAAGTTACTTCGCTGCTTCCGTGACAATGTTCATTTCTTTTTTCTGAACGGGGAGAAAGCTTTCTAGGAACTTTTGCAATCAGTTTTCCAAAAGTTTCAGGTTATATTTTCAGC
Source organism: Melanostoma scalare (assembly GCA_949752695.1). NCBI lineage: Eukaryota > Metazoa > Arthropoda > Insecta > Diptera > Syrphidae > Melanostoma > Melanostoma scalare. Next base: position 205,815,796 of record OX456985.1, read on the forward strand.
TAAAATTGCTTTCATTTGGTTGACCAGAAGCCCTCCGAGCCTTAGTATCTTCACTAGCTAAGAATGCCTTTTGAATCATTTATAGTTGAGTTTAACTCCGTTTATCTTAAAGTCACTTTGAGTTTAGAAAAGACTAGACTAGCAGGTATTTGAAATTTATGTTTCAAGAAACTTCACCTTTTTTTTCACTACTGACGTTGTTTTCACTTATACAATGCCAGCTGAAACGCTAAGGTCTACTCCTTCACTTTATTAGTTCGGACGGTCAAAAACACCCGTGGTATCTGTGGCGCGATGGTTAATATGTTTGCCTTATAACCGGGCGGTGCATGGTTCGAATCCCAACAAAAGCAAAAAAGTTTTTCCACGGGTATCGCCATTCGCAAGGAATTGGCAAGTCCTCTTTTAGTAAATTCACTGCCATGAAAAGCGCTTTCTCGATTAGCCGTTCCGAACCGACAGAAAATTGTAGGTCCCCTCCATTCCTTCACAAATGCAATGAATGTGAGAAATGTGCTAGGCCCTTGCGCTCCTCGCTCTGTTGCGAGCAGAAAGCTTACTTACATCAAAATTAAGTTTTAAATAAAGATGTACCATTTTTGAGTTTGGAGTTCAGAGTCGGAGACTTCAATTTACTACTGGACAACAAATCAAAACCACTTGAGGTCTTTACTACATTTAATTACATCTGTCATAACTCCAGCTATAAGAACTCATTCTATACAATGCAACATAATTTAAGGAATTAAGAGTTGTTAGTCTTTTAGCCATCACAGCTCTTTTGTCACTTCGAAAAGTTGAAAAGTGTTTTTCTGAAATAATGAAAAAATAGATAGCAAAGTGGTTAAGTGTGTTCGCTTTATCAAATATTCTTCATTAAAATGAAATTTCGAGTCACAAAGTTACTCTGATGCTAACTCAACTATACGAGCACTCACTTCGGATTGCCCTTCTCTCAAACCCTAATCGGGAAAGGAAACCATGACAGAATCTGATATTAAATAAATCAAATCACTAAACTCAAGGAAAGTCACTTATCTCTGGTCTTTATTAATGGAATTTTTTAGCCACACATCTCAGCTACTTTATTGCCCTCTGCTACGCCAGGTCCAATAAAAATGATAACCATTACTAAATCCATTTAAAATCCCACACAGCATTTAAAAACTAAGTGGCAAGTGCTACTCACTTCACAAACTGATAAAACCCGCCAACATTCCCTCTTTAATCCATTTAAAAAACTTTCCACATGCGCTCTTTGGCTGGACATATATTTCTTCTCCATCATTAATCTTACTCCCACACGTTGAAACCACATTTCCACATTTTCACATTTCCACATTTTTTCTGTTTGAATGTATTTGTGAGCGAAGTTGACTTTTTTTTTGTTCATTTGCAGATCGATTACATAAGACGGCGACAGCATATATCAACCATCGACACAAGTTGTAGTCCCACGAGGGGGCTATTATCGTCGAGTACGCCTCCGCCGCAAAAGTACAATTCATCTGGCATGACATTGCACTCATCCCATCCGAATGCCATGGGCTATTGTACGCTCCGGAATGGAGGACAGCCTCCGAGCTCGGTTGGCACTCTCTCAATGGTAAGTGGGTATTCATTGGCTTTTTTTTTTTTTACTAAATTTAGAACAGCACCAAGAGGACATTATCTGCAATGTATAAATATGTACACTCAACTCGACACACATATTTAAAACCTTAACTAAACACACATGTCTTCGTCCCAAAGGACATACATGAGAATAAGTTTGTTGGGAGATGAAATTTGTTTCTGTTTGTGCTCCTACAAATACAAACTATACTAAAAGAGTTTTAAAGACTTTGGGTTAGGGTATCGCACAAAAATAAGAACAAGAGCAAAAACAAAGACAATAACAAGAAGCAAAATACGAGCTGCATCCTTATTGTTGGATTTCGTATGGGGATATTGGCCAGAGAGCAGTGTCAGGGATTAGGTGCGATAAGGCTAAAGGCAAGAAATGCTCTCATGGTTCGTCTTCCGTTTTATTCATTTTTATTTTTCTTGTTTTTACTTTTATTTGTCTCTCTGTGCCGTTGGCGACAATAACGGTTAACGAGAAATTATCCCGGGATTTGCAAACACAGTGAATGACTTAGTTGAGTAAGAAAGTTTGTGATTAACACTTAAGGAAGTCATTGTAGGTATAATCCTTGCCTTGGCATTACCAGACACTTTGGCAAGTGAAAAACTTTTGTTTTTGAAAGCTGAAGGCGGAACAAGGAAGAAAATGACAAGCTTCATTCGTAAGGCGAGTTATCTAGTGATCAGGATTTTTGTAAGAGCGTGGTGATATTTTTTTTCTTTTCTTAATTAAATATTTTAAAAAGGTTTTCAATGTCAAGAACAGATTCTGCTTGTGGTCAACTATTTATAGAAAAACCAAACGCAATTAAGAAAAAAAACCAACTCAATCGCATTGTTCCGAAAAAAGAACTCTATTCGAAAATAGTAAGTAACAGAGGCTCAAAAGTCTGTACAGTTTATTTTATTTTAATATTAACAATGATGAAATGTCCTTAGAATTATGAGTAAGGCCTGAGGTCCGTTACTTAACTGAAAACTCTTTAATCAATTCTGTATACGACCTGAAACCTGAAATTGAAAAGAGAGATATCATCGAGTGATATTATTTTCAAAATGTTTTGGAATCTTTTGCTTTCTTAAAATTCATATTTTATTTATGCTGTAGTCAAAGCGTATGGACGAGAGCACATAGAGAGTACTGAATACTATGTTTTTGATTGGGTAGATGAAAAGGATATTCTTTCCTGATAATATCATTCAAAGCAAAGCAAATAAATTTGTGTTGTACTGTCTCAATACGAAACTTTTGAATTTCATAAAATGGAAACCAATTTTGAGAACCGTGCTCTGGATGAAGACGAACATAAGAGTTATACAAAATCAAAGTTACATAAAAGTCTAAAATTCATCAGATTGCCTCTTTGGTTTGTTTGATTTCCTAACGACTAAAATTCGGCGAAAGTAAGATTGTTTTTATTGACATTTTCAGGGCATTTCATAGAGTTTTGGCATCAGGCTCATTTATCGAAAATCTGTGTTTTTGGTATCGATGTTTCTCTCCTACGTTGGATTAGAAACTACCTTCCGACCTGGCAATACAAGTCGATTTGTAAGGTTTCAAGTCTGATACCCAATTTATAAATGTTGGTCTGCCACAGGGCTTCGCTTTGCCATCGACTCACTTTTTTATTTTCATAAATGATCGCTTGTCTGAATCTTCATTGTTTAGCTGACGGATCTAATCTCACCTTCTTAAGTTCGCTTCCAACTTCACATCCCTAATCTTCTGATCTAGAACTGGAACGGTTGCGAATGATTAGCTCAATGAATCCTCACATTGCCAGCTTTGTTATACAGCGTAATGTAAACCGAGTAGAATTCCATGCTTTGAAAACTCGATGACATCTCTTGTCATCAAAGCTTAACATTCCCCAATTACACTTACCCATGATTGGTTAATAACTCATTGAATGCGAAAGCACTTAATGTGTTGTTAAACGGCGACCTTCGTTAGAAAATCAAGATATTTAAAGTCACCAAAAAATGGTTAAAAATGCTAAGGTTTCTTTTACAGTAAGCATGACATGTCCGGAAATCTAGCGAAAAGAATATAATATTGAATGAGTTACCACTCATTGACATCCTTCGGTATAGCAAGACCAAGGAATTCAAATTCGATAAGTTCTTCAACACTGAACTAAGTAATAAAAAGTCATGGCAAAGTGAGGAAAGCACCTACCCAATCAAAACTCACGGAATAAAATGGTAAACAGATGGCTCAAAAACAACCGAAGGATCTGGAGTAGAAATCTGTTTGCCAAGAAAAAAAAAGTCAGTACCAATGGGAAGGATGTCAAGCATATTCGAAGCAGAACTCTAAGCACTACGCAAATGCGCGGAAATAAACATTGACAGAAAATATAAAAACAAGCACGTTGCAATTATGACGGACAGTCATGCTGCAATTAAGGCCATAAGATCCTACACAATCTCTTCAAAACTTGTCAGTGAATGACAAATTGAACAAACTTAGCAGTTACAACAAAGTAACAATCTGCTGGGTAACAGGACAGGTAGGAATCAAAGGAAACGAACAGGCAGACGAACTTGCAAAGACTGAAACCGGATTACCTTTCATGTGACCGGAAACTTTTTGTGGAGTAACCGAGAGCCACATTAAGAACCAAATCAACAAGTTGGAGGAAGACAACAGAGTTAAACACTGGAAAGACCTCCCCAAAATGCGTCAAGACAAGCTTTTATTTGGCATTTTCAACACAAAACGTTACAAGGACGCAATAAAACTAGGTAGAAACAATGTAAGAAGGCTAGCCGGGTTCCCAACCGGACACTGCAGACTAAGGAAACACCTAAAAGTACTAGGCATATAGAGCAACGACCAATGCAGATACTGCAACAAACAGGAATAGTCTCCTGACCACCTCTTAGGTGACTGCGAAGCTCTATTACACCAAAGGAAGAAGTACCGATTATCCTACTACGTAGAAGAGAGGGAGCTTAAACTCCTTAAATTAACCCAGATACTAAGTATCATCAAAGAAACTTCCCAAGCAACACAAAAGCTCTTTGAGAGTTGTACCAAAAAACTACTCAGCACTTAACTTGGACTTAATTTATACTTAAGAATACTATTCCACTTATTTACCTATTAATAAGCTCTTTGTAGGTGGTTTTTCTTGCAGGTGTAACCAAAAACTCTTAAGGATATCTTAAATAATTCTTTGACAAGCGTTTTTCAAATGGACACGTCGCAGAACTTATTTAAAACCTTCTAAAGTAGCTCAGAGGTCGTTGAAAATCTGTCACTCACTCTTCAAAAAAGCGGTAGTGCATATGAGAAGATACATTTTTCTCGGCGGTTTTCTCTTTTGCGCTACCATATTTTCAGCGTTGTATATGGAACCTATAGTACTATCGAAAACAAAAACGGTCCCTGATTCCCCTGTAATTCTTAAGGCGACTTCGGATACATAGAAGACTTTGAGCGACCGTTTTTGTTGTCGATAGTACTATAGATACCATAATCCATATACAATATACATACATGCTTTTTCGCATCATTATCACCCGACTTTGATTTTTTTTGCCATTTATTCTTAAAAACTTATTTTTTTTGTAGGCGCGGTTTATTATACACATAATATTTTCGTCTATCATTCGAAGTTTATTCCATTTCACAAATACTGTATTCAATTTGTATTTGGGTAAAGGAGAAAGAAAATTATTATTCCATTGAACTGAAATAACTGGAGCAATTGGAAGCGTGCTCTTAAATTGTTCTTAAAAAGAGTGTATTAAGAACTCTTCGGTACATGCAGTTGGCTCCTCCCCTTTGGTCCCTTTTGGGTCTTATCGACGTCTTAACGATTGGTTAAGGCGTGAAAACTCTTATAAAATTGATACTTTAAGTAGATACTAGATAAGAGGCAAATGTGTTGCTTGGGTTATCTGGATGAAGTACAAGATGAAGGGGGTACAATAGATCTACAAGTCGAAGTGAAATATGATGGTTTATAGTTCAATTGGAGAATGGGTTGATTTTTTTGAACGTCGCCGTCGTACAAATGTTACTCTCTTTTATACTTCTTACACAAACAGTGCTTTAGTTAAACAGCCTTCACTCTTCTCCTGAAACTAGTTCGCAGCAATGCCAACCTCACTAGGAATGTTCATCGGTTTTACCTTAAGCCTTCTTTCAGAAGTTCAGTTAAGAAGAGAGGTTTATATCATAGCTACTCAACCTGAATGTCGAATGTTTAATCAGACTCTGATTTTGCCTTGCAATCCGATCTACAGAGATTTAAAGCCAATGTGCTTCGGTATCTCCTACATATCTGCCTCATTTTCCAAACGTTTACACTGTGTTTCCTTACATTGTAACGGCAGATAGTCATATTTCTTTGATTGTCATTGAAGTCAACACCAAGTTCTAGAAAACATTGCTTGATGAATGACATCGTGGACAGATTGCTAAATGGAATCAGGAAAAATAAGCTATGAGTCGGTAAAAACGAAACCAATTTTTTAATTCCCGCTTAGAAATAAATAAATTGCAAGAAGCATAGTCTGGTAAAGCATTCCACGTTCGTGTAGTGCGACTGAAATTTGAATCTCTATGTTCGACTATACGACCTAACTTCAGCTCAACACACAACTGATGTAATGATCAGCCAGTGACAAGTGGTTTCACTCTAGGGTCATTCCATGATGTAGCACCCGAAACGCACACTTTTCAACTCATAAAACTGTTAATTCTTATGCTGATATTTTAGCGATGTAATTTTTTTTTTTTTCTACGTTTTTAGTTCTTTTATCTCAATTATAAGATTTGTAGATTTTAGCATAAGGATTAACAGTTTTATGAGTCGAAAAGTGTGCGTGGGTGTTTCACCATGGAATGACCCTCTAGCAGTGTTTATGAAAAAAACACTATTATAGTGAATAAGGCCCTTATTGCGAGTGTCGCCTAGCAATCGATACGACAAGTGTCGAAAGCTTCGATAAATTTTCCTTTTGGTATTGCGTATCTCTATCGACAAGGATTTCTTTTTTAGTGGAAGTAGCCATTGCAAATAAATCCTACAATCTGACATTTGAGTTAGTTTCAGTGATAGCCGAACTCAAAAATACAGACGATAACGACCGAATTCAAAATTGAAAGTATCGAACAATAAGAATACGCAATACCGAATTTCATTTACGATGTTCGACTATCGACAACCGTCGTGTATCGACAACCAAACGACACTCGCAATAAGGGCCTAAGACAGGTAATATTTTGACGATTTTCAAGGAAGTTAATCGATTCAAGCGATTGAGTGATCACATATCAGTCTTAACGCCCTGTTTTGTATCCTATCAAGTTAACGCAATGATGTTGGAGGAACAAATAGTAAAAAACTTTTGCCAGATTGAAAACCACACGTCTAGGAAAACTCACTCACACAAATTCACATTGAGTTCTTAAATTTATATAGAGATGGCTAAGAGAAATGTGCTAAGCAAATACACACAAATAACTACTAATTTAATTAGTTGTTGATTGTTGCAGCTGATAATAAACACACATCTTTCCCTAGACAACAAGATTCGTAGAAGCAAATCTGTTAAAACCCAAAAAGTAACTTTTTTTCTCTCATACCATATCTTAAATTGGCTTTTCATAAATTCCATTTGCCTACCATCTTCCTGGACAAACTTTGATATTCTTTCGCTTTCTCATCTTCCTTGCTTAAGTAGAAAAACCAAATCTAATATAAAGTGCAACCTCTGTTGTAAAACTTTTTGTCTAAATGAAGTACTTAATTCCAGCTGGCAAAATATAATGCAGCAACTTAGAAATCGTTTAACAACTGAACTCCATCTCCGTCCATATCTTTGAAAGGATTTTAGCAAAAACTCCAACAAATTTAACATATATGCACAAGCTAACCTATATGTATACCTTACTAGTACATTATAATGTACGATATACACTTCACTGCGCTCTAAAATGAAAGCATCATAAAGACTAGGCCATTATCTGCAGGCGATTATATCCGTCTACAGGACTTCCCTTCAAAGAAGATCAAAAAAGGGGCAAAAAAGAAAATTAATACGCACACACAAGAATATGTGTGTGTGCACATACACACTAGCTTAAGTAAATCAAACAACACAAAAAAAAGGAACTGAAGAAAAAAATATAAGGAATTTCCCATGCTGTTACAGGATGCCCACCAAGAACCATACATAACCAACAGGACCAGAAGTTAAGCATTATTTATGGGCAAAAAAGTTCAACTTGTAGTAAGTTAAATAAACCACGCTAAGCGCTGAAATTTGGCTTTAGGGTAAGTTATTCACATAAAACTCAGGCAGGCTGTGGAAAAAATGAAGAATTACTACACACGAGAAGAACTCTCTCTCTCTACGAAAGCGTGCAAAAGGGTTTCGTTTGGAAAATGGAGTTTTTATTTCTTTTTTTTCGTTTTCTAGTTGAAGTTGGTGGTGTTTTAAGGAATTCGTCATATTTTTTCTACTCTTTTTTACCAAAGCCAAGTAAATTGTAGCAAAATATAAAAAAATAAAAAGACAGAGAGACACATAAAGCGGGTATATTCCCTGATTTAAAAGGCACAAATCTGTGACGTTGGTTGCCCTAATTTCAGTTTTAATGGCAATTGAAGCCTTTACTTCGCTTAACGGCTCACCGAGGCGTTACATCTTTGAGATCTCCTATACTCCTCTGAAATAATTTATACACTCGCCTCTCACTACGTTTGTGGTGTCCCTGTAACACAAGAAGTTAACTTCAATCGCTTTAAACTAGGTGTAGATGTGACAATGTCGAGTTGCATTGAAGCTCTTGTGATGGGTTTTGCTCACCTATTGTTTTGTATACCTCTAAGCAATTCTCATTAGTGAGTGCAGTGCACTAAAGTGTGAGTCACTTCAAAGACCCAGTGGCTAAACATTTCTGGTTTCAGAATTAAATCATCAAACACAAGAACTAGAGCTTAGCAAATAAACGAAGCAAATCATTTGAGTCTTAAGCGGTGGTGTGGCCGTAAACCAAGCGACAACTTATGTGATCATTGAGCAACCATCCTCCTTATAACATAATACGTAGTTTGATTGCACTGCACATACAAATACACGAATACAAAATTACTCACGTGTAAGGAAACACGTGTTAAAGGAAAACTCAGAGGGATGTGCTTTCTTATACGATTATCCACATTCAGACACTCTCTACACATAACTAACCCCTTGTAATGGTGTCGCTGACATATCAAGGACCTTTATGGTTCAACACCTTTGCTGGCGTGAGCACCACTAATCAACCATCCAACGACACAGCAACAACTACTAATACTACAACCCACGTCTGATTAGAGACGCAGTCGTCTGTGAATAGAGCACCGCAGGACCAACAACGGAGCGACGGGTGTGTATAGTGAAGATTAAACGACAGGTGGCAGCTGCTAGTCTTGAGGGGGCGAATTGTAATCCATGAACAAATCAGAAAACTCAACCGGCACTACACTAAACCTTCATCCCTTGCTCAACCCTTTTTAACACGCAAGGTCGCCCCTGAGGAGTGTTTAGTTAGTGTAGATTTAATATGTCACTGTTAATTCGTCGCACTGCACGCTGCTAGTTGTTCCCACGGTGATGGTGGATGACGGCGAGGCGCGGATGCAGTGATAATCAATTTTGTGTGTAATGCAGCATCAGCTCTGTTGGTTAAGTGTTTGGGGAAGTGTGAGGCTGTATTTTCATAGCGACGTGGTTTGTTCAAAAGCAAAAAAATGAGGCTTGTTTATTGCTGCTTACTGCATTTTGAATAACCTTTTCATCTCAGCAAACGGTACATGAATTTAATGTTATAGTCCAACTTTCAAATAGAATGCAAATGATAGACATTCAAACAGCATGTGCTTCTGTAGCAACGTAATCGGAGGACAATAAAAGAGTATTTAGCAATAACAAATTAAACTAAAGTCACCCGGTTTTGTGTTGAAAACGAACATAGAACCGTTCTATGGCGTTAAAAAAAAGTTCACTCTGGCGTATGTGTAACCTTTTAACCATATTTTCTAGCAATCAAGGCTACAACAAGAACTTCTATTGAATATGAAGGATACGGATGCGTCTGACTGGCTTACCTGATTTAAATTAAAATAAAAAGTTAACAGACTGTTTTATATAAGTTATTTTTAGATATAAGTAGAACAAAGTTGGGGTTAGGCTAGGTTAGGTTAGGTTAAAGTGGCTGTCGGCTCGGCTAACACACTTAGGCCCGTCGGGAACATGGTGATATCAAAATGAATTTAATGTATCCTCATCCTAATGGAACCAATTTGAGCTTACAATGAAGGGGGGGGAGACGCAGTGAGTAAGATCACTAGGGTCATTAAAGAAACACGAACCAAGGTGCATCCAAAGTTTGTAAGCTGAAGCGGGACAAGAGATGAGAAGGTGGGGACTAGTCTCCTCCTCCTCCGCATCCATACAGCTTCTGCAGAAATCGTTTGAGGTAACTCCTAGCATCGTGACATGTGTTCCAATAAGACAGTGTCCTGTAATGACAAGTAGAAACAAAATTGAGACTTTTCGTAGAAAATCAGTTAATTCTTCGGCTAAAGCTTTCACTCGACCAAGGAGCTATAATCTTGTGTAGGTTCTCAACGTCTGAGGTGAAAATTTTGCTTCATTTTCAACTTTACAATATTGGATTAATAGCGGTGTCTTTTGCTCAATATACAGATAGTTCAGTTAAAATTTCTATGACAAACAATAGCTTTTAAATTTAAAAGTGCTTTCGAAAAGGTGGGCCGGGAGCGGGTCAAAATTCTGGCTTCAAATTTCTGCTTTTAAAACGAAAATTCTGCTTTTCAAAATTCTGTTTTTTTTTCATTCTGGCGGACAAAATTCTGCTTTTCCAAATTCTGGGTTTCTTTAAAAGGAAAAATTCTGTTTTTATTCTTATCCTTTTTTATTTGCAGAAAAACAAAACAATGTAGGAGAGCGACAAGAAAGTAAGAGTTTGCAATTACTATCAATATTCTGCCAATTTTATAGAAAAAGATGGTGTAGAAAATGTTAAGCGCGCGCTTTATACCTACTCTTTCTTTTTTCCTTTATCCTCTCCCCATGCTTCGTGCGCTCTCTTTCTGTTTTGGCACTGATAAGCTCCTTTCGTAGGTCTCCAAATAATTTGTAGACACCTGCGTGGCTACGGGCAAGGGCAACTATTACTTTAAGCCGACGATTCCAAGCATCTACATTGTTTTCCGTCCTTGGGAATGCATCTCTGGTTTTATCACAGTTTTATCTTAAATTAACTATTTATCATAAAAAAACTATAATTCTTTTGAGAAGGAGAGCGACAGTGTGGAAATCAAAAAACTACTTCTCTACTTTAAAATTCTTTAGAAAGCCAGAGTTTGCAATTATAATCAATATTCTGCCAATTATAAAGAAAAAGAAGGTTTAGAAAATGTTAAGCGCGCGCGCAAAATTTTGAAAAGCAGAATTCTGAAAAGCAGAATTTTGAAAATAGAATTTTGACCCCAACCCGGTGTGCCACTTTTATCGTTATTTGAAAAATGACAATCTATGTATGACAGGTATTTAAATATTTCGATCTGTATTTCTCTTCAAATTCTCGATTACGACGACGCTTCGTTCATGACTATGAACATCATCAGGCCCGAAATTCCGTTCTGTGACGTTTTTGAGATGTTTGTTTAGTTAATCAATTAACTTTTTTTGAAAGTTAATTGGAATAAATTTAGTGTCTCATCACAAATACATAGCCCAAGCAACACAATTGCCTCTTATAGAGTACTTAATGTTCAATTTGATAAGAGTTGAGACGCTTTAAAGCTTCATTAAGTGGTCGACAAGACCAAATAGGTACCAATGGGGAGCACCCAGCTACTTGAACCGAAGATTTTTTAATTTACTCTTTGTAAAAGCACTGGTCTCCAATCGAGTGAGAAAAATGAATGGTTAGAAGAATAATTTCAGAAAAGGGAAGAATAAGTTTCTTTCTCTTTTTTATAAATACTAATTGAATCCAGAACTTGTGAAATGAAATAAACTTACAATGAGAGAAAACTTTATTTGAAATCACACATTCTACCTCCTTTAAAATTAACTCGCCTTTAAAGTTTCCAAGATTTGATGGCAACAAAAACTGCAATCGTGTGGCAATACAGTTTCTTTGAACAAGCCCAAATTCATAGTCTTACATTGGCAACAAACAGTATGTTGCAGATTTTCTCAGTTGGCCATTGTTTTTTTACTGAAAAAATTTTGAGTGGAATATATTTTTTTTTTTTTGTCAATTGCCTTAACGAAGAAGTTTCTGCTAAGGTGAGTTACTGTATTGAGTCATAAGTGTTGAATAAATACATTGTCTAATATACAACGTCATTTCTGTGTAATATAATTGCCAGATCGTGAAGTGTTTGCGCATTTAACATTGAAAACGTTTTCGGTCATGTCGGCCAAGATGTGACTCCGCAGGAATTTTCAGGTGATGATTACGATGTAGCTTGTATTTACTGATATGAGCCTTACAGTTTTCACGTCCAGGAGAGCATTGGCTTTGCTGCCAGGCCTATTGTAAATGGTATATGGTGCCACGCATTGTGCGCCAATACACGAATACACAAATATAAAATTACTCACGTGTAAGGAATTACGTGTTAAAGGAAAACTCAGAGGGATGTGCTTTCTTGTAAAGTTGCAAGTTTTTTTTATTTTAAGCTTTAAAGAAAGAGTATCTCATCTTAAGCAGAACTCCCCTAACTCAAAGTTTAAGGCCATTTTAATTACTTAAGACCATGCTCTAACTCATAATGACGTTTGTTATTTGCTTGGCAAATTATATTTTTTATTTTTAAACTAATTTTAGTTTTGAATCAAGTATATCTAGACACAAACTTAACTTTCATTCCAAATTTTAATTTGTCTGAACTGGCGAAATTCACGCACTGTTCACGTTTACTTTAGGGTCATTCCACGCTCCACGGTAACACCCGAAACGAACACTTTTCGATTCATAAAATTGTTAATCCTTATTCTGATATTTTTGCGTTTTAATTTTTTTTTTATTTTCTACGTATTTAGTTGCTTTATCTCAATTGTAAGATTTGAAGACTTTAGCAAAAGGATAAACAATTTTATGATAAACAATTTTATGAGTCGAAAAGTGTTCTTCTCGGGTGTTACCGTGGAATGACCCTTTAATCAAATTGATTTCAAAGAAGTCACTTGTTACTGAGATGTTTATAAATCGTATCTATGACCACATTTTAAAGTTAGAGTGGTTTTAAACAGAACCGGCACTCTCTCGTAAAAACTCGCTGACTTTTGATTTACGTTATTATGCTGAATTCAAATGAGACCAAAAGCATTGCTAATGTCTTACCGTCAAATATAAAACTATTTTGATTTTTTTTTTTTGACATTCAAAACACAGTTCAAAAACTTAAAAAACTCGTTTATTCGTTCTCTCGAAATTGATTAGATTATAAAAAAATGCACCCGAATCCTGTTAAATTTGTGTGTCAAAACTGAATCTTTATAAAGATGCACCTTGTGCCCATAATTATCTTGGAATAAGCAGATACTGTACCCATTCCATACACACACATTACACGTTGACTTTTTCGTCTGAATTTCTTTGAAAATATGGTAGCGCGAAAGAGCAAACAGTCGAAATCATTTATCCTATCACTTGCACCTACGCGGTCAAAGAAGAATTTTAAGAAAATTATGGACGCACAATTTGGCATGTAAAAAGTGTATTCTCATGTACAAAGCACAAGGGATGATAATGTGTGTTAAATAAAGCCTTAAATAGTTTTCCTACTTTTGCGATGCGCTGTTGCAGCTTTGGACATTCTCCAAGTCTCCAGGCCATCGATTCCGTCTTTCGCACATATTTTGTAGGACATTTTGATGAGATTTTGCATTCTGAGCAGCATCTGATGCTTCATCGTTGATAAGCAATTTTTCGATTGTTGTTTTTTGTAGTTACACAAATTTTGCGTAACCCCACAGGTCATAATACCTTGACATTTTGTGCATTATTTTAAAGAAAATTTGCTAAGCGAAAGTGAAAGATGACGTCAAATAATAATTCAAAAAGCATCTTTAAAATCACATTTCCAAGATTCAGTAGATAGATTTTCAACGATCTCTGAGCAAAAGCTACTTTAGGAGCTGCAAAGTTTCCGTATGAAAAACGCTTTCAAAAAACTTATTCAAGATATCTTAAAGAGTTTCTGTTAAGAACTAAAACAAAAACTACTGAGGAAGAGCTAAATAAGAGGTTATTAGATAAAATAGTATTCTTAAGATTAAGTTAAGTCCTTGTTAAGTGACCATCAATTTTTTTTTTTATTAATTCTTAAAGAGCTTGTGTGGTCCTTGGGTCATTTCAATTTGACAGAACAAAGCAAATTGAATGCCGATACAAAAACGTATAAAGATCTATTTTTCAAAAACTTTCCTAAATTTTCTCAAGTAGAGAATTTTCACTTTTTTTTTGTTGGAAAAAATAATAGAGCCACTGGTATTTTTAATACACGGGGTAATTGAAACGCACAACAACAGGACTCAAATCATGAAATTTTAAAATCCGTACAATGAAGATTTGAGAACGTAATTCAAAAAGTTTTTTAAGAATTAGGAATAACTTGAAAAAGCTTATCTCCACTGTACCGAGTTTTCTATCAAAATAGCAAACAGTTGCTTGCTAGTTCTACGATGTTTCCATAAAAAGGTGCTATAAAGTTTGGAAAGACTACTGAATTTCAAAATGACAATTTATATATCTTTTTGTTTAAAAATACATTTAAAAAAGGTGGCACTACAAAGCTATAGGAAACTGAGGTCCTACCACATTTCCAGGACCTACAGTCTTATGTCGATTCCAAACGGCTAAGTTAGAAAGCTTTTGTCATGAAAAACTTGCCAATATCTCGAGAAAAGCAATATCCGTTTAAACAGTCTTTTAATCTGTCTGGGACTCGAACCTCGAACCTCCCACGTAACAGGCAGATATGCTAACCATTACGCTACGGGCTTTATTCAGTTTTGTTTATTTGTTGATGAGTAAAGAGTAGAGAGGCTTTTATTTAAGTCGGTAATAACAGGAAATATTACATACGACTGCTTCGAAAAGTATATTTAAATGATCAACAGTCGTTCTCTAATTCCCAAACAACTTTATTTACATAGTTGAACACGTCCTTAAACGTCAGAACCATAAAAACTACATTAAATAATTCTTAGAGAAAAATTTGTAAATCATTTCAAATACAAATAAAAAGTTTCTCTTATTCATTCAAGAGACTAAATGAAGTAAATGCAACCAACACACTCTTTAAAAACTATTGGAAGCACATTCAACAACGCAAAATGTTCCATGCGGAGTCATGAAGCGGCTTAAATAGATCTTCTCCTCCTCAACTCATTCGTAAACGATATCGTTTTCCACATTTAATTCATATGACATAGCCCACCATGACACGAGTTATATCCGTCGATTGACGACAGTCCCAGAAAATCACTACTAATCCACTTTGTGACTTCGTGAGTTTCAATTTCATTCACATTCGTAATATGCACGATAAAACTAAGTCTTGTTTGTCCATCGCTCACGAGATTCACTCTGAATTTCAAATTGTCATATGTCTCCGATTTTGCATGTTGCTAATCCTTTTACAGCTTTACAAGCTCTGCCACCGAAAAGGTATCCCTAAATGCGTCCTTATTTTATATTAACGTTGCGTTACATAAAAGCTTCCGGGGGAAAATTTATTCCGAGGCATTCCCATTTCACACATCGTATACATAACACACATCCCATCGTTTGACAAACGATGGAAATAATTTCGTTTGTGATTTGTTAATTCCTAAGGCGTAATGTTGTTTGTTGCCAAGGGTAATTTGTCACTTACTGAGCTTATGCATGCGCTTAATCCTCTTTTGACGTAAGAGGAGCGCCAAATTCACTTGGGGATTATGCTTTCTATAGGTACTACTTTCGGATCGCTCGATATTGAATTGATTGCAAATAATTTATTTATTTATTTTTGCCTGATACTGGGATAATTCGCGTGATTAGTTTGCTTGTTCTTTGAGAACACTCAAAATAAAACTCTTTTTGTTTTTCTTTGCCAACGCGCAGAGGAGAGAAAGATTTATATCGACAAAGTCTCAGGATCTTAATTAGTTTCGTTTCATCATGAAGCAGCGAGTATTTGCGCCTAGTGACGGCGCAATTTTGTGTTATCCACAAAATTAGATCAATAAATCTGCTCTTGTAAAAAGCGATACGCCAACCACACTGAAATGACAAAAAAGAGAAGTGAAAAGTCACCCACATTCACACAAACATGACGCCAGAAAGCCACAGGACTAACCAAACCCATTCTTTTTTTGTACATACGATTTTGGTTTTCTATTTTTTGTTTTTGTGTAGCAACCTTTTCGTATACTGAAAATGACTCTTATTTCTTGTTGTTTTTCTCTTTTCATGATTAATGTGCTTTGCAGAATCCACCGCCACACATCTATTCCAATTCGATAGCCCAATGCACCCTGCCCCGTCACACGAATCATATGTGGCCAGGCTATAGTGGTTCTGTTCCGGGGGTGCGACCCCTGCAGCCGATTCCATCGCTTCATCAATTACCACAACAGCAGCAGCAGTCAGTTGCACAGCAATACCAACATCAGACAAAAGTCCAGCAACAACAACAGCAGCAGCAGCAGCAGCATCCAGAGCTTTCCACCACAAATTCAATACCAACAGCAACTACGATAGCACTACAACATCTGGGTCAGAGTCAAAGGGCACGAATCTGTGTCGGCATCAGTGGAGTTGGAGGTGGTAGCATTGGCCTCGGCAACAACGGAGTGGGCCTCGGCAGCGGCCTGGGTAGCCATCATGGTGGCAGTAGTTGTCTGTCCGAAGACGAAGTCACCGTCCAGACACCGCTCATGGTAAAACGAGAGAGCACCGTATGACTATAGGATTCGCACGGGGTCGGCGACACGGCCCTGTGATTTCACAAGTATCCTTCACTAATTAAATCTATCTGGAATAGGAGTAGTTGTTATATTTTTAAGAGTCTCCTCCTCCTCCTCTTTCTACATAAAGTGGTTTAAATTTT
This sequence comes from Melanostoma scalare, assembly GCA_949752695.1. Classification (NCBI taxonomy): domain Eukaryota; kingdom Metazoa; phylum Arthropoda; class Insecta; order Diptera; family Syrphidae; genus Melanostoma; species Melanostoma scalare. The sequence continues at coordinate 205,832,568 of OX456985.1, forward strand.
TGTGGGTGTTCTTCCGCGTATAGTAAGTGATTGAAGCGCTCAGAGTCCGAATTTACTTACATTCTGTTTGTTTGTATTTATCTCAACTCAATACCGATAATGGACTGTTTCTATGATTAATATTTACTTTTTTAATTTCACTGTAAAACAAATGCAAACAATTTCACGTAATCCTGTGAATATAGGAATTTTGCCAAATAAATCAAAACCAAAAAACCATCTACTAGGAACCATTAACAAATTAAAAAACAAAAAGATTAAAATAATAAAATCATTTTTGTTTTCAATCCAGTTGTAATATAAATGCAAAACCAAAATCTAATGTAGTTCTCCAGAAAAGAAAAAAAAAGAACATAAATGTAAAAAATTTGAAAGGAAATTAATATTTAAATTAAAATATACGTCTGAACTATAATTATAAAAAAAAATTGTGAAAATGAATTTCTATTGTAAGTATGTTAGAGTCAATATTAATTATTATGTCTTTCAAAAGAATTTTGTAAAATAATAGAAAAACATAAATCATTAATTATTAGCACATGGATATACATACTTAGTTAAGATTTGAGTGAAGTATCCTGACACTGGGGCGGGGTACGCAGGTGGAGTTCATACTGTGACTTAAATGGTAGATTTTATGTTAAAATCTATTTATTAGATTCGTTGTGCGATGGGCGGTTGTCTTTAAAAAAAAATCACAAGGAACTGCATCGGCAACACGGTCTTGTGTGAAAACATTTGATTTTATTTTGGTTTATATTTTGATTTCTTAGTTAAGTGGCATTTTTAGATGAAATTTTTTGGTTGAATTTAAATAAAAGGTTGGTCTTGATAATATATAAATTCCTTAAATGTATGGTTCTTGTATCTGCTTGGATTTTTTTATTCGTTTCATGAAAATTGGAAGGTACTAGACAAGTGTTTTTTTTTTTTTTTTTTTTGAAGACTCAGCAAACATTGTAGTGGAGCAGTGAAGTGTTTGCTCAAGCTGAGTTTTTAAATTTACATACTTCAAATTGTGTAACGCGAGGCGAAAAGAAAGCCTAAGAAAACGACTTAGACAGATTTTGAATTACGGGAATAGAGACATGAAATTGTCAGGGCCCGCATTGTAAATAACGATACTCGTAGAAACTCCCTCTTTATCATTACGTTGCGTTTACGCTGCACGATACACGCTGTAGTTTTTAAAGAGTTTTGTTATCGTTCTAACTTTTTCATGGATTCATTCTTATAATTCATAATCGGTTCATGGCTACGCTATCGTTGTTTTGGGTTTCTTTTTTTTTTTTTTTTGCCTGTCCTTTCGTTATTCGTAATGCGAGCCCAAAATGATCGCCAAAATCGTTTGATAACGTAATCGAAACGTACTTATAATGAGAGGGGTATTTTACGAATATCGTTATTTGAAGTCCGGGTTCTGAAATTTTCATGTATATCCATTACGATAACGCTGGTGTTTTTTGTTTTGTTACACGGTCCCCGGAATTAGGTTTGAAAATATTTTTAAAATAACTGAAGCGTTAAATAAATTGAAAGAACATGATGGCCGGGAGTCCTTGGGCCCAGCGCATTCATCTCAACCACTCCTTGTGTGGATGAACCTACAATTTATTGCTGATTGCGAACGACTTATTGAGCAAGCTCTTTTCATGGCATAAAATTTCTTTCGTCAAAGAAACTGTATTCCTTGCGAACGTGTATATACCCACGGTTTCTTCCTTGACATTGATGGGATTTGAACAGACAATTCGATGTAATAGGCAGACATGTTACCATTACGTGGTGCGAAGTGTAAGAGTGAGAAATATACTTAAGTTTTTTCAATAAGTTCTGGCGCTTTGGTATTCGAGCTGCACAAGCAGTGCTGGATAAAATAGAGTCATAAAGAGAATGAGGTCAAAGAAGACATATCAACTCTGAAACATTTTAAGTAAAAGAATTCAAAACCACATAATCACATAAGCAAAATAGTCTCTTCTCAATTAAAAAAAAAATTGTTTTCTTTTTATCGACAGATTCCGACTTGAATATTGAGTGCGAATAAAAGCGTTTGTTTAGTATCAAATTTGCTACAAAGTGTGCAAAATATTAAACTCGAATTTCGCAAAAAGTGAACAGAGACTTAGTGGCCCTTTTTTGAATCCACACTTTTTCTAGCAATTTTTAGAATTCAAGTCCTTTTGAAAGCATTTTATGTCCATAAGGAGGAAGTAACCTTGGTCAAAGTTCAACAAAGAAGAACTATCTTAGCTCAAAAAACCTTTTAAAGAGTTTTATAATATGTGCACCGTTTTGTTTTTGGGTATCGATTTCTAAGAGCTCACCCTTTGTTTTGTGGTACTAGTGCTCAAGATACCAAATTTTTTGTTTGTAATTTTTTGATTGATCGGGTTTTCGAAAGACGGTGATGGCAAAAGAAAAAGTGAAAATGAAATGGGGTTAAAAGATTAAATAGACGAGAAATTATGAAATGGAAAAGACAGTAAACAGGACTGAAGCGTCGACTAAGCACAGTGATGCAGCAGCTACAAACAAGCAGTTAAAAAAAAATCTGATCAATAATATTTTCAGAGTATGCCCTCGGAGGCACTCAAACGTCTGTCACTCGCGTTTTACTTTTAAATGGATTCAAATATCTTATACAAGATACATTTTAATTGTCTCACCTCACGTGATCCACCTCTGAGAAACGACACTGATCTTTCGTTGGCTGCACCGTGGAGGTCTTGAATTTTTCTGATGGAGATGTTTACTACCCCACTACCCGATCACAAATGTGTATTGTGTAACATCGATAAAAAGAGGAAGAGAAAAATGAATTTTAAAGTAGTGACTTTTCATCACTATTCCAATTTCACGGCGCTATATGATGTCAAAGCAGTTATCGGACTTCACCTACCTAACTGCTAACACTAATCATCCGCTTATGGGAATACGACACTGATCTGCCTATGCGATACACCGGTGACCTCTCAAGTTTTCCTGATGCGAATAATTTTTATCCCACATCCTTATCCGTTGTGTAAGTTCCTATCCACACGTGTTATTCCAATAACGTTATATCGGTCGTTTCTGGGCAAAAGGGGTGAGGAAGAAAGAGGCTGGATGCGCAAAACGAAATCAGATTTATCTGCCTAAGCAGTACACTTGGGGTGTTCAGACGGGTTATGCTCATAACGTTATGCTTTTTTCAATACACTTTTCAACACAAAATGGAGAACTTGTGCGAGGAAGTATAACAACGTGTAGACACCTAGCGTTAACAGCATAACGTTATTGAAATAACCCGTCTGGACAAGCACTAAGGCAGGTAGGTGGGAGAGTTGTATTCCCATCAAGATCACGATACCGATTGATTCGAAAAGGACCACGAAGAAGAAGTATTGGGAGTGGAAAAAATATTTCAAGTAGTTGCCCCTTAAATTGTCCTGTTCACATGTCTCCTCTTTCACGGAACTATGAAGCATTTTGATCTCTAAGCGGGTAGCGATGCTAATCTGCCAAGGGTCACACCAGTGACCTCCAAAATTTTGCTGATGGAGATGTTTTCTACTCCAAGATCCGATCACTAATGAAAAGCAGAGAAATGGGATAGTTGTGGTTCCTTGAAAATATCGATGCTCTTAACACCAAAACGGAAAAATAATATAAAAAAGAAGAAGAAGAAAAGGTAAAAGAAGACATTTGAGGTATTGTCCTCTTAAATTTTCTTGTTCAATCTTCTCTTTTACGGTGCTATGAACATTGTAGTCTTAAAATGGCGATAATAGTTGACTTACATTACATGTCTATTGCACTCTTGTAGCCTTGCAATAAAAAGAAAAGTAAGTAAGAGCATCTCGATCTCAAATGGAACACAACTTTCTCACATCTCAGCTTTTGCCTTTGGCAGATCAGCGTTATTTCCCCAGTCGTATCACTACTGCGCAGCTGACATGTTGGTGAAATATGATCGCTAGCCACTTAGATGCTTCATAGCGCCGTGAAAGAGGAGACAAGTGAACGGTATAATTCAAAGAACAACCATTTGAAATATTTTTTGTTCCTTCATCTTCCTTCTCTTCATTTTCGGTTTATCGAATAGTATCTAGCGATCGCGATTAATCAACTGCTCTGAAAATTACCATGTTAGATTTATTGTTCGGGGTGAAGGGGCAGAACAGCCCAAAATCCAAAGTGTTTCAGACAAATGTCACCTCCTTATCACTTTTCTACCTAACACAGCCGGGAAACTGGTAATAAGGAAATTCAAGGTTTAGTCATTGAACGGACAATTAATCGCAAGGACCACACCGTTGAGTCAAGAAATGTAATTTTAGAAGTGATAAAGAGAAAAATCAGATTGAAACTAAAAACTTAAAAAAAAAGTAAGATTATGAGGCACAAAGAACCTTTTTGAGCCATTCAGATTAAATATAGTCAATCGTTGAAGACTCATCATTTATGGATTATTATGATTCGGAAGACCATTTTGAGTAGAAAACAAAAAATTAATACTAAGTTTAGTGTTTTGAATTTTCCTTATATCCAAATAAAATGCTGAAATTTTCGAATCGGTTGTAGGTTTTACCCTGTTTGCAATTTTGAAAATAAATAACTGAACTCAAATGTTATCCACAGACTCCAAAGCATTTATTTTAATTCTACAACAACCAAATCTACAAAAACAACATAAGAATTTTCAATTGTAAAAAAAATATTCAGCCGAAGATGACGACTATTTAACAATTTTACAAAGTAAAACGATGTTAATTTGCAACCAAAATAACGAAATAAACTGATTTTAGAGCTAAGCACTGAGGGGATCTTTCCAAACAAAACTAAAACTGAAACTATTTAAAATTCGAATAAAATTCGAAGAACAAGAATCGTTGTTTTCTTCGATCATTGATGGCCATAAAGGAATACCCCTCGCTTTGAACCTGTAAATACAACTAAAAAGACATATTCATAAATAAATGTAATTAATTAATTTAAAAAAAAAAAACAAAATATGTATATTTGAGAATCTATGATACGAGATAACTAAATAGAATTTTGTTATAATAATCTAGTCTAATTATACTATTGTGAATTATAAAATCTAAGAACAAGAAACCAAAAAAAAAAACTTTGTGAAAGTTATTATATCCGTTTTGTTATTTTTATAGATAGAAGTTTTATTATTTTCTTTGTCGAACAACAAAAGCAAAAAACAACTGTAAATACGTAATCAATAAAATCATGCATAAGAAATTATTAAATTAATTATACGAAAAGCAAAACGAAACAAAGAAAAAATATTTGAATGATGTCAAAAATATACCAATGACGATGGTGAACCTCCACATTAAAGTAAATTTAGTTTATTAGATTTGTTTTGTGTAATTGTGAATTATATATCTTTGTTTTCTACCAAAAATTCAAAATTATAAAAAAAAAATGAAAATGATCAAATTATTAAAAAAAAAAAGAAAATAAGAAAATATAGATTTAATAATTAAAGATAAAAATTTAAGAACTTGTGTTTGATATTTATTACAAGGGAAGTTTAATCAGAGATGAATGCCAGGATTATTTTTGGAGTGAAAAAATTGGTCGCAGACAGATGAACGGACAGGTCTAGTCTCTTGTTACGGCCAACTTGAGCAAGCGATGGGTTGGTTAGCGTTAGTTCACAATGCTTCTCTTTATAACTAGTTACAAGACCGTTGGCATTAATTTATGCACTGATTCGGTCCACCATAGGTTGACTTAAACCCACTTTCAAATAAGTAAGGCTTTAAATAAAGATGAAGCGTTAACAGGACGCATCATTATGATTCCTTATGATAGACACAATGATGAATCATCCCGCACTTGATATCTACCTTTGAGTTGTATTCCCGAAAATCATTTCCAATTTAAGGAGATGTGATCTCTTTTTTTTTTGATTTATGAAATAGAAATATAAAACAGTACGTCCTTAGACCTTAGCCTTATAAATATGAAGTCATAGATACAATGATTGCTAGGCTCAAACTGCTTCCAAAAAAACTGCTTTTGGTCGGTTCAGGAATGGTCACCTTTAAAATCTGGACCAGGAAAGGATTGATATCGAATGGTTCCACAGCCGATGATGGATCTGGCTCTGCTGCCTTTGTGGAGAGCGATGACTAACAACTGCTCGTCTAACTAGGCACATACACGTGCCTGTCGTCCAAGGTATGCGCTATGCAAGTGGCTATTAGACACTTTACGAACAATGTGGCTTGTTGGGGAGAAGTATTTGTGATTGCTGCGACAACCATGCTATTTTTAGATTTTAATTCAATTCTCTACCTACTTCGAAAGTGATCCTGGAGTACAAGATCCCTCTTAATGTAGTCGGAAAACCAAATGCTTTGAAACTTTTTTGAACTCCAGGTCATCACGGACTGTGCTTAAGGCTCTACTCAACCCCCTAACTACTAATTGATAGTGATCCAGGAATGCTAAACCTCTCTAAATGCGGTCGGAAGTCATTACGGCAGAGTCTTAAACAAGATCGCCGAACTTGTAAGGCAAGGATCGTTGACAGATTTGTCTTAATCTCTACCAGCGCTTATGTGATGTTCTTCCTGGTGGTGTAACTTTTGCCGAAAGTGTCATTCTACTTTACAGTTCTACTTTACGCTGACGATTTAGTGCTATTAGCTGAAAATCCTCATGCTCTTCAATTACAAATTATTAAATTGCAATCATACTGCGCAACTTGGGATCTTCACATCAATGTGCAGAAAACAAAAGTTATGGTCTTCGAAAGCCGACAGAGAAGAAGACCACGTGAGGAAACTTGGCGACTTAATAACTAGCAAATAGATGTAGTAAGTGAGTTCAAGTACTTAGGTGTTTTGTTGACATCCAACTTAAACTTTGGCAAACACGCTAAAGAAAAAAGCAGGGAAGCTAAGTTGGCGCTCAATCTGATGTGGCCGAAATTCTTCGCAAATCAAAATATTGATCTTTCTTCAAAATACCAAGTGTTTAAAGCCACGGTTAACACCTGCTTGTGTTATGGAGTGCAGGTTTTCGGAGTCAACCCGTTAGAAGAATTGGAAGCTGTTCAAAGATTTTTCTTTAAGCGACTATTTCGATTACCAAGCGCAACACCGACCTATGCTATACATGTGGAGTCTGGTTTACCACCCATTTACATCCAAAACCTCAAAATTCACTCAGACTACTTAACTAGAGTGATGAAGAGAAGTAGCTCCAGTCTCCATAAAAGAATCATGAACAGATTATTGCTAACAAACGCTTCCCCATTCAGAGAATGGCACCAGCTAGCGTTATCTCATGATCTAGCCTTATCTCTGACAGAGAACAACGTCTGTGATTGGCCAGATATATTTGCCAGGATCATATCTAGAATAGATGACAAATTATATTATCAATGTTTAACAAGAGCTTCAACATCAGATTCTAGATTAATTTATAAGAATCTTAATCATGGATTATTAACCGAGGAAAGCTATTTCGCTTCCAAATACTCTTCAGAAGTTATAAGCACCATCTTCAGAGCTAGGGTTGAAATTCTAAATCTGAACTTCATTCCACACAGAAATGATCTGCAGCAATCTTGTAATCTATGCAACAGAAGAGAACCTGAAAATATTTTTCATTTTATTGCAGTGTGTCCAATTTTACAAGAAATTCGTCGTTTGTATTTCCGGGAAAGTTGTCTGTCCCTAAATAGCCTTTACGAAGTCTAGAATGGAAAGTGTGGCTGGTTGTGTTTGTTCAAGTATTGTAAACATGCATTAACTTATCGCAATAGTTTCTAAAAAAAAAAAAAAACTCCTCTATTAGTTATTGTGTTAAATCACCCTTCAAGTTTGTAACTAAGCCTATATGTGGGTTGCAGATTATTCAAATTGCAGAAGATCTCGGAACCTCGCTTTCTCATTTCAGCCAATTTTAGAAATTGTACTCGTCTTTTAAATTTCAGTTACTTTACTGTTCAACGTAATTTTTTACATTATGTACATTAAATAATAACTCATTTTTATTTTAATCATAGTAAACGTTTCTCTAACTTTTCTTTTCGCTTCAATTGAAAGTTTTCATTAAAATTGTTAATTAATCAAAATTTTCGTAGTTCTTTAAAATACAAATTATTTTATGTATATAATTTATTTTTACAAGTTAGTAATTCTATTTTATACTTTAACATTTTTATCTTTTTTTTATGGAATGTCTTTCCGGCAGACGGCAAAATTGCCATGTTCGTATTCATAAGACAAAAATATTGTAATTTAACATAAAATAAAGAATCTATCTTTCTAATCTATCTATCTACCAGCGCTTCTGCCGAGTCTTTCATTGAAGGCTTCAAACAACGTTACGATTGGGTCAGTTGAGAGCACAGCTGTAGAAAGCTTGCTTCAATTGGATGCAGACTGATTAAACGTATACTCCCCAACGTTAAAAAGGAAACTGCAACTTGTTAGCTTTCCCGTAGAAGAAAAGACTGTAGAAAGCTTATTGACTTTGAAACGGGGTACTTTTATTTTGCAAAACGTTTAAAAATTGTAGGTTTAAGTGATACAACACTTTGTCAATCCTGTGGAGAAGATGATGACACCACGTGAATGTCTCTGTGAATGTTCTGCGTTTTCTCGTATCATGTTGATGTTACATATACTCGGCACCGACATGGGGGGTAGCTGGTAACCTATGCTCCTTTTAATAGCAACATCTTCTGACTTATCTATGAGCATCTGAAAAACTATAACAAAAGATGGTTGTATAACGAATTTCTTGGTCAACAGTTCTATGCTGAATCCAAAGGCTAAGTAAGTAAGATTACTTTTGGAGGAGTTGTTGATTTCGAGAATCAGCACCAGTGTGCATTCAACTTTATGTTTCAGCGACAGAGACCTCGAGCTCATACGTCACATCTAAGCTTACTAGATCAAAGGACCTAGAGCCTTCTTCTCATCTAAAGCAAATTTAAAAGACACATCTAGCCAATGAGAAGCAGGTACTATGAAAAGGAAACTCGGAGCTTGGATAAAATCTACAGCTGAAGTCATAAATGAACTGATGGCGGAATTTTAATTGAGGTAAAGACTATTCAGAAAGATTCTCACAATCTAACCAATGAAAAGTCTCTGCTATAAAATAGTTTTTCTACTTATATCAGTAAGCTGGCTGGATGGCGTCAACGACACCACCATTTAAGGCCATTTGAAAAAGGTTAGATTGAACTTTATCGCAGAAAGATTTTGTTTAAAAGAGAAAGGGCTTCATTAAAACCACAATGTTCTTCACAGTCCCAGAGCAAAAGCGTTAATATTTAAGGCTGATAAAAAAACAATTGCTCTTTAGGATAGATAAAGATATACTCCGATGAAACTCGAAAGAACTAAGCTTGAAAGAAAATTCTACAACGAACTGTTGAAGCTGTGCTGCGGCATTTGTATAAAATAGAAAGTACGGTTTATGAAGCTGGGATAAGAAGTACTGCTCCAAAGCTTCGATTAGACAAATTTTCGAAGATAGGGGTGAAAAAAAAAAAGTTAGCTGGCGCAGTTGAATGGAAAGAAACCGGCTTGAAATGCAAAGCAGGAAAGGGCTCGCCAAATATCGAATACTGGTGAGAAATGTTGATAAAGCCCATGTTCACCTCCAGCTAGGTTAAACGACAACCTTAGTAAGTTTGTGGTACCAGCGGCGTGATGGTTATCATGTCTGCTGTTAACCCTGAGGTTCGTGGTTCAAATCCCAACAGAGGCAAAAATCATTTTCTACGGGTATCGTCTTTCGAGAGGAATTGGCAAGTCCGCCGACTGTAAATTCATTGCCATGAAAAGGGCTTTCTTAATTAACCGTTTGAAATCAGCAGAAAGTTGTAGGTCTCCTCCATTCCCTCGCAAGGTGTGGTTGTGAGAAATGCGGTAGGCCCTGAAGCTCCTCGCTCTGTTGAGCCCCTTATTTATTAATTTTTTATATAAGTTTGTCAACGGTAGTAGTCTATAGAATTTGCTTTGTCAAAAAATATGCAGCTTACGATATCAGGCCTGGCCCTTTGATTTTATGGGGTTGGTATGGCTCATCAACTACTTGTTCACGTATCGTTGACAAATTTGTACTTGACCTCACTGATTTCACAGACAATAAATATGACAACCCAGGATGATTTCATAAGTATTCCAGAAAAGGACATCCTACCAACTTAGAAAACAATCTTTCTTTATTTTGCAGGCATCGCTGCCTTTGATTGAATTCAATGGAGAACTTGAATTTGGGTTGAATATTTCCAAGTGGTTGCACTCATTGAAGAACTTATCTTACTTATCCACATTTTTTCTTACATTGAATTCAATCAGCTTTCACTTCAAGTTGGAAGTCCTTAATTTTGAAATTGCAATGAAGCAAAAGACTCTGAGGAGTTTCGGAATCAATCATTAGCAGTCATGGAATCGTTGGCAGTAGTTACATTGATTGGCTGTTGTCTTCACATATTAGGCGAAAAAAATGGCTTATTGTTTTTTGCAGTAGGTATTTAAATTGGATGTTTATTATTGTGAAGATGGATTAATCGGTCACACCAGACAAAAATGAAATTTAAATAGCATGAAACCACTAGAGATATACACGATGAAAAGACAATGAACCACAGGTTTCTCAGGCTGAACATCGGTTTACTACTTGTCTAGCTTGATATTCCTACAGAAAAGACTTTTTATCATTGTAAAGCAATGTAGGTACTTATGTTCTTTTCCTTTCTAGATGCCGTAGTGCTAGTATCATGGTGTTTGTGCGAGATTTGTGTCGCCTCGATCGACAGACATTTGAGTTTTGTGGCCTGATGTAGACTCTTCTTGTTATACAAGTGTTGCTTTTGTGCACCTACTAAATTGTTTGTCAAAAATTCTCTAACGAAAAACCCGAAGTCAAATGCGTTGCAATTGCGTTATAAGAAAGTTTGTATGATTATGGCCTGCCACTTTAAAGTGATGTTCTTCCCGTAAGAGTACTTAACAGTTGTACCAGAGTTTGAATGACACACTGAAACTCACATCTAAACAGTTGATCAACTACCACCTGTTGCAACTTCTGACTAACTCAAAAGGCAAGAGTAGATAATTTTGCTCTGTAATGTTTTAGAAAATAGAATTGCCAACCATATAAAACTTGAACATACTATCACAGTAATTACTTTTTGGTTTTAAAATTTTTTTTTTTGTCACAAAACAATCACTTATCGGTTGACCTACGATTGCTACTTAAATTTGTTTGTGACTACTTTTGTACTAATATTGTTAAGAACCAAAACAGTGTCACTTGACGGTCGGTGCTAAGAAACCGAAAGCTATTGGAAACTCAAGTCAACTCTCTAGATCAAAAGAATAACAATGTAAATTAAGGACAGTTGTGATCTCTTAACTACAATAACGGTGGAGTTAATATGAAGTGGAAGCGGAAGGAATAACACGAACAGCCATGCTTTTTAACAGAATTGAGAAATACAATTCCACTTTACCTTAAACTGCCAACCAAAATTTTGAATTTAATCATTAAAAAGAAGACTATGCTTATCACGGCATTAAAGGAAGTAAGTTCCTATAGTCACCCATGGTGTGGGCCATGTAAGGCTGATTAATACGACCTTAATCGAGGGTAAAAAAATGGATCGTGTGACGATTCGTTTTAAACGAAATCATTGAGTTGTTTCCGATGCTGTCAATCTAAATTGAGCTGTGGCTTGAGTAGAAAAATTCATATTGTTGCCAGAACTAGCCCAAATCTCGAATTTTTATTAGTTTTGTCATTTTGAAGACACAAAAAGTAGTTTATAGCTTAGTTAATAGTCCGGCAAAACCAGGAGATTTTCGACCCAAACAACTGCAATGAACTCAATTCTCTTGAACCAATAGTATACATTCTCATCAGAAATGAATAAACTATTTCGTTTTAAACGAACCAACATGACCCATACTATGAGCTTTTCAACTTCAGGAACTGCAATAAGCTTGTTTCAGATTGACGAATAGAATTTTTTTTCTTTCTGTTGGAGGTTTTTCAAGTACCAGCTGGAGCACTCAGACCTAAATACCGGTCCATTGTACTACTAGCAACCTTCTATTTGTTATAGCTTCCAGATGTTCGGAGAAAAGCCAAAAGACGCTGCCATAATAAGGAGCCTAAGTTACCAACTCTCACCATGTCTGCGCCGCTTATCTGCAACCTCATGCGGGAAAAAGAAGGACATTCACAGAGGAAGTGCTCTGCGGTCTCCTCATCTTCTCCACAAGATTCATAGAATGTGGTATCACTTAAGCTTAACACATTTAAGTGTTTGGCTTAAGTGGCTGGCAACGCCAATAAGCTTTTAACATTCTTTTCTGCTACGAGATAGCAGTTGCAGTTTTCTTATTTACGATGGGGTGCATACGTTTGGTCTGTCTGCATTCAATGGAGGCATGCAAATAGAATACGCAACGCAGTCATCTCTTTCATCAGAAATGACTGAGTGATTTCGTTTTAAACCAACCAACACGAACCACACCATTTGTTTTTCCTCTAAAACTACTCCAAAAGGTTTTGTTTTTAAATCGATCAAGAACTACAACGCACTCATTTGCCCCTTAAATGGCTCGTATAAGCTGGAGTTGGCTGCACACGATTCCAAAAACGATACAAATAAGTCTTAAATACAACTACTTAGCAATACGAATTTCAATACCCAACATCCAACAATACAGTTCTTATGCTTTTTGGTTACAAACAGAGAATTTGTTGTGACTTAACTGTGACGTAACGCCTTGACTAAACTAGCCTTGAATTCATAGCATGAAGAAGAAGTATGACGAAGGGGACATAGCAGAGCAGCAGTCAAGTTTTATACTGTGGACATTTTATAGTAGACTTTTGTCACACTCTTTATATGTATAAAGCACAGTAACGAAATGACCGTACCGTCAAAAAAAATACACAAATGAATTTACATCTGCTTTAGTGGCTGCGATAGATGCTCTACCACAAAAGTACGCTATGTATCGCAAGATAGAGCTGCTTTAACAGTCTCAATTTGCGATATTCAGAGGCTGCTTTAAGGCGAGGCGAGGTTCAGATTGGTCGACTTGTTAAAACTTCGTGCCGAATAAAGCAACTGTTTTTTTGTTCTCCTTCTCTGCTTCACAAATTTGACGACATTGACTTGTGGTTCGACGTTCGACAAATTTATAACAGAGAAGGAGAACTGGAAAACAGTCGCTTGATTTGCACAAAGTTAGAACCTCTCTTGAATCAGGGCTCATCAATGTGCAGCCTTCGGAGTAATGAAAGACGTCTGGCTATTATTCCTAATTACAATATTCACAAGTTCCTAAACTTTTTCACTTCAGTAGCACCTAGGCTTTTTAACAAGTTACCTTCAAATATTAGAAATATCCAAAATAACCAAGAAATCAAAAAGTGGCTGTTTAATTTGGATTTTGATCAAGCTAACAACATTCTTAGATTGCTTGTATAGAATCTTAATGAAGTGACAATTCAAAATTTAATCCAACTTACTTAAACTCTCTTGGAATATATTTTGAATTTCTTAAAAACTCAAATCCGGTGCATTCGCTACTACCCAATCAACAATTTGTAACCTTGGTTGTAGAATAACTTCAGTTTTAATATAACTTCTTAAAACCTTGGTCACAAATTGGGTAGAAAAAAGTTATGTCGCAACCACGGTCAAATATTGGGTTTTTTCCAAACCCTATATTTGACATGAGTGAGTTCCTGGTAAAATTCAATCGTTATTTTGAGGTTTCTTAAGAGCACGAGTTAGAATTTGGTTACCCAAAATCGTCTACGGAACCTGCATTTAAAAATGGTTCTTTTTTAGCCATCAAGTAACCCGATTTGCAATTATGAAGTAAAAATTAAACCAGTTCTAATATTACTTCTTAAAACCTTGGTTACAAATTGGATAGAGAAAAGTTATGTCGTAACCACGGTCAAATATTGGGTTTAACCCAAACCTTTATTTGACTTGAGTTAGTTCCTGGTAAAATTCAATCGTTATTTTGAGGTTTCTTAAGAGCACGAGTTAGAAATTGGTTACCCAAAATCGTCTATGGAACTTGCATTTAAAAATGGTTATTTTTTAGCCATCAAGTAACCCGATTTGCAAATATGAAGTAAAAATAAAACCGGTTCTAATATAACTTACTAAAGCCTTGGTTACAAATTGGATAGAGAAAAGTTATGTCGTAACCACGGTCAAATATTGGGTTTAACCCAAACCTTTATTTGACTTGAGTTAGTTCCTGGTAAAATTCAATCGTTATTTTGAGGTTTCTTAAGAGCACGAGTTAGAAATTGGTTACCCAAAATCGTCTATGGAACCTGCATTTAAAAATGGTTATTTTTTAGCCATCAAGTAACCCGATTTGCAATTATGAAGTAAAAATAAAACCAGTTCTAATATTACTTCTTAAAACCTTGGTTACAAATTGCATAGAGAAAAGTTATGTCGTAACCACGGTCAAATATTGGGTTTAACCCAAACCTTTATTTGACTTGAGTTAGTTCCTGGTAAAATTCAATCGTTATTTTGAGGTTTCTTAAGAGCACGAGTTAGAAATTGGTTACCCAAAATCGTCTATGGAACCTGCATTTAAAAATGGTTATTTTTTAGCCATCAAGTAACCCGATTTGCAATTATGAAGTAAAAATTAAACCAGTTCTAATATTACTTCTTAAAACCTTGGTTACAAATTGGATAGAGAAAAGTTATGTCGTAACCACGGTCAAATATTGGGTTTAACCCAAACCTTTATTTGACTTGAGTTAGTTCCTGGTAAAATTCAATCGTTATTTTGAGGTTTCTTAAGAGCACGAGTTAGAAATTGGTTACCCAAAATCGTCTATGGAACTTGCATTTAAAAATGGTTATTTTTTAGCCATCAAGTAACCCGATTTGCAAATATGAAGTAAAAATAAAATCGGTTCTAATATAACTTACTAAAGCCTTGGTAACAAATTGGATAGAGAAAAGTTATGTCGTAACCACGGTCAAATATTGGGTTTAACACAAACCTTTATTTGACTTGAGTTAGTTCCTGGTAAAATTCAATCGTTATTTTGAGGTTTCTTAAGAGCACGAGTTAGAAATTGGTTACCCAAAATCGTCTATCTTCAAGTCTAGTCAAACATCAAAATCTCATTGTTGTCTTGTGTATCAAAGTGGAAAGAACATACCTAGCAAAGTTGCTCACAGCAAAGAAAAAAAAATTTATAAGTTTTAAAAATTAAAAATAAAAGTTTGCTTGTGAATCTAAGTGAAAGAATCTTAAGTGAAATTTAAGGTAAGTTTATATTGCATGCAATTGTGATCGTTTAATTCAATTCGGGCTAGTGAAATTTGTTTTGTTTTGTATGTACATAGCTAGAAAATACTATCGTAATGT
This sequence comes from Melanostoma scalare, assembly GCA_949752695.1. NCBI lineage: Eukaryota > Metazoa > Arthropoda > Insecta > Diptera > Syrphidae > Melanostoma > Melanostoma scalare. Next base: position 205,847,984 of record OX456985.1, read on the forward strand.
GCTGTTAGAGTTGGTTCGAAAAAAATTGTTTGAATTGATTCTAACTATGTATTGCATTATGTGTTCACAAAAATTATAAAAACAAAACAAAAAAGGACTGCGTTAATGAGAACGGCATACTAGTTGTGAAATAACTTTTTTTTTACGGTTAAAATACATACATACATAGCGTATTTTGTAAAGTGTGTCTGCTTATTGTTCGTGCCTTTAAAGTCAACAAATTTATGAAAACGAAAACGTAAATTGTCAATTTTAAACTTTTTCAGAATTGCGTTGATTTCGTCCTTCATTTATTTTCTCTTACATTTTCCTGGTCTTTTTATCGGTAAATATTCTTTGTTTTTTTTTTTTTTTTACATTACATATTTAATTCCGAAATCTTCTGTTTCATGAAAAGGTGGCTGAGATTTTGTCAGCCGATGAAAATGAAAGCGAGAAAATAATTGATTTACCGGACCCTATAGACGATTTCAATCTGATGATGTCCACCATAATTGACGGTGATTCTTCTGCAACTAAGGAACCAACACCTACCGTTTCAAGCCAGCAGAACCAGGACATGTTCGAACTTATACGGTCAACGCACATTGAGCAACAGGCGACTTTGACTTCTATTTTGAATGAAATAGAAGCATTAAAAATTGTTGCTGCGAAAACGGAGGTTACGCTCCAGATCATCGTTGACAAATTGTGTAGTAGTGCTGAGAAAAAAGAAGACTCCTGGAAAAATTTTCCAAAAGACGTGTTCCCAACCAAGAACATAGAGGAACTGAATGAGCTGGAGGGAAAAATAAGCTCAGATGCAGCATTCAGGAGGTTATTGGTAATTCAGCTTTTTATATTTTCTTAAAATTGTATCTCCATTGTTCCGTTTTTTATTTTTTTACTCAAAAAGGTGCGGAAGCTGGTTTCTTTTGGAGGTTTAACCTCGAATAAAAATATTCGCACCATAGCCAAATTTATGTTTTGCGACGAATTGCTGATGCAATTTTCTTGGTTGGGAACTGCGACTAAGAAGAGTTTCGAGCACTACAAATATACATTCGACGTCATTCTGGAAGCCGTAAGGGAAAGATTTCCAACCTTCAGCGATGCAGATGCAACCGCCTTTTTCAAGGCGTATCTCAAGCAAGCCCGTTTCAGACTTGGAAAATGCTTGTAAGTAAAATAAAAACAATAACTTGAATCGTAAATTTTTTCAAGCAACGTACTTATTACTTATAAATTCTGATACACATATGTTACATGTTTTATGTAATATAATTATGAGTAGCCTAAATTAATTAATTACTTTCTTCTTAATTCTTTATAGTAAATCTTATTCCTTTTTTAAATTTTATTTTCAGGGATGAAAGTGCAACAAGTACAACAACCTAATTAAACCGCTCCATAACTAAACCGCCTTTTTAAAGGCGCACGCTTCAGACTCAGAATATGCATGTAAGTAAAAATTAATACATCTTAAAATGTTCATAAATATCTAATGGTTATTCTTTTTTTCTTTTGTTTATTTTATTTTCAGGGAAAGAACAACTACAACAACTTCCACATCCCAGTGAACATACACCATAAAAACATCACTGAAAAAAAAAGTATTTTATTTTGTTATTTGTTTACTTTTGTATATTGTTTTAATTAATTAATTATTATTGATATTATAATTTAATTATTTTATCAATAAATGTCCAAAGGAAATTTCTTATCTGTTTAATTTTGAAAAAAGACTTCTTTTTCAGCTTAAGGACTCGAAAGATTTTGTTCACAACGGCAACATTAACACTTTTTTTTGCGTTGAATATACAAGGCATTGTACTTTTTGAAACGTTCACAAAACGTTGTATTGAAACGTTTCCAAAAGGTTAACAAATAACCCCCACAAAATAGTTCTCCATAAACCGTCAACAAACGGTTATAAAAAAGCTAAAAAAATTAGTAGCGATGTAACCTTACTGGAACGGCTCTAAAATACGTCTCAACGACGTTCAAAAAACGTTAGCAAGAGGTAGAGAAATAACAGCAAAAATAGGTGTGCGTAAACAGTCAACAAACGGTTTTAGAAAAGCTTAAATAAATTGGTAGCAAAATAACCTGGAACGGGTCATAAATACAGGGTTTTTTTTAACTTCAATTTGACTGGGGTTACAAAGTAACTGACCATTTTCGGTCATGAAGATGCTCCTGAAAGGTCTTTAAGACGTCTTTTGAACCAATTTCAAACTTGTTAGGTTTCTAAACCCCAGTTATAATCAGGTTTTTAAGCGGCTTTTTAACCAAAAATTGTTGATTGGGTAGTTTCTAACTAAAGAATGTACCTAAAATTATTTTTCATTATTATTGATTTTGAATGAACAACACTTCTAGCTTCTATCTAATTAAAGGTTATCTTTTGAAATCTTACTGTAAATGAAGTTCATATTTTTCTTGTAGCTGATAATAGTGAAAAATAAATAATACTACTATTATGTAAACTTAACTAACTTAAAACTACTACTAGGTAAACTTCGTCAACAGGCTGCAATAGATTTGAAGCATGTGGATGCCACTCTCGTAAGAGTAACCGTCACTTTGCAGCAAAGAAGTCTATTAAACTTCTAATTTACAAAATTGAGACTGTCCACCCAGTATCTTTGGACTTTCGCGAGATATTTTTTTAATATTCAGCGCTGTTTGACACCTCGATTTTTGAGGGATATTTTGATTTCTAGCCAAAAAGTAAATGTCCCGGGCAGAACAAATTCGGCCCTGGTTCTAGTTTCAGTGTTACCAGACATTCCAACTTATGCTGAACATGGTCAAAAAGTAAATATTCCGAGCAGAAAAACCTCAAGGCTGGTCCTTGATTCAAGACGACTATCGTCTAAATTATTGGTACTTCAAAAAGGTGTTTAAAAACCTGAAAACGTCACGTAAACTTATTTGACGATAGCAAAACAGGTATCCTTCAGTATCCTTCTTCGCTGAAAGCAAAGTAACATGAAACAATCTCTTGATGATCAATAAACGCCCAACGATTGGACGATAATCGTCTAAAGGGTTACCAAAACGTGTTTTTTTGTTCTTCTTTTTTAACAACTCACTTACTCACTACATTCACCTTCAGAATTTATTGCAAAAACTTAAGTCTACTTGGATCATTTGAATTAAAAATATTTTACACCTTTTTCTGTACTTCCACATTTTTCCTACAAAATCAAAAATGAGCTTAAAACACAGTTAATAATTTAGGCAGTAGTTCAACCCAAAAGTGAAAGAAGCCAGCTATGCAAAATTATCAAAAATTATGTTTAACGTATTAACTTGGGCGTCAATGTTATTTTCACTTATTTTTCAACACAATCGTTTCTTATCGCTTCAAGTCTTCAACATCATTGGAATTTAACCAACAAAAAACAGACAAAGAAAAAACCATTCATTAAAAACGACAAAAAATTTAGAAAATAGCTTTACCTACTATACTTTTGTTCCTAGTCCATTATCTTCTTCATAACGTTGAAATTCATTAAAATAAACTACCCTAAGAAAGTCCAAGGCATTCATACCAACCGTACCAAGTATACAGTAAGAAAATGATGAGAAAAAAAAAACTGTAACCACTATCTAAGTGGAACCCCAAAAACTTAATTGGCTAAGGACCTATGTTATAGAGAGAGAACAAGAAATATCAAAAGTCCTTCAAAACATGTAAATTTTGCCAACTCCGTTGAGATGATAACTTGAAAAGCATCAGCAGTTCCTAAGGCAGTAGCCAAACGGTTCTCTCCCCCTCCTTATTCCTTATTGTTACATCGTCTTTTGTGGAAATAACTTGGGTCAGTTCTAGTTTTGAGTTTACTTCTTCGCCAGATAACACGGGTAGGTACATAGCTACCTATCTAACGTAGTTCGAGTATATAACTGTGTATGTAAAAATTTTCGTCTAGTTAAATTAAAATGTAAATGAAAGGGTGGAATTATTTCAAATTAGAATCACTCCATTGTCAGGGGAGTTTGTTTTCTTTTTCTGTTTTTTTTTTTTTTTTTAATAAAAATGAAAAACAGACAGCGATGCTACTTCGCGAAATTAATATTCTCCTTGTAGAGATAATTTGACCTATTTCTAAGTATACTATACACAAACATCCCCAAGTGCTTGTGAAATGTTTGAAAGGAAAGAGTGTGGGTATAACAGAGTCAGAGTCCAGTAAGGGATGCTGTTTTCTGACAGACTCATTGTGTTTTTCAATATTCATATTTCTTAACGATAATTGGTGTGCACATATATTTCAAAAATACCTTCGCAGGAGTCATGCTTGATCCTGAGTTTTCATCTACCAATACTTTCTGTTTCAATGCCAATTTATCGATGGTGATATTCAGAAGTGCTTGAATTAAATCCCTCACAGCAGTAAAGTTCAAAATATAATTCAAATTGCCAAATTTTCTGATCAGATTATTTTTAAATAACGCGATTATGTGTTTGTGACGAGGCTAATCAATTAAAACTGTGTTTTCCAAATACGAGTAGTTGTTTCAATAAAATACAATTAATTAAAAACACATTATATGAGGTAGTAAAATCGTGGTGGGTGAGTTCAATTGAATTGATAATTTAAATTTGATTCATATCGCTGCCCTTATATTAGAAGGAAAGTCGTCAGTTAAAAACATTTTAGTTATTTGTATAGGCGAAATATTAAAACAATTGTTAAATCACGTTTTTAATTAAATCACCGATAATGAGTGTATGCTTTACGTAATTAGTTTAGTTCACAACAAACAGTGATGGATATTCCATGGAATAACACTGTTTTCCAATTTTCACAGCAAAATATATTTGCAATAATTAATAAAATATTAACAGTGTGTGGTGCGAGTCAGATGCTTGCTGCTAAACGAAGTTTCAAACATAATTTGTGTTTTTTTTGCTTTTTTGCTAGATATTGATAACCACATACCACATGTTGACATACATAAAAGGTTATTGAATTAGTGATCAACATCCCATTAGCAGAATGAATGTGAATGCTTTTGTGATGAGACATTTTTAATGCCTTATTCTATATAAGAGAATATACCTCAAGGTGTTGTACCTATAATCTATAGAACTAAAAAGAACTCACTTTTTTCTAAAACTAAGTAGTCTAGTCTAGTAGTAGTATTATTTTTATTATTTCTAGGTAACAATTCAATTTCATAACAATTTTACAATAAGTATAATAACTCAGAATAGTGACATAAGTATTTCTTTAAAAGAAATAGAAGTAATGCCACATCAAATTAAAAAAAAAATATTATATATGAATGTAAATAATATCAAATGGGTGCCGGATTATTATATAGTTCATTACTCTAAACGAGTCATTACCTTTTAATAAAGGAAAACGTCAAAAAATAAGAGCACAAAGGGTTAAAACAGGGCTCGAGTAGTCGCGTATTCAACCGCATTTGAAGGACATACTGATTTATAATGATTCCGAATAGCTATAGAAAGAGAGCGTTCTTCGTGACAATGAAATTATTCTCGGATTACTTTCTAAATCCTTGGGAAAGGTGACATTCATGGAAGAAAAATAATATGTTTCTGGGTGTCATACCTCGAAAGCTTAACACAAATTATAGAAAGTCAGGTTTTGGGTTAAGGTTTCAATACAATCCTTTCGGTCTACATAAAAACCAATCCAATGTACCACCAAGTCTTCTTTTTTGACACCTTTCCAGTTATTCGAAGTGGTGGTCCCCGTAATGAAATGGTAAGCACATTTGCCTGATACGAGGTAGTTTTGCGTTCTGATAACCAAAGGTGTTTTTCCACGGCTAGAGCCTTTTGTGTGGAATTGTCAAGTCCTACGATAGTAAATTCACTGCCATGAAAAGCACTTTCTCGATTACCCGTTCGGAATCGGCAGCAAATTATAGACCCTCTCCATTCCCTCATAAGGCATGGTTGTGAGAAATGCTCAAGGCCCCTGGGCTCCCCGCTCTATGTTGATGTATGTAGATATTTGAAGATGCGGCCATTTATAGGGAGCGTAGGCTACCAGCTCTCCAATAGAGGAATGAGTCCCTTTAACGTCGCATATAAGATCTTTTCGGCAGTAGCGAATATGAAACCCTATATGTCAAAATTGTGATAGTTCGTAAGGTTTTAGATCAAAACCGTCCACAATTCAAAAAATTTCAGATCACCCCAGAACCTGGAAAAAATAATCGAATAAAATATCGACATACTCCACATTGCAGATGGAGAAGAACTTGTCTCAATTGGCACAATCAAGTGGAAGACGACCTCAAAAAATTCATTGCGAAAAACAGGAGAAATCACGTCTCCTAGGTTGAAATCGCTGGCGAAAGATGTTGGTCGAGGCCCAGGCTCAACCCGAACTGTAATGCAGAGCATAGAAAGTATGTAAGGTCTCCTTCCCTTACCATGACCCCGCTGAGTGTCTGTAACCTGATTCGAGAAAATGCACAACAGTCGCAGAAGATGGGTTCCGTGTTATAGTCATTCTTTCCGCATTATTCACAGTTCAAAAAGTGCGGTATCACTGAAGCTTAAAATGTTAAAATACAGGATGCGTCATCTAGACAGGACCTTTTGAAATGTTGAATAACTCCGCCATTTTTCAGACGATTTTGGTAAATAAACAAGATTTATTTAGGAAAACGAAAAATGAGCTTCATCCGTCATCAAAATTCGGTTATCACAATTGTACGAATGCTTTCGATATACTGCGCCACAATTTCAGCCCCATTTTTTGTTGTCAGTGGATCCATGTCTAAAATGTCATAGGCTGGCTATTCAGATTCTGGCTGACTTGTCGAAATCGGCTGAAAAGTAGCATTTTTCAACATTTCAAAAGGTCCTGTCTAGATGGCACACCCTGTGCTTAGCGAAAGAGAAGTACCTCGTGGCAACACCAAGAGTTTTTCTATATTTTGTTATCTTCACACAGAAATGTGGCAGCTTTCTTATAAGCGTTGGGGAGCAAACTATTGGTTGGTCTAAAAGCTTGCCACTGAAAACTCTGGCAGACAAAACACTCAGGCTCTGGAAACGGAGAAACTTGCAGGGCTAGGTCATCAGAAAGCTTGTTTCTGTTCTGAATGTAAAGTAATGATGATCTGGAAACTATAGGTACATGGCTCTGACAATTTTTTGATTTGAAGGCATTCAGAGAGGTCTGGCATTTTCTTTTCACTTTCCAAAGTAGTGAAAGAGTTGAGTACTTCTTGGCTGTCGTTTCAGACACGAACATTTTTTTCTGTGGTGCCATTTATCGTAGCCTATATCTGCTTTTTACGTGGTTCTAATTCCAGAATTATTCTTATGTTTTTCCACAGTTATCGCCATTTTTGAGGAATAGGGAAGTGCCTCTAAGATATTCACGCTGCCATGAATAACCGATTGGAACCGTTTAAAAAAAAAAATTGTCGGTCCCTTGCATTCCTCGCCTCGTTGAGTTGAAAGAAATAGGCTCTTCAAGAATTGAGGTCTATAACACGAAACTATAAGTACTACAATGTATTCGCAAAAGCATAAAAGTGACTTTAGATAAACATTTTCAGATTTTTTCTCTTAACGATTCAATGCTTCAATCGTATGAGGTGGCTTAGATTTCAAAGCAAACATTGCTGTGTTTCAAACATTCAGTTGAACAAAATTCCTTCATCATAAACCAAAAATACCTCAAACCTGGGGGTAGCTACACTTGAATCATAAGCCCGTATAACGTGTTCTGAAGTGAATTTTCAAATTGGCTTTAATGTACATAAGAACACATATAATATCCTTACTCTCCAATCAAAAGGAGAGTACCATCCAACTTGTGGTATAGAAAAAAAAAAAACAGAAAACACCAATGCTGGTGCTTGCTTGCTCAACACAAATCTCTAAGGCAAGTATTGCAAGATGAGCTTGTCCTCAGTCCCCACACACTGCCTCCTCCCATTACCCACGCTGAATTAAACCTGAAATAAAATTTAATGTTACATCTAATTAAATTTCACGCCGGTTTTAACTTCCATTTCAAGGTAATTATATTTCTTTTCATCTTTTGACGTTGCAAAACCATTATGCTGTAGGAGCGAACATTTTTTTACGTGAGCGTCTGAGTGTTGTAACGTTGTTGGTGCTTCTGCTTGAAATTAAGTCAAACACTCAATGCAGAGCATAGTATACTATAAGGAAGTTAGCAAAGCTGCTTGCTGCTAACACGTTATACATAGTTCACTCTATCCCCCATGGCGGCCTATCAACACTTGTGGTATTTACCGTAGAATGTTCTGGAGCGTAGTAACAATAAGTCATGCCATGTATTGTAAACACTGTTTAAAGAGAGGTTGTGCAAGAACCCAAGCATTGGCATCAATTAACCCCAAAGTCAGTGCTCATAAATTTGCTTCAAACGAGGCCGGGAGGTTTGAAAATATACTTTTCCCCTTTTTGCAGAGCATTGTGTGGAAAAAAAATTCAAATAATAATTTCAAAACTAAACAAATTTCAATTAAATAAAAGGTAATTGAATAAATTTTCCACTGCAATTGTTATTTATGTCCCAATTATTCCGACTAAATTGTTTCTGGCTGGCATCTAATGTTTCATTGAATGTTGTGAAATAATGCACATTAGGAAGCTATTAACTCATTTGATCAAAATTTCGAATCCAATTAGATTGAGGGCATTTATAAAAAGTTAGAAGCTATACTAGCACAATGAATGTTGACGACAGTTTTAACTGAAGGCGGTAATGAATAGTATTTTGATGGCATTTTAAGCTATTTTATTGTTGTAGTGAATGATTTAAAGAATTAAATAGTCCTTGAAAACCATTTTCTGAGAGAGTTAATAACTTTACTTACTTTTATGTCGATTTATATCTGAAAGAAAAAGTTTAGAAGTGGAGTAGAACTACAGCTTTAGTGAGCGATATAGGCTATCTCGGATGCCTGCATCGTAGATAATAATTTTTGGAACGATTCAGATATCTTATCCCAGATTGATGTTTAAGTTTTGAAAACAGAATAACATTCAAAACTTCGCTGCTAAACGATTGAGATTTCGATTTCCCTAGCAATTTGAATGACTCAAGTACTGAAATAAATGGTCCGCCATCTAACGTTTTTTTTGAATAGTGCTGATTTCGTGGATGGTAACACTTATGGCGCTTTCCATTGGTTTCACTCGGGGAAGCACTCATTTCGAAAACTAATGGAACACCTAAAATTGTTTTTTCTCAACTTAACGTGTTTGCGTGAGTGTAACATCTATAGCACATAAAAAATATTTCCTGTGGAAACTTTTCTTTTTGACATTTTTTGGGTAACATGCATTAGTGCTACTTGAGTGGATTCTCACTTCAAATCGAAAAGTAGCTGCCGCTTCTCAGAATCATGAGAAGCGATCTTTTTGCCCTAATGAAAGGCCCTGTTTTTGAAGACCGCAATATCAGCCTCCATCAGCCTCCATCAGAGCTGATGTCGTTTGGCCACCTCGAAGCTCCGATTTGACACCGTTGGACTATTATTTGTAGGATGGATGCCGTAAAAGATAAGTGTTACGCCGACAAACCGAAGCCAGAGACAATCGACGCTTTAAAGGACAATATTCGTGAAGCCATTGGTGAAATACAGCTGCACACAATCAATAATGTGCCTTAAAATTGGACCGATCGTGTAGGCTACTGCATGGCCAGCCGAGGCAGACATTTGAATGAATTTTTTTTCAATTAATAACCGGAAGGATTGTACTCTCAAATAAAAAAGAAATTTGAGAAAATATTCAGTAGTTTTTTCTTATAGCATTTAAAAAAAAAAAGTTATTTGGCGGACCCTTTATATAAATTGAAAAAAAAATAATAGTATTGAAAAGACAGCATACATAAATTTTCTATCAGCTTATCACTTGGATGGAAGGGTATGCTCGAAAGTTCTCGGTATCCATAGCTCGGGTTTGTGTCTCTACTAGATGATTAACACTTAAACAACAACAAGAGGCTATCCCTATATATTTACTGAACTCCAGCAAAAAAAATATTCAATTTGGCATTCAGGGCGATTTAAGGCTTTATGGACCACAGGGAAAATTGAGGGCTTCAACGATCAAACTTGCGTGTTTCAAAAACGCGGTATCAATATCCACTGCGTAAAGAAGGAAAGGAAGGAGGTATCTCATTCTTAAATTCTTCGTTTGCCAAGCTGTTTGGTGAGCTAATTTTTGAATGATTTACGAAGTGGAGCAGCGCAATGAAAATACGGAATTAATTTTAAGCTCAACTCGGGCGATCAAACCCTTACTTCAATAATAGCAGTGAACAGTGAAAAAATAAAAAAAATGTATGTAGCTACTTTTAGTAGATGCAATTGATGCATTAATAAGAGAAACCCTTTTTCGCAAGCTTGAGAATTTGAGAATTGAGAATCATTGGCCTTTGGAAGTGTAACGGTGAGCTTAATTTTGAAGAGTAACGACACACAACGGAGTCGAAGAGATAAATGTTCTAAGGGAGGCGGAGGATTCATTCTCCCAAAAATGGTGATTTTTTTGGACAACACAATTGAATTGAATTTTATTTAGTCTTTTTTGTTACATTTACAATGATATCAATGAAAATTTTCTTTTCAATGATTAACCTCGTGGCTGTCAGTTGCTATAAAACATTTGTTGTTCTGCTCGTGCTCATAAGTATTTGCTAAGTTACTTGAAACTAACGTTTCTTCTATATACATTATATACAATTTTAATACCTAACCTAAATTAGTGTACACATTCGTACTTAACCCTAGTTTACGTTTTGGGGTTCGAGCGAACCCCAACGCAAGTTTGAATGCTTATAACTTTTTTCTTAATCATATTTTCGATCTGGGATGAAAACTCAGTGAACGAATTTCATTTTTCTTTACGTTTTTCATCGTATTTTCATCATAGCGATTTAAGATAATTTTCTGGAATTTTTTTCTGAACAAAACCCACAAACCAAACTTGGGGTTCGTGCGAACCCCACTATTATTCCGGCTTGTTATGACAGCCTGAAATAGCCTTCGCAAGATTGTGTTGTGTCGGTAATAAAACGACCTGTTTACATATTTGGTTTTGGAACATAAGATACCAATGCCATTCTCTGCAAAAATCCAAAAATGAATGAATTGGACAGTACTGATCTGATCTGATACGGTCAATTCAATTCGTTCAAAAGTATTTCAACAGGCTGGAGAGTGTTTGTCCTGGCTTATAATTGAGCTCAGCGACCAATTGAATCGTCGAAACGGATGAAGATATTCAGATGTTCAAAACGTGTACAATTCATCACGGCTCGAAGAATTGATGCCCATTGGTAGTATCCCAAATTAGATGTGAAGACAAATTTTGGGGTTCGCGCGAACCCCAAGTTTGGTTATTGCATTATTCTTCGTGCCGTAAACTAGGGTTAAAGACTTTCGCAAGCGCTTGTTGTATTGAAATAAACAATTATGTTTAGTTATATTGACATGCAAATAGCAAAAGTTGATATTAAAATATACCTTGAATTTCTTGGATTGATATTGTTATTCTATATCTTTTAAGAGCGATAGCTCAGTAATGAATTAAGTTATTTTTAACCCTCCTTTACGAACCGGCAAAAGTCGTGTCCACCCGAACTGGGGTCCAAATGGACCCAGCGATTTTTTCTTCGAATTTGTTTGATTTCTGACTTATATTGCTCAGTTATAGTTCTTCTGACTATTGTATGAATTGTTTCTATGTATTTCATATAGCAGTGATAAAGAAATTTAAGCAGAGATGTCATTATGCAGGTATGTAGGAGGTCATCAATACATTTTTTCAGTTTCAAAAACGATGGAAATTGCCTAACTTCGCAAATCTGGGATTCCCGCTTATCCCTTACAGACATATCTGTTTTACATAATTACTGATTGTTATATTCATCCATATCAATAGTTCTTGTCAGGTATGCCTATCAAAAGAAAAATTAGTCATTATTTCAGTTTGTACAGGTCAACAAACAATTTTATGACCTAAAAAGGATTGAATTTCCCCAATACATGCCAAGCAAGCCTGCCAAATATGGCTTGAAGTATAGGTGGCTGAGTGAAAGCTCAACGGGCTATCCACTGAAGTTTTCTATCTGCACTGGTAGCTCTAACCAAAGTACAGGACTTGGTCGTGGATATGATGTGCTGATGTCGTTGATGCCATGATGATTGATCATTTCTTTACGTCGCGTTGGTGGATTTGGCATTGAAGTTGCTGGATAAGAAGATCACTATTCTTGGCACGATTTCGAAAAACAAAAGGGATTTGCCTCAATCTTTTCTAGCGAAGGAGGTTCTTGATGACCAGAATGAGCATGTAAAGGTCATTAACAAAAAGCAGTATCGTCCATTCCACTCATCCATCTCTAGATTTTCTGGAAAAATGGCGTTGGTGAGTTATGTTCCGAAGCCAAACAAACAAGTGGTTTTGCTATAACACAACATAACTGCGAGAAAGCCACTTCCGGTCATCAAAGTAAACCTGCCATGATACTAGATTATATAGCCGCACCAAAGATGGAGTCGATGTATTCGACCAAATGATCTCGATATATTCATGTACACATCAAACAAATCGCAGGCCAATGGTTGTGTTCTACAACTTACTGGACGTAGCAGCCCTAGCAACTGTCATCATTTTCCGACACTTCAATCCGCCTAGAAGAAACAAAAATTGGTTCAGAAGTGATAAACTCATCGAACTGGTTGTGTCAGAATGGAACAACCCTTCACAACCTGCAACATAATCTGGCATTGGAAAATCTGTATTGGATGCTCTCTGTATTTTGGGGAGAGTTCAGGAAAAACTACCAACAGTCCCCGAAAGGCTCTCTTGTAAAAGAAGCAGATGCCACCTTTGCCCAAGAGCAGACGACAAGAAAACCAGAACCACCTGCGATGGATGTTGCAGATGTTGTTGCCCTTGCCACAATAGAACCTTATGTGTTAAATGTCTGCCGGAACTGCCAACAACTTCAAACTAAATCGTTCTAAACATAAACTATGCTGCTTTTGACATAAAATAATTATTAATTAGAAAAAATATGATATTTCATAGAATTTCACTAGTGGGGTCCAAATGGACCCCAGTTCGGGTGGACGGGTTCTTTTCACAAAAAAATCGCAGAAAAATCTGTAAACATCTGATAATCGTTTCAACTTAAGAAATGAATAAAAAATTGAATTTTGTTCACTGAGTAAAAATCCCATTTAAAAAAAAATGAAAAACAAAAAAGTTATGAGTGTTCAAACATGCTCTGGGGTCCAAATGGACCCCAGTTTGTAAAGGAGGGTTAATAAAAATTTTTAAATCACTGAAAAAAATCACAAAAATTGATTTGTACTGGCGTTTTCTATGTAGTTTTACCTTCGAGTGCGACGTGTTATGCTGCTGCTTGATAAGACTTGGATATTGGGGGCCCAACGCTGACTTCATGTCTATCGTCATCGTCTTCAATGTCTTTTTTCATCGCTGGTTGATTTCGATGAAGTTGGTGAGCCCAGGTGGGGCTGATTTTTACGAGGCGTGAACTCACAGCCCAGAGTCCTGGATGGATCTAACCAGGCATTTGTCTGTATTAGTTTAAGTTTTATTCCTCATTTTGAGGTTATCAGTTAATAAAAGAACGTGTGGTACTAGTAGCCACAGTTTTACACTTTAACAGTTTTGATAAACAGTTAATGTTTTAAGGTTAATGTTTAATATAGCGGTTGTGCCCTTCCAGACACAACCGTCCTCGACCTCGGTTTCAACATTACTCCTTCGGACTTCGGACAATACAATTAGTTCCCTTTTAATAAAATTAATACACTTTAAGAAATAATATTTAAGGAATTCTGGGTGAAAATTTGATAAAGAAACATAAAAAAATACCAAAAGCAGCATTTATTGTGAAACGCCTCGAAAGAAGTTGGCCACCGCAACTCATAATCCAAAATCAAATACCTCGTTAGATAACAGCTAGTTTCTCCCGGATAACGTTCGGAGGGTTTTTTTAAAGTTATCATTTATTATTTTCAAATAAAACAATATTAACAAATTTGATAAAATCTCTTCAGCTTTACATCGTTAATCATGTACAGAAATAGTGTTCAAAATTTCAAAAGGATTGGTGCAGCAGTTTTGAAGTAATGAGGAGCATCAACTTTACCGTTCGCAATCGGTAAAAAATTTTAGGACTCCCGCATTCTTCACAAGGTGTGCTTATGAGAAATGCACTAGACGGCGCCTCGGGGCTCCACGATCTGTTCTGGCAAGCAATTTTTTTAATTTTTTTGGAAGCTTGTTCTATGAAGCTTATTTTCTAATTAAATTTGCTCCTTTTACAGTGATCATTTATTGACAAAAGTGACGATGGCCAGGTTTTTAATATAAGCATAGCATATTTTAAACGACGAATACCGCAAGTCTTGTCGTTGTTGTGGCTAAGCAAAATTCCGTTTTTCTTTTAAAAAGAAGAGGAGACCTAATATTTTGCTGGAGCAGTCTGACCAAAACCCGGTTCATTTTTATAACGAAGTGCAGCAGATGGAAGAGAGGTGGATGCCAATCAAAACTTCCAGAAAAAAGGCATGAGATCTAAGAAGTGTAAAACTACCCCTCGAACATTGTCTAGCATTTTCTCTGAACTCCAACAATAAAAATGAAAATAAATGAATCACTTAAAAATTTTTGATTGCGAATTAAATACTCTTTCTTCATTTTACATCGCCCTTTTTGAGCTGGACAAAAATCCTTTTTGGACTGTGAAGATTTCTCAAAAGTTAGAAGCCTAAGCCACTATTCCAACGATTACAGTTAGCCCCAAAAATTTTATGCCAAAAGTACTGGAAAGAAAACAAATTTATCTTTCGAACCTTTTTTTGATCACGTGATAGCCTATCATTTTACAAACGATTGTCATACAACACTTGCAAAATTCCACCGAATGGCCCCTTTCACTGCTTAAAACAAACATAACATCATGAAAAATGTAGTCTCCCAGGTGATTGTGAGTAAAATATACAGAGCCCTTGAACAGACATTTACATTCCTTTAGCTTTCCATCCACATCCTGTCGTGGAATGTTTATGAAATATTAATGCACAGCAAGTGAGATAGTAATCTGTCCGATGGTATCAGTTCTTTTATTTGTTTTTTTCTTATTTATTGTAAAAATATTGGATTGTTTTATTTTTTCGACAAAAACCTTCAGCGAAGCGACATGTTTACTACTACTTGACAAGACTTTTAGTATATGGCAGGTCTGGTGATATTGAAGTATGCAAATCATATGCTTGATAGGCAAACATTCTCCCAAAAGTAATGGTGGAGCTTCGCAAAAAAAATTAACATTTAAATTGAACTCGCTCGGAGAGAACAACAAAAGTTGTTTTTTTTTTTTTTTGTTTGAGAATATTCCTCAGGCTCAGCAGGACAGAGGATGGGTGTTGGTCATGGTTTTACAGTTGGAATGATTTAGAATAAATGGCTCGGTGTGAATAGCTATTATGATAAAATTTGATTTTTATTTCTTGGTATATTATTTCGAGAAAAGAAAATGAACAAAGTCTTGTTTTGACAACATTCCTGAGAAAGAGGAGTTTCATTTCCGTCGATAAAAATTTGCGCAACTAACAGTCAAGGTCCAGGGTGGGCTATGATAGCTACTTGACTGAGTTGGTAGGCAGATCTAAATTCAAAATCGATTATAAAATGTGAGAACTAATGGAAAGGTCCTTGTTGTACATGGTGAATAGATCTATGCACAGTTTATTTTTCAAATATTCCAAATTACTTTGAATTAAGGAGCTGATGACATGCGAATTTGTTGAATCCTTCGGCGATGAATAATTGTACATAAAGGATGATGGTCGCAGAAATAAATATAAAAAGAAGGTCTGGTCTTAGCTAAGAACCATGAGGTATTCCTGCAATGTTTCGTTTCGTGACAGGCTTCTCACTTAAAACATCCTCATGGTTTCTACCGAAAGGTGAGTCCTGTGGAAAAACAATTTTTGTTTTCTATTTGGATTCGAACACGTCTAATAGGCTGACATTTACTCTTTATACCAAGTTGATTCACAATTGATTGATCAAAGATCCCACATATTTAAACTTTTCACACTTGGCAAGTACGTTTCCATTTCAAATAAATGACTCGAATAGCACGCATATTAACGCATGACTGGATCTGAAAATAGACAATAGGCGCGTTTTATCGAAATTCTATGTGAAGTTATGTTCATTTCAGTAAAACATCGCTCATGGAAAAACAACAACTCCTTATGTCAATAGCCTAAATGAACATAAATATCGCAGTTAGCTAACTGCACAACAGGGATGGTTGGTTAAATTTCTTTTTTGGCACCCAGAGGTTGGCAGTCTTTGGGTTGTGTTCGTTCATATTTTCTGATTTTCGACAACAGATTGAATAAGTCTGTTTCTTTACTTTTTGTGCACAGAAATTTTTTTTTAAGGAATGGTTGTAAAATTTTTTCAGAAACTCTCTGAAAGAGCGTATTTGTCTTAAAAGTAAAGAAACGCCTTGAACAAAACATTCGCAGCAACGCAACGCTTGGAAAAACGTCTGTTTGACAGTTGTGGTATTTGTTTTGGCTGTGCACGATTTCTGTCCACAGAAATTTTGGTGGCGGAAATTCGCATGGTGGGGAAATTTTTTTATTCTCTCGAGAGCACTCTCTTTTTTGTGCACTGCTACGAAAAATTGGAACGGGATTAGACTGACTTTCGCAGAATTTCGGTGCATTTCGTGCGAATTTTCAGTAAAGAAACACACCTAATAGCTAATAGAAGAGTCAGATGGTGACTTGGTGGGGACATAAATAGACACGCAGTTACTAACACACACACACACGCACACACAAGGAAAGTTTCGCAATCGGTCAGAAAAAAAGAACATCAGACAGAACACATAAGAACATCAGAACCAAGGCAACCAAAAACTTGAGTCACAAAATGAATCTAATTGAACACAGCCATTGCGAAAAAAAATTAAAGTGACATTTGTTTTGTTTACATCGAAAGTAAAAAGTTGAAATGCGGCAAATAAATTGAGAATCGAGAATTAAATAGAGAAAAATAGAAATGGAAAATAAAAGGTATGCATTTATATCCTTCTGAATGCAAATTTTTAATGGTTCTTATCCTTAGAACAAGTGCAAAGGGTACCAACTTTGAAAGTGAAAATTGAAAGTGACGTGCTAAATGAATATAAACCAAAAAATCGTTTTATTCTAAATGAACATAACTGAATATAGAAAATTCCCAATAAAACGCGGCTAATGCAAGTTTTAAGTATTCTTGGACCAATACTAAGACTTTTACTAAAGGCATTAAGCTCACGATCCAAACTAGTCCAAGAGACAGTCATGTCACACTCTAAACTAGCAAGGAAAAACGCTGTAATCCTCCACTGGATCCCAGCAGACAAAGGCTATATGGTAACGAGAAGGCAGACATCTTAGCTAAGGACGGCCCATCAAAACCGTTTTCGGTCCTAAACCCTTCTGCGGTGTTAATAAAAGCACCTTCAAAAATACTGCCAAGAACTTCTAACTGAAAAAATCTTATCAAGCTTTGTGTAACTCATCTGGTCAAACCTGTCCAAATCTCTTTTTGCCAGAACATAGAAGAACTGACCAATAGGTTTCATTCAGACAACCCAGTGCTAGCTCAACCCGCCCTTAATCTAATCAAAGATTCTTTTTTGACTTTTACCCATTCATTGAGTGCTCATTGTACAAATATACGGTCGTCAGTTATAATGGCTCCATCTTCAGCGGGGAATAGTTGATTACATTGGTGTTAGTCAAGAGCTGTAAAAAAAAGTAGAGGTCTCAAGACGCCTCCTTGGTGTAAACCTACTTGGACTTAGAAAACGTCGGTGACTCCATCTTTAGATTTAACCTTTGTCACCGTTCTTTTATACACATACTCCATCATCCGCACAAAGTTCTCTGGAACTCCTCCGTGTCTGAGAGTCACCCATAGAAGAATTCTTCAGTTCGTGCAGTTGGCTAAGCCCCTTTAATCAAATTTGTGCCTTATTGATCACTTTAAGAATATTTAATTGTTAAAACTCTTATGAAGTACTAGATAACAGAAAATTGTGTTCCTTGGGTTGCTCACAATGACTCTCCGTTGCCAAAGAGATCTCAATTCACAAAAGTTTGCTGGTTCAGAAGGCATTCCTGCTGTTATTCTGGAAAAATGTTCATATGCGCTGGCAAAACCATTGCGTAGGTTTTTCTATCGATCCCATTCCTCTGGGCTTCTCCCGAGCATATGGAGAACTACCTTCGTCCCTAAAATAAGCAAATCATTCTTCCCTTCCAATTACCGTCCAATTGCGTTAACATCCCTTGTTGCCAAGGTAACGGAAACGTTAGAAAACTGTCACCTTATGACATATCTTGAAGAGTAAAAGCTTCTCAATTACCGCTTTTACAACTATTGTAGCAAAAGGTTTACTGCCCTGCTAGTGATTCTATGGCATATATCTCTTATCGAAATTGAGTAGTTTTGGTATCGATGAGTCTTTTCTTCGTTTTATCGAAATTTATCTTATGGATGATTTTTAGTCTTTGTCTCCTACTCTTTTCCGTATTTCCATAAACAATCTTTTGTCTGATAATTCCAATCTTTTTAATTGTTTTAGTGACGTCTCAACCATACTCTCAGCCATTTCATTTCCTTCTTAACGTCCCGAGTCCTTGGGATTGAAACGGAAACGGTTGTGTATGATGAGCTCATTGCGTTCTAACCTCGACAGCTTTCATACATGGGATAGTAAAAACCAAATAGAGTTCAACAAATCGAAAGCCCTTGCTTCTTCTAAGGGTTCAAAACAGAGCGTCGAAACTGAAAGGTGATAGTTCAGTTGAAAAATCGACTTTTTTATCTTAAGAATCCTCAAAATGCAACTTGTCTCACTCTCTTTTATCGCTTTTTCATAAACAGTGCTCTAATGAAATAGTAAAGGTGAATTCCGCCCCTGAAACAATTAAGCCGCAACACTCGCCTCGCCAGGAATCATCAGTTTTACCTCGAGTTTAACTTCGGACGTACAGTTTATCACAGAGATTCATATCTTAGTCAGTTTACCCGAATGTGAAGTTCTTTACCTAACTATGAATTATCTGGATTTGAATGTTATTTCCAGCTAAGAGGCCAGTTATACCGATCAGGAAAAGTTTTCAAATGTAGTAATAATGCTGATTTCGTTAGAATTGAATAACAAATACTACACCAATCGATGGCTAATAACTCAGAGATTTTTTTTTCAAAAGAAAAATGTACAATTGAACAAATACTTTCTGTTAAAATTGTGTATTTCCTTCTTTCTGATGCGACTTCAATTTTCTTCTCAGCTGATTAAAGTTTCAGCCAAAAAAGAACAAATAGTTCCAATTAGCTATTTGGATTCCATTTTCTATGTATTTCCCTTGGTACCCGTGGCGTGATGGTTAGCATGTCTACCTGCTAATCCAGGGGTTCGAGGTTCGAATCCCAGCAGAGGCAAAAATGTTTTTTCACGGTTATCGCCTTTCGCGAGGAATTGGCAAGTCCTCCGTTAGTAAATTCATTGCCATGAAAAGCGCTTTCTCAAAAAGCCGTTCGGAGCCGGCAGAAAAATGTAGGTCCCCTCCATTCCTTCACAAGGTATGGCTGTGAGAAATGCGCTAGGCCCTGGGACTCCTAGCTCTGTTGCGCCACCCTGTTTATTTTTTTTTTTTTCTTATGTATTCCTCTTACAGACTCTTTTTGTTCGTGTGCATTGCCTAAGGAAAACCAGAGGGTTGTGGCTGCAGAGGGTTGAAAAACTGTCATCTGACATACTTTTCCTGTTCGCTAGTCATATTTCAATTTGTTTCAACTTTTCCTGATGGTTTTTCCGTATCGCTATAATTGGCCCCTAACGACGAAAAAATTCAATAAAATTTGACTGGAAAAAAGTCGAAATGGCAACAGTGTTCATTTGTTATTTGCAGTGATATCGGAATGCTACGAATATGTTTACAATGAGCTCTCGTATAGTAATCTTGGATCATCCGTCAGATTGCCAGTACTTTGAACACTAACCTCCTATTGAATCAATCAGGTGTGTGATTAAAGGTAAAGGAAATTTTGAAACTAAGAACATCTTAACCCTGAATAATAATACGCCTTAGCTTCGGTTCAAACTGATGTTTGTGAGTTCAATCACAGGAAACCAGCGGTGGAATCAACGCGTCAGTGATCGGGTTAGTCGGTTCGGTACTAATTACACAAAATCAGTCTACTGTTCATTGTCGACTTCAATTTGTTCAAATACTGATGATAAAATGTCAAATTGTGGTACTAAAGTGCTCGATAACGCCAGGAGTAAGCCAAAAATAAAATTATTCAGTCACGTATTACTCGATCACGTGTGCGGTAATTCGACCCCAGTATCAGTATCACAATGTCGCTTTCCCTTGGATATAACGTTGGTACAAGACGACGCGACGCCAACGTAAAGCGACTCCAACTCAAAGTAGTTTGGCGTGGCTTGACAGTAAAAAACGACAACAAAATCATAATGCCAATTCAAAGCGATCACAAAGCGCTCGCACGTAACATGGTTGAAGTCGAAGCTGAATTGTGGCATTTCTCGATTGATGGTTCTTAGCAGAAGAGACTTTTTTATTGTGTAATTCATTTCAATAATCCAATGCAATTAAAAAAAGCTGTCATAGCCGTACTTATAAGGTAATTTAGGGGGATGAATAGACTAACACAACCTTCACTTTGTGGTTTCTGTTGGTGAGATGCCATTTTGTGGTGTGTGGTCGTGAAGTGTGTGAGTTTACTCATCCCTTTGAAATCGTCTTATAAACACGACTGCTAATATTTAAGTGCTAAATGTAGTTCGATGCCGAAAGGGATTGAGAAACAGCAGCTTCGCTGTTAAACATCGAAAAAGATTTACTTTAACAAGAGAAGAAGAACCATTTTTGTCCATAAAACTAAAATGCTCCCAATTTATATGAAAACGCAGCACCCACCACCGTGTTGTTTATACCTCCACACAGCGCTATGTGATTGTAATTGGACAGATAAGTTTGTCGCACCCGAAACTACAACACCGTTTTGGTTCGTGAGAACCTTACACCAATTTTGAGAATCCCTGGTGTGAGGTAACTTACTCATTGCATTGAATTATTCATTGAAGACAGGTCCAGTGAGATATCAGATAACCTTGCATTTTCAGAATGACTCTACTCAATCTGTCACTCATCCCCTTGTGAGGCTTAGTAGCTACAATAGAAGTTTAGATTCCTTTCTCAACCCTCGCCCTCGTTTTCGACTGTATAAAGGGCACCTATACCTTAACTTGAAGTCGAGTGTTTTCGTTCATAAAAGTTCTTCCTAGACTAGCAAACTATTTCTTGTTCCATTTTTTTCAGCAAATTTGAGTTAGATACTTCCAAGTGGCCGCAACCCACGCGACATCCAATTACCTTGTAGAATAATTTATAACACAATTTTCTTTTCTTTTTGTTCATACTTCTAAAACTTCTTGCGTGATACGCGCACGATTCATTGAACTACATCCTCGATTTATTTCTCTTGATCCTTGAAATTCAGTTTTACCTTTGAGTTCATTTTTACAATATATACGAGTATAGAGCCATGTTAGTGGTAGAGTGGTTGTGGCAAAAAGTTTGTTTTACTATGTTACATCACCGTCATTGCAAAGCAATTAGGATCTCACTCCCGCTCAACATGAAGATAATGGTGTGGAAGTATCTGAACTTCGAGAACAGCGAATTTTGTGGCTTAGCATGAAAATGGTAACAGTCTGACATGATGGTGGCTTTGTGTGAAGTTTATTATTACTTTTGGATATGATTAAGGTACTACCCTTAAAAAGAAAAAGAAACTCATACGCCTTTTTTGCTAAGTTTGCACACATGTAGAGGTTACCTTACAGTGAAATATGTAAAATTTGTGGGAATGAATTTGGGGGTATTTTTGGCTTAAATGATCTGAAAGTAATTGGAAAGTAAAATTAGTTTTTGAAAGAAGAGGGGTGAGTTAAATGATTTCGGCGTGTGATTGCAAAGATTAATTGTAGAGGTTTGTTTTTTTCTTAAATTGAAAAATTCTAGTTTCATTCTTGGAAAAGATAAAACCAAATTAATTGCTGATTAAGTGGGGATTACGAGTAAATAGTTTTCCAATTATGTTAGATATGTGGAAGGTGGATGTGAAATGAGTTTAAAAGCTCAAATCCAAGTAAGATTCAGCTGAAATCCACATTAGTTTTATGAATACTTCATACGTTTTGGCATTTTCAAAATGAGATCCTTGATTAGATCAAATTATAAATTTTCATTACTTTGATGAAAAAGTATAATCATAGCACAAAATTACTCAAAGCAAGTTACTAAGAATTCGAAAAAGAATCTGTAATTGAAGAGGATGAGCAATTTTATGAGTTTAGGGGGGAGGGAAATGGAAGGCATCGGCATCGGTTCTAAATGGTTCCCTAGTCACATATCTAATCTTACTTATTAGTGGTAACAGTTATCCTTAACAATATGGAGGGAAAGTGACCTTTCTTGTTTTATGGACAGGATGAAAAGAGAAGCACGATCCTTTTATAATTACTGTTTAAACAAGCTGCTGACAACCTATAAATTGACAATCAATGAATGGATATATTGATGACCAATGCACTTTTTTGGAGTAGGTATGATTTGAATCGTAACGAATACAAGCCCCTGTCAGACTCGTACGACTTTGTAGGATGATTTTGGAGAGCTCATGCTGCTCCGTCAAGGTCGGTAAAGAACTCATAGACATTATTTTGATATCAAAAATATGCTTTTGACAAGGCAACACGCTGCCGAGCAAAATTTTTAAAAAATTTGTACAATTACTCCTTTACACAGACGATACTGTCGTTATGCGAACGAAGAAGCTCGATTTTATGGGTGCTTTTGTGAGCTTGGAAACAGAAGTGGCAAAAATGGGTTTTAATTTTAAATCGACGGCGAAACAAAGTATATGCTGGACAGAAACATCGACGAATTGGACAAAACACCACAATAGAGAAACATAACTTCGACGTAGTACAAGATTCCGTCTGCCTAGGAACCGCTTAAGACTGTATGGAGGCCTTACTTTTGTGGGGTATTTACTTTTGGCAATCGCAATCGCTGCAATACGTAAGGCTTAGAAGATGAAATAAAACGCTTTTTTAAAACACAAGAGATATCCGTTTTAAGACCCAGATCATATATATAAGTCCTGTGATATGTAGCGGTAGCATGTAAATTATCTAAAGAAGATGATGAAATTCTTGATCGTTGGCCCACAGATTAAAACTCAGATTGATATACGGCCCTGATCGTGAAGACGATATGTGGGGAGAAGAAGTTTCAACAACGAACTGTTTTAGAGCTAACTAGGACAGTACGCATAAAGCTTCTTATAAGCCTGAGACAAGTAAAGGGGATGAACACCAAAAAATCGTTGAACGGAAAGACTTCGTCATAGAAGGCACAATCAAATGAACGAAAACCTCAACCAACTTATAAAGCAATTCTCAACGGCATGAGAAGCTTTGTTCCTCACAGAACTGAAAACCATCATCGCCAAAGAGAATTCGTAGTTTGATTCGAACTGCAAAGAGGCGATTAAGGATAGAGAAAGAAATTTCCGAACTTCTAAAGATAGCAGTAGAAAACCGAATTTCGTTCAAAAGGGCCAGAAATATCAGTAATGCTCGTATACGCAAGTATAAATTTCTGTATGATTAACAAGTAAGGCAAAAAACAAAGGGAGCAAAAACTTTTGGTCCTTTGTTTAGAATGCTAAGAAGTTCACTACGTCATCGGTCCAGACGCTGGTCATCAACGACTCTCCCATGTTAACTCCATTGGCAAAGCCAATTTGCTGGCAGCTCATTTCGCTTGACACTTCCGGACACATAGTGGCTCCGCCTGGGTTTGCGATGAAGCAGATATTTTTTATATCGCTCGGTTGCGAGAGTTTTCAAAGATCTCAAAATACATAAATCTGGTGGGTGGTCCAGATGGCATTCCCGCAGTTAATCTGAAGAGGTGTCCTTCTGCGCTGACAAAGCCATTTTGTAAGCTTTTCTATCTATGCTGTTCTTCTGGGCTCTTCTATGGAAAGCTGCATTTATCCAGCCCGTTCCAAAAAAAGCCAATCATCTTCCATTTCAATTGCACAAGCATCCCTTCTATCCATTGTCATAAAAACGTTGAAAAACCGTCAACTCATGAAACATCTTTGTCGCTTTCGTAGCTAGTTCACTAGTGATTTGATGGCATATCTCATTGAAAAGTGGAACTAATCTTTACACTGCTTTGGAGAAAGTAAGACTATTGCGCTTGATATTCTCAAGGCATTTCGTTAGAGTTTATGGCATGAAGCTCCCTTATCGAAAATACGTGCTTTTGGTGTCGATGAGTCTCTTATTCGTTTGATTAGAAATTACCTTTGAGACCGTTCAATACAATTTGCTTTGAATGGTTTCAAGTCTGACACTCACCCAATAAATGCTGATGTGCCCCAGGGCTCCGTTTTGTCTCCGACTCTCTTCTACATGTTCATATACATGATCTCTTGTCAGAAACTTCTAATCCTCTCAATTGTTTTGATGACGACTCAATCCTCAACTTTTCATATTCCTTTCCATCCTTTGGTGCTTATTCTGCAGTCATTGACTACCTGTTCGAAGCCTTAGTACAGAAAAGTACGTCAATTATTCTTGGTTGACGATAAGCATGGATCCCGTGACACTATACAACACTGGGTTGCTTCCTAGATAGTTTCAACTTACGAATTAGTCCGTCAGATGGCGCTGGAGTTGGTAACTAGGTTATTTATTTATGCTGCAATTAGAAGACTGGATTGATTTGACCGAATTAACGTGAATGTATTTAAGTGTGATGTTGCTGCTGTCGGTATCTAAGTTACTTGTCTATACTGCTTCAAATGTCACGCAGGACAACCACGTCTGTCGGGTGCACTAGTTTAAATATAATTCTGCTTCCCAAGTGAGATGTATTTAATTGCCTGGGATTTGTGATCAATGGTAAAGCTACTTGCGTTGACGACATCTGTAATCAAATAGGCGGTACGTGGATAAAGTGGTGGTAAAGCGATCGATATTCGAAACATAAACCAATAAACAAAAAAGAAGACTCTCCAGCTTTCGCACTCTGTTGAAAATATGGAATAATGTATAAAAAATGTGAGAGTAAACTGAGGTGAAGAATGTTCTGTACGACAACCTCATGTTTAAAAATTGCATCTTATATTGAAAATGGAGGACGGTCGGCATACATTGAAGGACTGCCGCCGGTAAATCAACAAAAAATGGAATCTGAAGTATCCACGAGTGTGAGAATTCATAATTGATTTCCATGTCGTGATGGTTGACTTCGAAAACAACGTGATCTAATACGGGTTGTCCTCAGACAACGGATAGGCCTTTGTGCCTATTGTCATGTTCAATGGTTGAATCAGTGAAGGAAGGCAATATCTTAAAAAGCTTATACAAACGCGAAGTACGAAAGAAAAAAGGCATCGAGTAGGGAACTTGGAGGCTTTTCGACGCGTTGTGTGGTCAACCTGAGTACCCTATTAGTGAATCACTTGTTTGAAACAGAAAAGTGGGAGCGTTTTGATATCTTGGAGAGCTCACTGTTCCCTAAGGAGAACGAATACGAATACTGGAGTAAGCTCGCCAGAAATCGGAATCGTTCACGATATTAATTTGTTGGTTCTTCCAGAACTGGAGTGCCAGCCGAATCAAGCATCAGTGAAGCGATCACACGTACCCACCACTTACCACCGACAATGAAACTATTTCTTTTTCATTGAAACTCCTTCATTATTGAATCAACAACTAAAATTAAATAAGAAAAAACTTCCTTCCTCGCAAAAACAAAGATTTTCCATTTGACAATCAACACTTTCCTGAATTAATTTAGTTGAATAACAAACCGAATGATTATAATTTTATCGATTTGTTTGCATTCGTAGAAGTCATACTCAGTTTCCATTGTTTGCTATGCTAATGAACAGCTACTACTAATAGTGTTTGCAATTAGCTACTCGATTCGATATGTGATTCCATGATTCGCAGAAAAACTCCATTGAGTTTGTGTGTTGCTTAATTGATGCAAGTATAGGCTTGTACATACCAGTAGTGGACATAAATGCTGGGTATCTATTGCCTCACACCATAAATAATTCTCTCAGGTATGAGTCGGTTTTTGAATTAAATTTGGAAAATAGAATAATCATCGATTCTATGCTGAGAATACATTTGGCAGTGGATACCTCCTCGAGTGTGTTAATAGGAATATGAACACAAAAGTATGTATTCACTTAAATGGCATCATGTGGTTCAGTTCAGTTACTACCATACAATCGCTGCTACTGAGGCAAATTGAAGCCATTGCCATTGTAAGTTGAATGAACAATGAATTCTTGACACTGATGTGTTGATAAGAACAGTTGAATGGCTTGGCGAATTCCCTTGTAAAATGGCATACCTATTATCATAACTTCATTTCAGAGATTCCATTTTCTGTGGAAATGTTGTATGATGTTTGTCGATTAAACCTGAACACGAGTGGACAAGTGTGTTAGCGAAATTAAATTTTCATCATTCTTTCGTTTGATTTTAATGAGGAGACCTCCATCATAGAGGACCCGCATCAATCAAAATATGGGGCATTCACGACATAAATAATAAAATACACACATCCCTAAATGAAAGCCGAGTAGGTTTTATCTACTTCTTTGCTATAGTATCCTGGGGCTTCATTCAAATGAAGATATTGTTGCACTTTTATCGATGAATAAATTACTTTACAACCGCTCAAGTTGGTCTATCGAATACGATTGAGTTAATCAATCTGATTGATTTGCTATTAAGAACAAAGTTAAAGAAATAAAATAGAAAAGGCACGCTGATGTGCTTTGGCGATGAATAACGAGGCCAATTAAAACTCCAATTGCATATAAATTAATTAATAAACAAGATGGCGCTACAAAGCACGGAGAACCTTGGGGGCTAACGCATTTCCAGAGTCTAAAATCTTATGCAAATTTTGGGCGGCCATCAAGTGAGAAAGTACTATTCATGAACGTATTCATGAAGACTCTCAAGTTGCTGGCGGAAAGGGGAGTACCCCTTTACAATTCTTTGATTCTGGAATTCAAATTTGAAACTATTATCTAAAAAGCAGAGATTATACTAACCATTTTACACCGGCACAAGTGTCTAATAGATGTTGGGTGGATTGAAAAAATAAAAACAAAACAAAAAAGAGTGGAAATGCCAGTTGTTCAGCCATTGGTGGCTCGGAGCTGGCTAATTTCTTAAGAAATAAAAAAAAAACTTGAAGAAATGTATATACCCATTGAACAGCAAGTTTCACAAAATTTAAGTGCTCCTGGAAAAATTTGTCCTGAATTTCCAAGATAATACTTAAGCACTGAAGAGGATCTCCAAAAAAAGAAAAATGGGCACGACTGGGTAGCATGAATTTGCGATTCTGTGCTAAATACGACATAAAATTATTAAGGCTGGGTACAAGATTTTAGTATTTGCTCTTAATAATTATATTTGTTGGAATATAGTTGCCAACTGCCCATTAGTTATGAAAACTGAATCTAATCGCACAAAATATTGAAAAACGAAGGTATCATTGGTATTTTGACAGTTGACGCCTGGCACCAACTGATCCTGAGTTCTTTCCTGATTTTTTCTTCTGTTTTCCTTCTCACTGTAAGAAGAAATAGCCATAGCCAACTTTAGCTTCATTGCCGAGCAAATTACTTTCTATTCAAAGAGCTTAATTGATAACAATTGGTTCGGATCACGAATAGTTTTCACATTTCTAAATTTCTGGCTCAATTTCATTTTCAAGAGTCGAACAAGTGGCATTTTTTTGGCGGCCTTATTGTGCTTTCAGCGTTTTCAGCACAACATGAACCATTCAAAGTCGTTCATCACAGGCTATATGAAGCGTACGTTGGCGAAACGCACCCATCGACCATCTCTTAACAATTTTTTCTGCTGAAGCGCAGACCAAAACACTTCTCACAGTTTCATCTATACCAGGATTTGATGAACCTCATACTCATACATTGAATAATCCAAAATAAGGAAACTTGTCAACACCACTACCATCAATATGATCACAATTAGAAGTGTAAGGACGGCACGATGGAACACAACATAAAAATAAATTAACATCCAATAGAATCTCTTTCAGTTTATTTATTTAGACGACATCTATATTTAACCAAGGTACGATAAAGACTGACTAGTTATACCTCAATCATCTTAATGGTAACATCATATACATACAATATGATCAACATTATATACATTATACATAAGAGATCGAATGATCTTTGAACGGTCAAACTTGCCGTTTTATATTTCGGTATGTTAGATAAACTGAATTCATTTAAGAGATCATCTTTAGCGAGCATGTATGTATAAGTAATATTACATTGACATGATTTCATGTCAACCAGCGTTGTTACAAAAATGCTTACAGAAGAGTTCTGAAACCTTCGCTATAAAAACACTCGTAGCGACGCCACCGATATAATTGCGAGAAACTCAAGAGCTGAAATAATCATGTGAGTGTGGTTTTGTTTTTCTTGTGATATTTGTAGAAAAATGTCATGGGAATATTATAAGTGGTTCTGTTATGCTCCTTTAAAAACCACAGCGATTCGTATGTGTAATTTTTAACTCAAGTTTGGGTGCACAGCAGATATTCAAACAAACTGCCCAAACTCTGTTCAATTTGGATGTTCAGTTGATAGAATATTTTCCTTTCACCCTCACTATTATGAATTTCTATGAGCTATCTCCATTCGAATGTGTCGAAATTTCGAATCAAGTTAGGGGGAGTACGGGAGACTTGACCATATGGGAGACATGAGCCACTCTAAATAATTCACTCAAATACCACTCAAATCATTCATGAGTATACTCAAACGTTCCATCCCACGACATTCTACTTGCACACAAAAAATATCCTTGATCCTCAGTTAACTTTGGCTGGTGAATGAGAAAGGGTGTTTTTTGGCGCAAAAAGTTAAACTTTTTTTTTTTTTTGTTTTCAACATAAAAAGTTTTTTATCACGGTAAGTTAAAAAAAGTTCACATAAACTAATAAAACATTAATTCGACTTTGTTAATAATAAAACAAAATGAAGCTGTCTTATGTTTCAAAAAAGTTATTAACTATTAATTGTGAAAAAACGTGAGCGGGAGACTTGAGCCATTTTTTTAGGGGAGACTTGATCAGTGGTTCAAGTCTCCCGTATGTTGATATTTATTGTCAGAATAGGTTATAAATGCAAAAATTTCATTCTTTTTTAGATATTTAAAATGCCATTTGTATACAAAAGAAAGGAAGGAGCAGCGCAAAGGAGTGTGGTTTCGAAAGAAATGATTGAACAAGCATTAAAAGAAGTTCATGAAGGCAAATCAATCAGGGCAACTGCAAATAAGCATAACATAAACAGAACAACCTTGACCAGGTATTTACGCGGCAAGACTAGCTTTGACAAATTTGAGAGCAAAGCAAGTCAGTACAAGAACGCTCAAATATTTACCTTACAAGAAGAAAAACAACTGGTTGAATATTTCATCACATGCAGCAAAATGAACTATGGACTCACAAGAACATCTGCCATGCGATTAGCTTATGAATTTGCAAAAGCCAACAACAAAGCAATAATTCCGAGCTGGTCAGCTAAAGAACAGGCTGGACGTGATTGGTTTCGAGGATTTTTAAAAAGAAATTCATCAATAAGCCTGCGAAGACCAGAAGCAACTAGTTTGTCCAGAGCAACAAGCTTTAATAAAAAAAATGTTTCAGATTTTTTTACTAATTTAAAAGAAGTCCGTGAAAAGTTTAATTTCGAACCCCAGAACATTTATAACTGCGACGAAACTGGGTGCACAACTGTTCAGAAATGCCCGAAGGTCCTAGCAGCAAAAAAAAATCGTCAGGTTGGACAGGCAACATCTGCAGAGAGGGGAACCCTTGTCACCGTGTGTTTCGCAATTAATGCAATTGGAAATAGCATTCCCCCTTTCTTTGTTTTTCCAAGAGTTAAGTTCAACGAAACTTTTGTTTTGAACGGACCTGAAGGATCTGGGGGAGATGCCTACCCAAGTGGCTGGATGACGTCCAATGGATTCTTGAAGTATCTTCATCACTTCGCTAAATATTCTCATTGTTCGATGGAGAATCGGGTGCTGCTTATATTGGATAACCATGAGAGTCACATGAGCATTGAGGCTATCGACTTTTCGAAGACAAATGGCATAACACTTTTGACATTGCCACCTCATTGCAGCAACAAAATGCAGCCTCTGGATATAACTGTGTTTTCTTCCTTTAAGTCCAGATACAACGCTGCAATGAATAACTGGATGTTGTCCAATCCAGGGAAGACTGTGACAATTTACAACATTCCTTCATACGTGAAAGAAGCAATGCCACTTGCTTTTAATCAAAGGAATATAACCAGTGGTTTTGAAAGGGCAGGGATTCATCCTTTCAACAGCGAAATTTTCACCGATGATGATTTTATGTGCTCTGCAGTGACAGATCGGCCAAACATGGAAACAGAACTTCTTGAAGTCATCAATAGAGTTCCAGTAGAAGTCCAAAACGAAGTTGCAGTACCAGTGGAAGTGTCATTAGGTGCAGTCCCAGATCCAGATTCAGTTCCCTCTACTTCAAGAGGTTTATCAAAGGGTTTATCAATTCCTTCCCATACAATTGGATCTGGAAATCTGATAGTAAGTCCCAGTATGATCCGGCCATTCCCAAAAGCTGGTCCAAGGGTACAGAGAAGAGGTCGACAACCAGGAAAAACTAAGATTTTGACAAAGACACCCGAAAAAAATGAAGAAAATATTATTGAAGAACAAAAAAACATTACAAAATCAGCCGCAGAGAAAAAAAATAAAATTAAAAAAAACAAACCTGCTACAATAAAAAAAAAAGTTTTGCAGTCAAGTGACAGCGAAACTTCTAACGAAGTAAATTTCGATGAAGGTTTAAACAGTCCAATGGACATAGAAGAACATGACGAAACATGGTTTTGTTTTGTGTGCAAAACTGATGATATTATGGATATGCGTCTTTGCGTCTTATGTAACAAATACGTGCACGAGATATGTGTTGGACTGACCAAAAAAGACAATGAGGTCTTTATCTGCCCTAACTGTGATACCAATTAGAGGTTAATACTACATTTATGGCAATTAAAAGCCAGTGCTTCTGGTATTTTAATTAGAAATTAAGTTATTTATTTATTTATGTTATGTTTTTGAAGTTATTTTTTTTGTTTTGTTTACTTTTTTATTCTTATTTACTATGAAAGATATATTTATGTTTTTAAGTTTTTTTTTTTTTTAAAGAGTTTTTATGTTCATTAAAAACACATAAAATATAATAAAAATGAGTTTTAATAAGATACGAATTGATTTTACTATCTTTGTTTTTATTTTACTCGAAGAATTTAGGTATGATCAAGTCTCCCCAAGGAGGTGGTCAAGTCTCCCGCCCAGGCGGGAGACTTGAGCCAAAAATCTGTTCCCACTTTTTGTGGATTTGGCAAAACTCAGATGAGTGTAAATAAAGTTTATGAGGCTTTTCTGGAAGCAGATAAATGTATCTTTACAAAAATGTATTCGACATGTCTCTGAGATAAATAGACAAGTTTTTATGAACGATTAAGCAAAAAGTGGCTCAAGTCTCCCGTACTCCCCCTACATCTTAGTTAGCACGACTTTTTTTTATTATTTCTGATCGGGTTGGGTTCGATATCCCGTTTTTTATAACCCTGCTTTTTATTTTCCCGCATTTAAAATCCCGTTTTTTTAAGCCCGTTTTGTTATTATCCCGCTTTTTTAAAACCCCGTTTTTAAAATCCCGTTTGTTGAAATCCCGTTTATTAAAATCCCGTTTTTATAATAGTCCGGTCAAATTAGCTTCAAAAATAGGGGTAAGGTTACATTAATTCGCACCTTGCTAAAAATTGGCATAAATGTTGGGAACCCTATTGCTTACAATTTGTCAACTATCCACATCAATCCGCCGCGCCGTGTGGAAAAAAATTTATTCAAGGTCAAACGTTGCAAACATCGATTTTTTGAGCTTTATCATAAAAATATACAGACAAAAAATATTCATCATGCAATTAGCTATAAAAATTGTAAATACACTTTTTTCCCTAAGAATCACCATTTTGGAGATATAGCTTTGCAAAAAGTTGAAAAAGTCGTGTTATTCCTAATATGCACACGTTTCCGCACCACCCGTGAGGTAGTGGTTTACGTGGTTTCCATGGTAGGCTAATTCCAGTCCACTATCTTTTGGTGTTCTGTTGAGGTAAAAGCTATTGTATTAAATTGAAAATGGTACTATTGTAATGACTATTGTAATGAATGAGAGCGGTGTAAGTAATGAGTAATTTGAGAAAACTATTCGTCTGATTGAAACTCTGTCTTGTTCTTCTTCTTCTTTTTCTTCATCTTCTTCCTGCTGGGTGCAAATAAATTGTTCAAAGAGCGATGCATCAGAAGTCTCCTCGCATATATCGCAAGAATCCTCTTCTACTGGCGATTGAACATTGGAGCACGATTGGCCTCAAAAACTCATACATACTTATACATGCTAATGAACAAAACAACCCAACTTTCTTACAGCCGCATTTACACCCCTTTTCGCAATTGCAAATAATTGAGTTGAGGAGTTTTTCCGGTGCAGGAGGGAGTAAAGTCTTAACTGGTTCCAAAATGTTGTCAATTAACTTCCAACCCCAGTTTTCTGGGTTTAGTTTATTACCGAGCCATATTTGAACTTGGTAATATACCCGAAATAGATCTTGCTCAGCAGAAGCAGAGGTTGGAGGAAGACAAGCTAATTGTACTTGTTTCTTCTTATGCGTGTTCTTAGCAAAAGATAAGTATCGAAACTTATTCAAGCACGTAATTTTTTTTGGAGCTCCGTAAAAGGAAAGAAGAAAGCGAATTCCGTTGGTGATTACAGCTTTTGGAGTAGAGGTACTTTCTTTGAAAACGTAAACATAATCTTCTAAATCTTGTCTCGCCTGAAAAATTTTTTCGACACTGCACATGAACTGTCCCAGAAGTCTGGGCTTTCACGTATTCCGACAATTCATCACCTCTTTTAATACTTGCATCAATTAACGTCTTTAGCCCACGATCAACAGTAAGTGTTTTGCTTTCGGCCAAATGTTTATTACAAATAAAGTAAAATTGAGACATTTCTATAGAAAACACAAAACTGCACATATTTTGTTTGGAAATAAAAGCAATAACTGTGTGTTCTTACTACGAAGGAATTCTTGTGACTAATACTATTCTATCTAGTAAGACCTTGAAAAAGAAGCAGTTATACTAGCGTCGCCACGCGGACAATTGAATAGCAGACAGTTGTGGCTCAATACAAGCCTGCAAGACCGTACGGTCATATAAAATGAGGGACTGGGTTTTTTTCGAGTTTATACTCTTTTAATTGTGTATATGTATACGCCACGAAAACTATTATTTTAACTTATGTTATCGTTCTGTAACGCATATAACGGTAATTGACATACATATTATGAAGAATACAACTTTTTCAATATCTCCGAGATGGTGATTCTTAGAGAAAAAAGTGTGATTACAATTTTTATAGATAATTGCATCATGAATAATTTTTGTCTTCCTATTTTTATGATAAAACTTACCGTTTAGTTGGAAAACTCACAAAACCGATGTTTGGAACGTTTGAGCTTGAATAAATTTTTTTCCACAAGGCGGATTGATGTGGATAACTGACAAATTGTAAGTAATAGGGTTCCCAACATTCATGCCAATTTTTAGCTAGGTGCGAATTAATGTAACCTTGATTGTCTATTTTGACCGGACTATAAGCCCGCTTTTCAAAAGGAAGAAGTGTGGAAACAGCACTTCACTGTGTAGTAAGAACCATAGAAAAAACGCTTCAAGATAAGGAATACACTCTGGCAGCCTTCCTGGACATTGAAGGAGCTTTCAACAATGTACAAAACAGTGCAATTAAGAAGGCCCTAAATGATCTAGAAGTTGAAGAAACAATTACAAATTGGATCATGAATATGCTAACAAAACGTCAGATCCACAGTGAACTGGGAGGTGCTAACTTGAAAAAGTGTGTGTCAAGGGGAACCCCACAAGGAGGTATCCTCTCACCCCTGCTCTGGATCCTGGTCATGAATTAGATCCTCGTAGCTCTCAAACATGATGGCGTAAAAGTGGTCGCCTATGCCGATGATCTAGCTCTTCTGGCATCGGGGAAATTCCCTTCCACTATTAGCGCACAATTGAACTATACACTAATCAAGGTAAGCGCTTGGACAAAAAGGTGCGGCCTTGCAGTGAACCCCCTCAAAACAGAGCTGGTACTCTTTACAAATAGAAGAAAAATACCTACTTTCGAGTTACCAAGACTAAATGGGACCCCTCTTAAAATCTCTGATCAAGCCAGATACCTGGGTGTGATCTTAGACAAAAAACTAAATTGGAGTCCCAATATACAAGAAAGATATAAGAAATCTATGATAGCACTGTATTCGTGCAACAGGATTTTTGCAAAAACTGGGGACCAAATCCCAAGATCATCCTGTGGATGTATACTGCCATTGTTAGACCTATCCTATCTTATGGCAAATTGGTCTGGTGGAAGGCGTTGGAAAAATCCACGCATTTAAAAACCCTAACCAAAGTTCAAAGATCTGCCTGTATTTGCGTAACTGGTGCAATGAGAACTACACCGACCGCGAGTTTGGAAGTAATCCTCAATCTCACACCTCTTGATCTCTACGTTCAAGAAGCGGCAGCAAATAGTGCACTTAGACTAAACCAATGTAATGTCTGGAAAACCAGCCAAATAGGACACGCACAGATTTTATCAAGATACGCAGATAACAATATCTGCACGGATTACATAACTCCATACTTGGACTTTAAAAAATCCTTCACAACTAGCTTCCCCGATAGACAAGATTGGGAGAATGAAACACCTTACGAAACGTCTATAGCAATCTATACCGACGGCGACGGTTCAAAAATGGAAGTTGGAACAGGGGCAGGTTTCTTTTCAGAAAGCCTAAACCTAGCAAGTTCATTCAGACTTCCAAATCACAGCAGCGTCTTCCAAGCCGAGATCTTGGCAGTCTCACACGCTGCAAAACAGGTGTCCATGATGGCGCTATCACATGCTGATATCACTTTTTTCATTGATAGCCAAGCAGCAATAAAAGCGATTTCTGCCACTCTTATCAAATCAAAGCTTGTTTCTTGCTGTCGCGAAGAGCTAAAGGTTCTTGGCACGCAGCATAACGTTAGACTCTGCTGGGTTCCTGGTCATAGTGGTATACCGGGAAACGAAAAAGCGGACGAACTAGCGAGAAAAGGATCAACACTTGACCCTTCTCTCATTGATCAATCAATCAGGATTCCACCCTGTGAAATTAAACAGATCATTGGTAACAAAACAATGCGAAAATCCAATGAAAGATGGGAATGCCTAGATTCCTGTGTTACTTCCAGGAAACTATGGCCGAAATATGATAAGAAAGAATCTGAAAAGCTGCTATCATTGAATAGACCTTCATTGCGAATGCTTATCAGTATCATAACTGGACATAACCTACTAGGTTATCACAAAAAGAAAATGGGTCTTTGCACCGATTACCTATGCAGAGGATGCAATGACGAAGATGAACATGAGGATACAACTCACTTCCTTTGTCAATGCCCAGCACTCTGCCATATTAGGAAAAAATTTCTAGGCAATTACTTTTTAAATGAACTAGAAGAATTATCAGACGCTTCAAAAAGCAGTCTGTTAAACTTCACTAAGGCCACAAAATGGCTAAATACCGACCAGACATAAATTCATAGGTTTCAAGGACGTTACAATACGTCAGGGTATCACAATGGATCTACATTGATCTAAGTGTGATGGAATTAAGATCAACCGTCAGCCCATTCTACCTAACCTAACCTAACCCCGCTTTTGTAATAAACACCAGGTGTTTTATTTTAAAAATCGCCTGATTTTTAAAATAAAACACCTGGTGTTGATTACAAAAGCGGGATTAAATATAAAAAAGAAGAAGAATATTTGGTCTAGATAATTTTATTGCAAACATTATTATTGTTTCAAAAGAAAAGTGTTTAAATGAACAATATTGAATAATACTTAACCAAATATAAAACGGGTTAAGCGGGATTAAACGGGATTTTAAAAGGCGGGCTTTTGATAGACGGAATTTTGATTAAACAGGATTGTCACGAACGGGATTTTAACAAAACGGTATTTAAGAAGACGGGATTATAAACTTTTTTTTGTCGGGATTTTAAAAAACGGGATTTTAAAAAGCGGGATTCCGATACACTCCCTTTCTCATCACAGCACCGTTTTAACAACTGCAGAACAAAGGAAAATATGTTTATTTACACACCTAATTTGTAAACATTTGTCAATGAAAATTCTCCTTCTTTTTTACTCTCCAAAAGCGTGTTTGCACTAAAACGCATCAAAAATCCAATGACCAGTATTTAAAAATTCTCTTTCATGTTGTGAATCAACAAGTAAATAAATTCAACCTTGTCGATTTCATTATTTGTTGAATTGTGTCATAAACTTGCTTTTATATCTTTTAAAGGAGCACTTCGAGAGCTTTACTTAAAATGTGTATACCTACCTACTCTTTCGCTTGTGCTGTCTTCTTTGATTACTTCGTATCTAAATGGGCAATCAGCTATCTCTCTCCATGTATACACTACATTTATAAAGTCCTGCAGAAAGGAGGACAGATAAGTATTTGTCGCAATGATGATTTTCAGCATAAAACGATGTATCTACTCTGTGTCGTCTTCTTTTGCCAGTGATGCGGGCAATAAAATGCTTCTTACACTCTATGCTATACGTCTGGGTGTTTTTTTTTTTAAATTTTCAAATAGAATCTTACGACAAAATGGAGGTTATTCTATACCCTTGAGGAGAATAAATTCAAAGAAAGAAAAAGAACGCGTTCAAGATGGGTGACATGTTGCAGTCATTTTTAATGGAATTTTACATTGATGTGGTTCCTTAGAAGATGGCAACTTAATGACAAAGCAGGCAGATAGCGCTTTCAAAAGAATGTGTGTTCCGATTCGAAGTGGTTTTCTGTCTCACAACAAAAAGAAAAAAAAATTAAGAAAATATCAAGCCCTTATCTTAGACTTTAATGAGAAAGGAATGCAAATGATGTCAAGCCCGCAGAGTGCTGAGAAACTTTTTTTTTTTTTTTAATAATAACATTTGATGTAATCTTATTTCGTACTTGCCTTACAGGCCCGCCGTAAGCGGGCGTGCAAGGCGTGCAATGCACGCGGGCGGCGCATCCAGGGGGGGGGGGGCGGCAAATCAAGCAATCAACGACCAAAATTCAGACATTGTTACATCACAATACTAAAAAAAATATCCAACCAAAAGAGATATGAAGCGGCGCGGAATTATTTTTTTTTTTTTTTAATTGAAATAAGGCATTGGGAAACCCAATACTGCCAAGCGCGCAATTATTTTGTATTGCATTAAACAGTGCCATCTATTGAAATTCAAGAGAACAGAGATGCAACGCGTAACACTTGTTGGTAAGGTGTGCTCGTGCCCGAGGACGGCTGCCGGATGAAAGTCGACACATTGTTTATGGTCGTGCTATGCTCTATGCCAGAGACAAGAAATTAAATAGATGCCCAACTTCACACACACATTGAAACTGCCTACAAGCTGATTTACGCATACATTTACCGAAATTCACCTCTACTACTTTAAGTACAGCTTCCACCATTGTCTTTAAACAAAATCACACTACTACCACTTTGAGTACAGCTTCCACCACTAAGGCCACGCCTGGCTGACTTTTTGGATTTTGAAAGCGTTTTGTAATCTTTAAAACTTTTTGTGAAAAATTTTGATTTTCATTTTCGCATTCCACTTTTTCAGTATTCTTTTCGTTTAATATGTCAGATCAACAAATGTTCGTTTGATAATAGTAGATTCAGTAAGAACAGGGGAGTTTTTTCAAGCACTACAGTTATCATAACTTTTTATTGTATTTTATTTCAAACAAACTATCTGTTAGAAACATTGAGTTAAATTAATAGTTTCCGATTAGAACTGTGTCAAAGAGGTATGCTTAAGCTAAAATAAGACTTATAACTATTTTAAAGTTCATAAAACTATTTGTAAAGTTCATAAAATTCGTACAATCGAACAAAAATTGATTCAAAATAATCACAAGAATTTAAAAGTTTTCTTTCAATACTCAAGCTCAAAACAAGAATGACCAAGTTTTTGTGTGTTCGTTAAATTTAAGTTTTCTTTTCGTCATCTACAAAAAGGTGGTCGATAATTTGCAAATAAATTGCGAAACAGCATGGACATTTTCATAGAGTGTGTGCGTGATAATCAATGTTTATGGAATTTGCGCCATGCAGATTACCACAATCGAAATATAATAAGAAAAGCTTGGGAGGATGTTGAAAAAAAATGTGACTTGGGACGTGAGTAAATACGAGGGCAGTCCGATAAGTACTTAGCCTACAAAAGAATAACCAAAATTTTGGAACAGTGTTGATTTATTTTTCAACATAATCTCTTTTTAGGTCGATACACTTGACCCAGCGATGCTCCAACTTCTTTAACCCATCTTAAAAATGCGTTTTCTCGAGCTCTGCAAAGTAGGCATCGGTGGCGGTGATGACCTCTTCATTCGATACAAATTTCTGCCCGGCAAGTGATTTTTTCAAATTTGGAAATAAAAAGAAGTCACACGGGGCCAAATCTGGAGAATACGGTGGATGGGGCAATAGTTCGTAGCCCAACTCGACCAATTTAGCCGCGGCGATGGCAGAAGTGTGAACCGGTGCGTTGTCGTGGTGGAAGAGCACTTTTTTCTTCGCTAAATGGGGCCGTTTTTCTGTCCAATCGGCCCAATAATTCGGCATAGTACTGTCCTGTGATTGTTTTACCCTTCTCCAGGTAGTCGATGTAGATCACACCTTGTGAATCCCAGAAAATGGTTGCCATCACCTTTCCGGCCGATGGGACAGTTTTCGCCTTCTTCGGAGCACGTTCGCCAGGTAAAGTCCACTGTTTCGACTGTTGCTTGGTCTCTGGTGTATACCAGTGGATTCATGTTTCGTCGACGGTCACGAAACGACGCAGAAACTCCTTCGGATTACGCTTAAACAGCGTCAAACACAGCTCTGAAGTGGTCACACGGTTGCGTTTGTTGTCCAAAGTGAGCAAACGCGGCACCCATCGCGCCGACAGCTTTTTCATGCCCAAAATTTCATGCAGGATATGACCCACGCGGTCTTTCGAGATGCCTACTATCTCAGCTATCTCGCGCACCTTCAATCGGCGGTCTGCCAATACGAGATCGTGGATTTTTGTCACATTGTAATTCGCGGTAGCCGTTTTTGGGGCACCTGGGCGGGGCTCATTAAAAACCGACGTGCGACCACGTTGAAACTCGTTGAACCAATTTTTGACGGTCGCCATCGAAGGAGAAGAGTCACCATACACAGCATCCAACCGCTCTTTGATTTCGTGCGTGATTTCTCTTCCAAAAACAAGAATCGAATCACTGACCGATATTGCTCTTTTTCCAGTTTTCTAAAATCCGCTGACACGTTTGCTTCCACACGCGGTTAAAACAAAACTACGAGTCCAATTCGGCTGAAATTTCGACAGTAGCCTTCTACAAAAATGTACTACACTATAGTAAATTTCTCTTGCGATAGTGGCGCTATTGAGCGGAGAGGCTAAGTACTTATCGGACTGCCCTCGTATATTTAATATGTTTTTTATTGTTTTTAATTATTGTTACATTTAACAAAAATTTACAAAATGCGCGCTTCGCTGTTGTGATTTGTTCTTATATACAGTGGCAAGCAAAAGTGAGTGCATGTTTTAAAATTCTATGTTTCAATATCTGTAACTTCCACAATATTAAACCAAATTCAACCAAATTTTCAGCAATAATTATTTATTATGTATTAAAAGAAATTATTTTCAAATTGAAATTGGTTGCGTTTGGCGAGTTAATGCACGCATATTGCTTTCTCAACTGCTCCAACGTGAATAAAAAAAATGTTGAGTTGTGTTGTTAACTTTCAATCGCTTGCGATTACGCGCTACTATAAACACTCAATCGCCCGCGATAAACATAGCGAAAATGTGACAAGGGATGGAGCGATTCTCATCGCATCGCGCGTTGCGATTACGCTCGGTCATAAACGTAGCCTTAAGTGCCACGCGATGGTCTAGCAGAATCGATGCAGTAAAACTTTTACGGTATCACCTCGAAAAATATTTGACGCTTTGCTAGAAATATCAGATCAGATAACAATTCGTCGGAATGGGATTGTACAACATCTCACAAATCTCATTCGCTTGCTTTAAACATTCAAAATTATAGATTTATTTGGTCGGTTGTAATTTGGTTCGATATTTTAAATGAAATTAATGCTCTCAGCAAAATGATGCAAAACCCCACAATAAATACTCAAATCTGCATAAATTTGTTAAATAAATTGATTGATAAATTCACCGAATATCGCACAAATGAGCACTTCGAAAGGGTGTTAGAAGAAGCTACCAATGTGGCTCGGGTCCTTAATGTAGAAACAGATTTTCCGCCTATAGACACAGTTCGTCCACGAAGAAAACCATTTCAATATGAACAGAGTGACGAAGTTTTACTTGACCCCAAAACCAAATACAAAGTAGAGGTTTTTTTTAGAATCCTAGATCAAACGTTAACTTCTTTAAAGGATAGATTCGAGGAGTTGGAAACTTTTACCGACGTATTTGGCTTTTTCACCAATAATAACTTATTTAGTTACTCCAAAGATGATTTAATGAAACATTGCAAAGATTTGAATTTGAAGCTAAAAGAAAGTTCAAATAGTGACACAGATATTGACGGTATAGATTTGTTTAATGAAATCAATGCTTTAAAGTTGCATTTTACTGAACACCAGTCCAATGATCCACAAACCCTATTGCAATATATTTTTGCAAATGATTTAATGTCAACATTTCCGAATACAGCAATAGCACTAAGAATATTACTTACGTTGCCGGTTTCAGTTGCATCTGTTGAAAGGTCCTTTTCAAAGTTAAAAATTATAAAAAACTATTTGAGATCAACAATGCACCAGCAAAGACTAAGTAATTTAGCCATAGTTTCAATTGAACATGAGATATTAGATAGCTTAGACACAAAAAAATTGATAACAGATTTCGCCAACATAAAGGCAAGAAAGGTACAATTACTGTAAATTAAGTAAATGAATAGAATAGAAATGAATAGAAAGAATGAATAACCTAGTTTTTTTAACCTAGATCGTGTAAGGTAGATATAGTTAAACGGGGCGGCATAATGGGAATTGCACACGGGCGTTCAAACCCCTAGCGGCGGGCCTATTGCCTTACATACCTTCGCGGTGCTGCCTCACTAAAATAATTAGACTAAAGGACGGACTAAATGTCCTTGTTAAGCATACCTAAAGCGATATAACTGTGGGGTAGTTTTGCTTCCAGTAGGAAAAAAATATGAGTTTGAGTTGGAATGAATTTTAAGACATTCCAGCTAC
The DNA here is from genome assembly GCA_949752695.1 of Melanostoma scalare. Taxonomy (NCBI): domain Eukaryota; kingdom Metazoa; phylum Arthropoda; class Insecta; order Diptera; family Syrphidae; genus Melanostoma; species Melanostoma scalare. Next base: position 205,889,758 of record OX456985.1, read on the forward strand.
AAGAGCTTTAGGGGTGAAACATATTTACTCTTGAATATAAAACTTATGGAGATTTCATGAAAACGAAATCTTGTCGCACCGCTGGCTGGCTGGTAACTCTTTCGTCGAAACGAAAAAATAACAGGTCAATTCAACTCAATTAATTTTTATTGAACATTGATATAAACAATTTTTATTTGATGAGTTTTGTAGTTGAGATAATCCACGTTTTTTTTTTTAACTAATAAATAAAAGATTAAAACAATTTTTAACATTTTTTATTTAACGATGGAAGCATTGCTTCTGAAATGTGCATCTGAGGAAATAATAAAAGTGTTTTGACTGTTAAAAATTGTATTAATCTTTTTTTTTTTTTTTCTTACTTGAGTTAAAATAATATAAGTAATATAATTTGTTTGTCTTATTCTGATTCGGTTGTCGTTGTGTTAGATGGTTGCAGAGTAGCAAGGGAGAGTCCTGGCTTTAGCCACAGTGATGGGCTGATCCTGAGCTGAGCGTAGAAGATGATGGCATCTTCGTTGGTCGTTCTGATGAGATTTTCGTCCAGTATATCCAGTGCTTCAAAGTTCCGTTGATCGGGATGTCATGGCTGGCGTATGATGTCTCCTATTAGGGGTTTGGGTGGTCGGTCATATTTTTTAGGTATCTTTCGAATTGTAGGATATTTTCCTCGTCATACATTCTTTTGTTGATGACTTCTCTGACGTATCCTGTCGTTTTGCAGACCAGTGCAGATTCGTAAGATTTTTCTCTCTTTAATCGCCAGTGTCTTCGTCTTCGTTGTCGTGAACTTTATGGGAAAACAGTAAGCAGTTGCGAGTAGTGCTGTAGCAAATGGTATGTATTCGGTACTCAGTAAGGAGTATTTTTTTTTTTTTGTACCGAATAACGAAACGTTACCTACTCGCAAATAAATGTCGTTACTGGTACAATGTCGTTACTTTCGTTCCTCGGTATTTTTTGTACTGAGTACTCAGATCATAAATAAAATATACATTCGGCTACTCATTTCAACGTTACTTCTACAGCTCTAGTTGCCAGGCTGATGAGTTTCTTGTAGAGGAGAAACATCGTATTTTGGCTGAGTTCATTGCTTTAGCGCAATAAACGGTTGGATCCGGTGAAAGGCGAAGTTTATGTTTGTGTTTGTTTGAGTGGAAATTTGGTATTGTAAGTACTCTCGGAAAGCTTGCCAATTCCTCCTGATAGTCGTGGGAAAAAAATTTAATTCTAGCTAAGTTAGGTCAAACCCTCAAATTTTATTTCAATAGTACGAATTCCACGCGCATGAAACATAAAAGGCCTTAAATAGCTTCATTTTTATAGTTTTCCGTGTTGTAGAACGGGGTCTGGAAAATTTAAAAACTTACGCTTTTTCATCACGAAATAATGGTTTGCTGTCCGTTGACGTTGAAGCTTAACATTCCCCCATTGCTTTTATGTATGGTACCTGCATCCAAGAAACCGAAAAGCTGTCAGTACTTGGTATGTGTGTAAACGATGATCTTCGTTGGAACAACCACATATTTGAAGTCACCAAAAACGCTGCTAAATGCTTAGGCTTCTTGAGACGATGAAGGAAATTCTTCACCCCTTCTGATCTGGCAACAATTTATAAGGCATTCATCCGCCCAAAACTGTAGTATAATTCCCATATCTGCGGTCAGGTGCTCCTCAAACATCTTTGCACCTACTTGATAAGGTACAAAATAGAGCGTTAAAATTGATAGGTGATAGTTCGAAGAATCGATTGATTCTCTTGAACATCGTCGAAACGTTTTTCACAAACAGTGCTCTAGTGAAATAGCCAGTTGCATTCCTCCCCTGAAACAATTTAGCCGTATCACCCGCCTCGCTGGGTATGCTCATCTATTTTACCTTGAGCCCAACTTCGATCGTACAGTCAAGTAAAGAGTCATATTTTAGTCGCCCAACCCGAATGTGGAATGCTCTATCAGACCCTGTTTTTCCCTTACATATCGATTCACAAAAATTCAAAAGCAACGTGCATCGGTGTCTCCTCTCAAATCCTTTCCTATTTTCCTAGATGTTCGCACTGTGTTCTATTACATTATAAGGGTAGTTTTAACCCTGTGATGTGCTTATATAAAAAAAAAAAGATTAGGTAGAATGGTCTGACAACACACTTAAATCAATGTTGATCCACCTTGATATCCGAAGTGTCGTCCGACGAACCTATGAGTTTATTGTCAATTTTTGACCATTTTGTGGCCTTAATGAAGTTTACATAAAAGGCTGCTGCAGTCTGATAATTCGTCCAGTTCTTTGAAGAAGTAACTGCACAGGAAGTTTTTTCAGATTGCAGATTTTTCAGATTTTTGATTCACAAGCCAACATTTGAAACTATTCGTATTCAAACTGAAACGTTGCATAAGACGTCCATATCACTGAAATGTCTGTTTTGAAATTATACTTAATCTGGAGCGTTTTAGAAAGATTATGAAAGTAAAAATGTTACAAGTCCACAACATCCACAAAAAAACAACATTCGATCAAAAAAAAAAGCGAAATGATGAATTTGGCTGGGATTTCAAATAAAAACGACTGCACTGATTTGAAAAAGAATACTATTATAATCCTACATTATTTTTGAGTGACGAAGACTTTATTTCTGCAAAGCAATTAAATTCATTGACTGTTCCATATTACAGTTCACTTTTCACTTTGAGAATTGCATTGAATCTAAGAACCAATCAGTGAATCAGTCAATTAAAGGAAACCCAACGAATCTTTCAACGTTAATGCAGAAATCGATAGTAATTTTTGTTAAGCCAGGTCCGATGATACACGCCCAAGTCAATTTCTTAAATACATATCAGCTTATAGTGGGTTGCTATGCACAAAAAAGTTTATTCAATTCGAATAAAATGCCTCTGTAGGTTACCTTTGTGATGTGTAGTTGAAAGGAAAAAAAAGTAAATAAAAATACAAATAAAATTGAAAACAAAATGAAACGAGGTCAAATATCCAGCGATACATTGGGGAACTTTGGTAACGTCACCCAAAAAACACACACCGACTCAACTAAAAGACAAACACTTTATCAATAAATTCAGGATAACGAACATTTTTAGGTTCCAGCTAAATGGACAAGAGTGTCGTTTTCAAACAATGCACAAAAAAGAAAGAAGGTCAACAGCTACTGCAATTGTCGCTCCACTGAATACATCGAACATGAAGGTTGGCCAAACGTTGTCGTCACTATTGGAAATTATAAATAAAGCAAGAAAAATGACCAACCAATATGTGTTGGGCTTAAACCAACATTCAGATATACTTTCACGTGATGTGGTGTATCAGGTAAGGGTGTTGTTTGTTTTGCAGATGAGTTTTTGTTTTTTGTGCACTGTTAGTCTGTTACATGGTTTCATTTCCGGTGTTGCTATGGGGCTCGAATACGCAAAGAATATCTGAGAGATCGTTTGGGGTTTTATGTGAAAAGAATGGATTAAATTAATATCATCGGAGATCTGGGGGGCTTGGGAATATTATTTGGAAGTCATCCAAAAGGGTTTTGTGTTACTGTGACATTTAAGGTCTCATCGATTTGAATAAATGGAGTAGCTCTTTAAATCATAAATTGGTTTGCGTTTGTGGATTTTGACAGGATGAAGAATTTGCTTAGCCTTAAATCTGCTTTCATCATCAGTGTGGGTATGGCTTTAAACGAAAAGGAGGCAGAATTTACCAGTTATAGTTAGTTCAAGGATTTTAGTTGTACTTCAGTTAAAAACAGTGGCTTCCAAATTTCAAAGAGAACACGGGTTGGTTGGATATTTTGAAAGGAAGGGTTGTACAGGCAAAGTGTGTGCACAATAAAGTGTAAATTCATTTAAATCTTTGGTTTAAAGAATCGGCAGAAGTCTAAAGAAAGGTTGGTGAGAGTGATTTGAGCGACGAGGATTATTCTTAATGGAAATATGCGAAGGTTTAGCCCACTTAATGGGGGGTTATTCCTTTGGAGTAATAGCTAGCATGTCTGCCAGTTGCGCGGGGGTTTCGAGATCGAGTCCCAACAGAAATCAGACATGGGTTTCTCGGGTATCGCCTTTCGCGGGGAATTGGCCAGTCCTCCGTTTGTAAATTCATTACCATGAAAAGCGCTTTCTCGATTTGCCGTTTGGAAGCGACTGAAAATTGTAATTCGGCAGATGGATGACGATATTTGATACCTCGTAGCTTCCTACAGATGAAGACATTATCAGATGCGCCTCTGAATGAGAACATCCCAACAGTAACTATGACACCGACAGTCCGACAGTGATTAATTGGGGAATACTTGGAGTATCATCTTATTCAGCTACCTTTAAAAGATGATGTAGGCTCAGAAAATAAAGTCTAATCAGGCTAAAACCCAAAAAAGGGAAAAAGCACCTTTATTTTTTTGGAAGATTTTCACACTCGTTCATTACTAATTATAAAATTTTGATTATAAGAAAAAAGCAATCCTTACAGGCTATTTCTTCACACAGTACCTACTTACAATAGATCCAATAACTATAGGTATACATATACAAGTATACTTGTCCTAAAAATAACAACCAAATCGGTATGAAATGATTTTTTCATACACTAGAATTTGTTCTGTCTGTTTAAAGGCGGAGTACTACTAAAGGGTGATCCAACTAGAGGTACTTTTTTCATCAGCCTTTTTTGACAGATCACGCGTGAGTCGTGTCAAGCTGTCATATTATTTTTGTTCAGTATTGTTTTGCATTTCATCATGGAAAGACTTACGCCTGAACAACGTTTACAAATCGTTCAACTTTATTACGAAAATTCACGTTCTGTAAAGAATGTGTTTCGCGCGCGAACGTAACCGTCAATGGCGACCGTTATCGCGCCATGATAACCGACTATTTGATACCTGAAATTGAAGCTCGTGATCTCGGCGACATTTGGTTTCAACAAGACGGCAATGGATTTATTGAGAGAGCCAGTTACCAGTCGAAATGCTCGAACGAGTCATCGAAAATTGGACTCAACGGATGAACCATCTGAGACGTAGCCGCGGCCAACATTTGAAAGAGATAATCTTTAAAAAATAAATGCCAAGGAATGTTCTTTCGAATGATAGTAAACATTCCCCGTTAAATTTTAATTTTCTGTGTTTAAAAAAGTAGGGAACCTCGAAATGGATCACCCGTTATTACTTCCCTTTAAAAACTTAAAAAAAAAAAAAAAAAATTTTACTAGTCTCTAATTCTCAAATAAGTATCAACTCATTTCTTGACCAAATATATTTCACTAATCCTGTCGAATTGAAACGAAGTGTTAGTTAGTACCCACAAAATTAGAACCAACAAATTTGGGGTCTAGCATGCAAAACCGAGTCGTTTCTATGCAATCGTTTTGAGCTCAGACAGCTTTCTCAGGACCTGAACGTCGCTAGGTCTGCCAGCGTCCTCAGTGAGGGCTTCAATCAACGATTGGATCTGTGAAGAGCACAACCGTAGATGGCATGCCTCCATTGGATGCAGACAGACCAAGCGTATGCTCCCCAACGTTAGTAAGAAGACTGCAACATTTTTTCTAGCTCGTAGCAGAAAAGACTGTAGAAAGCTTATTGGCGTTGCCAGCGGGCACTTCTCTTTTGCAAAGCATTTAAAAGTGTTAGGCTTAAGTGATACCACACTCTGTGAATCTTGTGGAGAAGATGAGGACACCGCAGAGCACTTCCTCTGTGAATATCCTGCTTTTTCTCGCATGAGGTTACAGATACTCGGCGCAGACATGGTGAGAGCTGGTAACTTAGGCTCCTTACCATGGCAGCGTCTTTTGGCTTTTCTCCGAACATCTGGAAAGCTATAACAAATAGAAGGTTGCTATCTGGTAGTACAATGGACCGGTATTTAGGTCTGAGTGCTCCAGCTAGTATTTTAAAAACCTCCAACAAAAAAAAAAAAAAAAAATGCAATCGTTTCAAATTTGTTAGAAAAATTTCAATTCCTCTGATACTGGGGGTTGTGCTGTTTAATTGATTGCTAAGCAAACCGAATTTTAGAGATGGGTAAACTGATATTCTCATCGTATTTGGCAATTCTTTATCGACAGGGCATTCATCTGCATCGTCATTGCTTTCCAAGTCATCACACTGCTAAGACCAACATCTTCTGCCTCGTAATCAAATTGGGGTGGACTGATAGCGTCTATTATATAAAAGGTCCGCCATCTAACTTTTTTTTTCAACTAGTGCTTATTTCGTGAATGGTATCACTTAGCTCATGTCTGATTAGACAGATAATTAGTTTTATTCTTCCGCTTAACGGATATGGTTGTGCTTACGCTTGTACAACGCTGGAAAATATTGCGACATTATTTTGAAAATCCGATGTCGATTTTACCAAAAAATCATCTTTTCAGATGAAGCTCATTTTGATCTTGGCGGGTATGTAAACAAGCAAAATTGTCGCATTTGGGGCACAGAAAACCCGCACGCATACATTGAAGAGCCGATACACCCAAAACGAGTCACTGTTTGGTGCGGTTTTTGGTCCGGAGGCATTATTGGGCCATTTTTCTTCGAAAATGAGAAAGGAGTGGCCGTTACCGTCAGTGGCGATCGTTATCGGGCCATGTTGAACGAATTTTTGTTTAAAAAAAAAAAAAAAAAAATGTTATTTGGCGGACCCTTTACATAAATGTAATTTTTCGTTCGCAAATGCTGTTGGATAGAAAGAAAGTGTTGAGTTGTCATCCTCTTAATAGTTTTAATGCGTAGAGTTTGTAGATCTGACTAGCTTCAAGACCTGAAACCACTCCGAAAAAATTCTTTTAGGAGCTAAAAAATGAAAAGTTAAGATAATTTTTTTTTGCACATTGTTTACTTTCCATTGTTTGTTTGTTTGTTTGGGATTTGGGTTGCCACTTCGCTTTTCAAACGCCATGGAAGTCAGATTCCCTCTTAAGCATTAGATTAGCCAATAGAAAAGTAAATAAAACATAAATATGGTGGTGCAACAGAGCGAAGTTCTCCTGGACTTAGCGCATTTCTCACTACCATACATTGTGAGGGAATGGAGGGGACCTACAGTAGTTTTCTGCCCGTTCCGAACTGCGAATTGAGAAAGCACTTTTCATGGCAATGAATGTATTAACGGAGGACTTACCAATTCCTCGCCAAAGGCAAAACCCGTGGAAAAACATTTTTGCCTCTGTTGTGATTCGGAACATGAACCTTTGGGTTAGCTGGCAGACATGCTAACTATCGCGGGCACCAGGTTTCCCATAGAATTTGTTCTAAAGAGGCAAATGTTTTAAGGCAAATGTTTTCAGACAACAAGTACCTACTTTCTTCAAATGACAAGAATATGTTAGGGTTTCGCTATTTTTGAGAGCCTTAAGACCCAGTCTAGCTGATTCCAATTAGAACTTCGGTTTTCCCCTGCATATTCATTTCGAATAAACCTAGCAAGATACAATAAAATCAAACTGACAGCAAATGAAAAAAAAAAAATCTTTTATTTATTAAATTCAAACAACGGCCATTAAAATGTAGCAACCCTTTGAAAGGTACAGCCTCAAATTAAATAACATTAAAAATTTTTTTTTTTTTAGTTACTCATTTTTTTACATGATAACAGTTGGGGGACTTTTTTGAGAGATTCGAAGAGGGTACACATGTAACTCCGTTAATTTTTAATGCTTTAGTAAAAATAATGTAGCTAAAAATAAATAATGTTATGTCCACAAAACTTCAGAACATCTTATCGAGTGCTTCCTATTAAGTAAATTCCCGAAAATCGCCAAGTTTTTCATGGGCTGCATTGGTATATCCGCTTATGTCAATACAAACCACTTTCCTAGTGACCAACCAAACAAAAATTCTCAAGATGAAGGAACATACTGTGAATATAGGCGAAAGCATTATCCCCTCCGCTGTGCTCCTAAGGCTTAAAAATAAAATGCCTCGTAGATACTAATTGTCATATTTTTCTTTTTCCTTTTCTTTCGATGTTGATTTGGCGAGGATTTGCCAAACACTTTGAAGTCACTACATTGCTATGAAGACCTCTTTTTAATTTACCAGTACGGAATTGTCAAAAAAATCATAGGCCCCTTTCATTTCTAACACGATATGATTGAGAGAAAATGTATTTGACCCTGGTCAATTCCAAGCTTTATCGACTATTTCGTTTTATAAGGAATCTGTGTAAATAAAAACCATCGAGTATTGCTTGATATTTTTTCTTTTCCAAAAATATTTCCAATTGGTACAGTAGGGTTCAATTAATTTACTGTTAGTGAATATTTGACTGACTCTCCTATAGTCTATAAGGGTACTTAGTAACTTATCAGCAGCGTTGTGCGTTATGTCCTTGGACATTGTTATATATTTTATGGGAAATGTTTTTGTTTTGTGTTCAGCAGGTTGTTTTTTAGAACGGAATTTTTTTTTTCCTTAAAGTATTGAAATGCTTTTTCACAATAGCTTTGAGCGAGACTTAAGCTTTGGTAAATATTCCGTTTAAAAGATAAATTGAGTTGGGGTTTGGGATGGTGAAACGCATAGCTCTTTTTTGATACTAAACGAGGATCGAATGATGTGCAGGATAATTTCATTCTTAAGGAAATGATTGTTGGTCATATCCTTTGGAAAATATAGGATGAGTCTATCCTACGTTGTTCAAACGGAAGTAATAAATTATTAAAAAAAAAATTGGGTGAAACTTCTTCATTCGTATTCTAGACGGATCTTAATTGAAGATTCGATTAAATCCGCTTTCTTCACTCCAAATATCTTAACTAAGATAACAATTTAATTTACCTACCTTTTAGGACCTGAGCCTCAACCAATATTTTTCTACAACAATTTCGATTTCTGGGGAGTTCTCTCCAGTTTTGCACTTTTAGTCGGAAGAGGTTTTCTTCCTCTTTATTGTGCTACTTAAGACTAGGCTTTGCCCGATTTCCCTGCAATGTTCTTTTTAAAACCCGTCAAGCCGGAGCGTTGATGTCCATCCGCTGTACAGTGTACATGAGCCAGCCATCGTAGGCTTTCGATGCGTACTCTTCTAGCTATGCCAATGTCGCTGTACGGCTCATACAGCTCGTTGTTGTATCTTCTTCTACACACCTTGTCTTTGAATACGGGACTGAACTATTTTTCTTCCGAAATTTCGATACGATAAGGTCCATGCTTCATGTCCATGCAAAGCAGAATTGAAGTTATTTTCCGTTTCTATAGCGAATCCTAAGTAGATTAAGTCCTGTACTACTCGAAGTTATGTCTGTTTATTGCGATGTTTTGTAAAATTCGTCGATGTTCTGTGTCCTTGTTTTATGACAACACATACATCGTTTTGCCTTCATCAACCATCAAACAAATTTTTCCCACTTCTGTTTCAATGCTCCCAAAAGCACTTATGACATTCCGCTTCTTTTTCCCATTAAGTCAATATCGTATGTGTAAGCGAGTGATTGAACAGACTTTTGGGAGACAATACCTTTGGTGTTGAGGTTTGAGTTTTGTACAATCTTTTCGAGTACGATGTCAAAAGTATCGCTTAGCCCTTTTCGATCGATCGTATCGAAAGCAATTTTCGACACCAAAGGTCTCGGTTAGTTCCTTACCGATCTTGACGGAGCAGTAGGAATTCTCCAAAGTCATCCTGCATAGTCGTTAGAGTTTTGCAGTGATGCCGAGACTAGACATGGCTCTGTAGTCTGTACAGCTCGTCTCTGTAGATACTGTCAATCACGGTTTTGAAAAAGATGGTGTATATATTACTCTCGGGTTTTTTCCAAGATCTGCCGTAATGTGAAAATTTGGTTTGTTGTGCACTTTCCTGGTCTAAAACCACGTTGATATTTACCGTGGAGTTTCAGACGTTCACATATTACAGCAAACAAGATCTTTGCAACGTTAAGGAGGTTTATTCCTTTACGAATAGCGCAATTTTGAGGGTCTCCCTTTTTTAAGGATCGTACATAAGATACTGAGGTTCCATTTATCGGGCATACTTTCCTCCCACCATATTAAGCAGATCAGCTGGTGCGTATTTTTTTCAACTGATCTCCAAGTGCCTTGAAAAGTATGGCGTCAAGGCCATCTGCATTTGCAGTCTTACTTGATTTGAATCTGCATTATGGCAACTTTAACTTCTTTTTGGTTGGGAGGACAGCATTCTTCCGAATCTCATTCCCATCATGGCATCTCTCAATTTTTTCAGACAAGCACTTCTCAAGGTCCTTTTCCAAGATTACTTTATTCTTCAATTTCTTCTCTAAGTTGAGATGCTTTCACTAACCACAACAGTGTTGGTGTTCCTTTGTTGTGAAAATCCATGACATGCTTTTTGTGTGACTCCTTTCACGCTTCAATATAGTATATGTTTTGATAACTTAACAAAACACATGGTTTCCATTTCGTCGAAACTTAAAGTCAGTAAATCAGTTGCAAAAGAATTACCAATTTATTTGATAGTCTAACAGAATGTCTTTTGAGCCCTGAGCTAGACCAAAAGTCGTTCTAAAGTAGGACTAAGCTTAAGCTGGGGCAAGTTCAGAGGAAACGCAGAGGCCTTTTGCATTGCATGTATTTTGCTTCAAATGACAGTGATATGTAGTGATTTCGCTTTAAAGCTTTTTTGAGAATAGAAAACCCAAGGATTTTAACAGCATATTGTGTTGACAAATAAACCTGGGTCAACCCTGGGTGAAGTTGAATCACAAGACTACTTTGCATTTGTGACATAAGGACAAATAAAATAAAGTATTCAAAAAATAGACTGGCGCAAGAGAGCGAGAAGCCCCGGAGCGAATAGATTGTGAGGAAATGGATTAGACCTACAATTTTTTGCCAATTCGGAATATCTAGTCGAGAAAAAGCTTTTCATTTCATGGATATGAATTTACAATCGTAAGACTTGCCGATTCGGCAATACCGGTGAAAAACATTTTTGTTTTCTGAACCACGAACTTCCCGCAAAACAGATAGACTTGCTAACCGTTAAGCCACGGGCACTACAAAGACAAATCAAATGGTCATGGTGCTTGTGGCCGTGGTATTTGTAAACTAATAAAACACCACTGTCGTTACCTACTTCGACAGTAAAGCAAACCTCTTTCTTGAATAAGATATGATGAATTGAAAAATTCCGATGTTGAATGTGAACCACTCCTAAACGATAATCCAAAAATGATTGTCGAAAAACCAATGCACTCACAAAGACTGACTGCTTTTTGCGGTTTATGGGCTGGCGGCATCAACGGTCCGTATATTCTTTTCCAAAATGAGGCTGGTCAGGCAGTTACTGTGAATTGTGTTTACTATCGTGAGATATTAACGAACTTTTTATGGCCCGAATGGGAAGATATGGATGTGGACGATATGTGGTTTCAACAGGACGGTGCCACTTGCCACTCAACTAAAGAAACAATGGCTCTTTTGCACGACAAATTCAATGGCTGTGTTATCTCACGTGGTGGCCATGTCAATAAGCCGACAAGAGCATGTGATTTGACACCGTTGAACTTCTCTCTTTGGGGTAATTTGAAAGAAAAGATGTACGTCAATAAGCCAGCAACAATTCAAGAGCTAAAGAATGTGATAATTTGGCACATTAACGGCATAGAACCTCAATCATTCCTCAGCGTCATCGAAAATTTGGACCATCGGATGGAGGTGTACCGCCGAGGTCGCGGCGGCTATTTGGCCGATATTTTGTTCAATACATAATGAAACCAAACGAATATTATCATCGTAAAAAGAAAGGACAGTGATTTCCTAAATAATAATTTGTGTTTTATTAAATGGCACCCGTGGCGTGATGATTAGCATGTCTGCTGTTAACCCAAAGGTTCGTGGTTCGAATCCCAACAGACGCAAAAATGTTTTTAAACGGGTATCGCTTTTTGCAAGGAACTGGCAAGTCTTCCAGTAGTAAATTCGTTGCTATGAAAAGTGCTTTCTCGGTTAGCCGTATGTTCCGACCATTCCCTGACAAGATATGGTTATGAGAAATGCGCTAGGCCATGGAGCTCCTCGCTCTGTTGCGCCACCCTATCTATTTTTATTTATTTATTTATTTATTTATTTATTTATTTATTTATTTATTTATTAAAAGTCAAAATCGGCCATTAAAATGTAACCACCCTTTAAAAGGTACAGCCTCAAATTAAATTACCTTTTACATTTTTTTTTCGTTTAAGTTACTCATTTGCTGACATGATAGCAGTTGGAGGACTTTTTTTGACAGATTCGAAGAGAGTACATAACACCGTTATTTTTTAATGTTTTAGTAAAAATAATGTAGCTGAAGATATGTTGTTATGTCCACAAATCTTCAAAACATCTTATCGAGTGCTTCCTATTAAATGAATTCCCAAAAATCGCCTAGTTTTTCATGGGTTGCATTGGTATATGCGCTTATGTCAATACAAACCAATTTCCTAGTAACCAACCAAACAAAAATTCTCAAGATCGCTGAAGGAACATACTGTGAATATAGGCGAAAGCGTTATCCCCTCCGCTGTGCTACTGTAGCTTAAAAATAAAATGCCTCTTACTAATTGTCATATTTTTCTTTTTCTTTGTCTTTCGATGTTGATTCGAGGATTTGCCAAATACTTTGAAAGTAACTATGTTGTATGAAGACATCTTTTTAATTTACCAGTACGGAATTGGCATAAAATCATAGGCCCCTTTCATTCCTCACACGATATGATTGAGAGAAAATGTATTTGACCCCGGTCTATTCCAAGTTTTGTCGACTATTTCGTTTTATAAGGAATCTGTGTAAATAAAAACCATCGTGTTTTGCTCCATATTTTTTCTTTTCCAAAAATATTTCCAATTGGAACAGTAGGGTTCAATTAATTTACTGTTGGTGAATATTTGATTCAATTGATTCATGATTTTATTCCAGTTCCCATAAAAAAGGACTCGTATAAGGGGAAATTTGATATTAACCTAGTAAAACTTTACCATCATATTCCACACATTCAAAATTACTCTTGTGAAATAGATAACATCAATCACATGTGTATACTTTGCCGTATCCAACCAATACCTACAAAAGCCAATGTAATTTTAAACCCATTTTCAAAACATAAATAAATTGATTGATGGGCTTTTATTCTCGAATTGAATGTCATATCAGCTAAACCAAACACAGCTCAAGGACATTTCTCAATTAAACGTCAATGTTGCATGAAAACATAATCAAAATTCAAAAAAATTTTTTTCTATATGCACACAAAATGGCTCTGCCTAACGAACCATTTACAAAATAATTGTATGATTTCACATATTTTCCATTGAATAATTTTTGTTTTGGTTAACGCAAATAAAAAAGAGTTTGCCACAATGACGCTTTTGAAATTTAAGCATTTTTTCATGTAAGTTTTTTATTTCATCAAAGTTGTAATTGTGGCCACAATCATTTTGCCATGCAAAAGGAGGGTTGGCCTTACTAATAATAACAGTTACATACCCACGCTACCCATTCGGGTTAGCATAAAAATAATTATTAGTAACACTATGTCAAATGGAGACTGTTTCAGAAGTTTTAGGTTATAATGGGTAAGGTAATTACATGTCGTTTTTTGTCGCGACCTGCTGAAAAGGTTAATGTTGCTTGTTGGCGGTTTTATTGAAATTTGAAGGTAATGAACGTGTTTAAGAGGATGGTTCGCTAGATTTTCAATACAAGTTAAACTACTCCTTTTATTCATTCATTTCAGTTGTTTTGCTTGTTTTGACGTGGATCCTGGCGCGGCGGTCCTTTTCGTAATTTAATTTTTTAACATGAATTCTCAATCGAATACCCCGCGGAAGCAGTCACACCTAAGACCATGCACGGAATTCTGTTGTGCGTGCATATCTGTTGCATTATATCTTAATGATCCGTGAGCATGACTTCCGGTTTGTGTTCGCATAAGAGCTTACAGTTACAACGCCATGCTCCTCTAATTGCCTAGCGCGCTTATTGTTTCAATTTTATATATTTAATGACTGAATTATTATTTGCTATCTGCGGATGTGCAACAATAAAAACGTCACCCATCATGTGCATTTCCATAAATTTATTACCACCGGCGACATAGCACGCCCCGGTGCATAGTTTCATGGTGCCTGTGCCATTGTGGCTCCGATGATTGTCCTGTATTGGGAAATTATTTTTAGACTTTGTTCCCGTCGGTCGTACGAATATATCTATGCCTCATGTACGGTCGGGTTTACTTCTGTGCAAAATTCAGGGCCATTAAATTTAAATAGAAAATTGTCAAACTATGGTGTAGCTTTTTACGCTACACTGTTTTCTGTTTCCTGTTTTAGACTACCGGATGCGATAAGGACGTAAACCAGTCTCTATTCCTTTTTCTCGCATAATTAATATTTATGGCATTTTGATTTGACGCTCGTACAATGACTCCAATTATTTCAACCACAAGTAATTGGAGCAGTGAATGTGCATCGAGTGTAAAAGGATGAATGTAATTCGATCTGAACTCAAACTTGACCCTCTTGCAATTATATTTACGAATACGAGGACTAGTATCGTCCTCTGCTCATATGCAATCATAATTTGGAAAATTGTTTTTTTACTTTTCACTGGAAAGGAACAAACATAATCCTTCTCGAAGGTAGAATTGAATGCCAATGAATCTTTGGTTCGATTTCAGCACCTATAGTTACCGAGTCGATGACGATGGCTATGGTTTAAGGTTCAGTATAGAGAGCTGGAAATTTTTGTTTGGTGAACAAAGGACGAAATCGAGATGCCAAACGAAATTGCAATGAAATCCAATTACAGTTAAGATATTCAAATGCTAGCTTTATACAGAGAGAGAGAGAGAGATGGTTTCACTTTCACAGTCAAAAATAATGGCTTTGGCACATAGACGTGTGTGCTTGAAGCACAGTTCCTTTCAGTCAGACGGAGGCGAGTAGGAGCACAGATGAAGGGCGTTTTGAAGATAGGATTCAGATGTGTTAATGCCATCTTACACCATTGAATGCAATTCATCTCCATGGAAATAGTGATCATTTTGGCGGTGTGGAATAAATCTGCCAATATGAGTTCAACGATTGCGGAATCATTCGAACAGGTGGTGAGGCAAATTAAATTACTTTATTGAATTGCGGTGGAATTTGGTGTGAAAAAAAAAACAAACTATTGATCAGACCAAGTGGCGAATAAAATGTCAATTGCGAGAGTAAATGTTTTTTTTTTTTTAAAGTTTCTGCTTGATTTACGTTAACAGGTAAGCTATTCAACAAAATTTCGTGTATTCTAAATTACTTTTTATATTTTCACTGAGGGCATCGAAAATGAGATTTGAGTGGGTTCGAGGGAGACATCTGTCGCAATTAAAAAATGAAAAAAACCATCATAAAAAAAACGAGGAGGTCTTCTACACACCTTATAAATCCTCTCTCAAGTCCTTCTCATTTATTTTACAAATTGAAATTAGAGCTACAAAAATATGGGCACGACTGGCTCGTTCGAATTTGCCATTGTGTGCTGATAACAATATCAAAATCTTAAGGCTGAGTACAAAGTCTTAGTATTCACTATTCATAGTATACTTGGTGGTACAGGGCTGCCAACTACACATTAATTTTGAAAATTTAATGAAATCACATAACCAATTGAAAAGGAAAAATTTAATTGATAGTTCCTATAGCTTTTGGCGAAAATATGAAATCGTAGTTTTTTTTAAGTTGCTAATAAATATAAACGCTCAAAATTTAATCAAAATCGGAAAATTTGTTTTTGGTTTATTATTTTTCACTTTTTTCAAAAAAAAAAACAAGCTTTTTAACTGCCAAGTATGCAAGTCCTAAGATCTTGTCAGTAGATGCTTTGACGAAAACTTTGAAAAGGAAAGCTAATATTTTTATGAAATTAATAAAAAATTCAAAAAATTAAATTTTATATGTAATGATACGCAATTTCTCTTATCCCTTAGAAGCATGGTGGTAACCCACGTTACCACTTTGATTTAATTGAATGTTTCTAATTTATTTACGATTGAACTTATTCAGGTACGGTTTTTAGCACTTTTCAGTTACTTGAGGTATGTAAGAACGTAACAATACACTCTAATTGGCATAATTGTTTAAAATATAAGATTTATAAACAAACAAACTGAAAAAAATTACGTTTTTTTTCGAAAGAATTCACTTTTGAAGAATCTATCTTACAAAATAATTGGAAATTTGGTGAGTAAGGATTTTCGGGGTCGCTCATTACGAATCCAAAGTCAGATTTTGAAAATTCAAGATGGCGGATCCAATAAGACCAACGCCAAAACGTAACTCTACGAGAATATTGATAAAAATTTGTACTCAGGGGTTTTTGGGGTCGCTGATTACGAATCCGATGTTAGATTCGTTAGGCCCAATTTATAAACGTTTATATCTACAGGGTGATTTGCATAAGGTGTTACAAAAATATAGGGTGTGTAGGTTGGACCTAGAGAAGCAAAAAATCGTACGGGAAGGGGGGGTCCATTTTCCCCCGTTTAGGCGGGAGGGGCAATTTAAGAAAAAAATGACTAAAAATGAAAAAAATATTATTTAAAAATAACGGTAATACCTACAGAGTCATGCTATAGCATTTTGAAAAGCCAAAAACCTATACATTAAACAAAATTTAAAAATAAGTTGTTCATATGAATGGTTTTTGAAATATTAATTTTCAAAATCAAAATTTTGAAAAAAAAAAAATTAATTTTTTTTTTTCAAACCATTTTTTTTCAAAATTTTACGTTTTTAAGTAATATTTTTCTGGCTTATTTTCAATGCCCTTATTTATTTTTGATCAAACACAAAAAACCGGATGCCAAAATAACCCGTAGTTTTTGAGAAAACCAAAAATTACAAAAACGACTTTTTAAAATTTTTTTTTTTTTAAGTTTTTTTTTTCGTTATTGAAAAAATTATTTATGAAGCATTGCTTATACCTATCTGTAACCAGAAAGAAATGCCATTAAAAAAATGACAAAACTCAAAAATTGGAAAAAATTGCATTTCTATGGGAAAACCTGTTTTCTATAAAAAACGTCGTTGCAATTGCATCAAAATTTTGCTTCGTTCTCGAGATATATTGAAAAAACGAATGAAGATGGTTTCGAACCCATATCTCCGATTCACAACTTCTAATTTAATAGGACTTTGGTTTTTTTCTCTAAAATTAACCCATTAATCGATTCATACAATAAAAGTTCATTCAATGTCGAGTTCCTTAAGAAATGACATAATCAATAGACTATAATTGTTTCTTGAAAAAAAGAAAAATTATAAAAGAATTTATTATTATTTTCTTATGGAGTGTTGATTTTAAAAATCAAAATGAAAAGTTCAAGTGACCTTCACTCCTTATGCGTTTCGCCCAGGTACAAACAATATAATTGTTTCTATCTTAATTTAATTTTCAGCGTCTTACGGAGGGTTATTGACCGAATAAACGTCTTACACTTTAAATGTGTGTTTGTTTTTATGTCATCTTAGTTGTGTGTAAATACCAGCCTTGCTAAAATGAGGTAAATGGGCACTTATTTTTTACAACTTCAAGCCCTAATCTTAAGGCCTCATGGACGGAACCGGAGTGTGAGACGGGCACTTTTATACTTGTCGGGCCTAAATCTTTCTATGAGCAAAGTTTGAGCCTTGCTAAAATGAGGTAAGCAAATCGGTCACTAGATCTCCGGCTAGAATGATACTTCACTAAAATTTTATTGAAATTGTTATACTTTTTGTTTTCTAAAATCAATTCTATCATACAGAGTGTATGGCAGGTACTTGTGACCTAGAACCCTAATTCCGAAAATGTCTGTGTCGACCTGGCAGTTCAGGCTGTAGAGCCATGTACGTACAGACATTTAAAGAGACATACAGAATTGCAGGACCCACATTCTTTATCATCGTAATGTCATTTTTTTTTTTGCATCTCAGGGACTTAAGCGGTACTGAGCTTAGAGCAAGCTCATATGTACGCACTTATCTACGCTCTTCATCATTTATGCAAGTGTTATGAAACTTGACTAGATAAGACCTATTTTTTAAGTATGAACATATCCAAGCAATAAACATTAGTAGAAATCCAAATGCTTTTTACTCATAATAGAATATTATGAGAAATATGGTTGAAGAACTTAGAGAAGTCAGTGTAAATGCAGTCTAATTCATATCTATAGCTTTTCGAGTGCATTAGAACATTTATGGTAAATGAGAGAAGAATAGCAGCCATCGATCTTCTTTGCATAAATCCGTGTGGCTGATTGCAGATTATATTCCTTGCAAAGAATGATAAACTTTCGCAGACTACTTGTTCAAACAGCTTAGGAATGCATTAGGCCTGTAGTTTTTTATATCTATTTTTTCACCCTTCTTGATTGATAAAAAATGACTTCCTCTACAAACTAAGAAATTTTCAAGACTTTGCAGAAAGCTTTAAAAGTTATTCGAGAGGAAAGGCGAAACGTGAAGAACACTTTTTTTAACCATAGGATGAATCATATCCGGACCAGATGAAACGTCATCATTTAGAGAAGAAAGGTAATGAGTAATTCTGTCGCTATGAATAGAGATACAATTAAAACTTACTTGCGACCGCTTAATAAGAAAGGTGTAATTAGATTAATTAGCTCTCTTTACTGACTACCTAACGTTAATAGGTCTAAAAAAAATTTACCAAGCAATGTTAAGGGCTTGAACGAAGAACTTCTCTAAAGACCGTTTAAGATTTAAAATCAATATGTCAATAAAATGAGAGTTTGGAAGAGAAAGGAATGATCTTAAGAAAACTTCGGTGACAAATAAGATTTATGTCACTGCGTTCATTGAATTAACCGGAAATTGTTTTGGGAAGCAATGAATAGCATGCTTCCCAAAACAATTTCCAAGTCACTCATTTCCCATAACCTCAAAGAATGACGTCAAGACATTTCATGGTCCTTCGCCTTCTAACCTGACAGAAAGCTCAATTCCTTATAATTAATTCCATTGCGAACCAGTTCTTTGACCGACTGCGCTTTCATCAAGATCAAAACTCAGAAATGTAACACTAGCGTTACCATTAATTAATTTTACGTCTTACCTAGTGACAATCCTTCAAAACTGATTGCATATCGCATTACACAAAACCAAACCAGGAAAACATACTCCTGCACGAGTATGTAGTTGTGGGAACATCCGTGTTGGCGTAACTATGGTGTAGTCAAGTAATGATATACCTTAACGTCTTTCCTTGAAATAACCCGATTCCCATGTTTTTCTACTTCTCACAACTGACACACAATATTGTCCCACAAAAACGTCGACACACGAGAATAACAAATCATCTACTTCGGAAATGAAATTGAAATATTTAAGTGAAAGGGTTTTTGGCGAGGCATCTACAAAGTCATTTATTACTTCGTGCCGGTGCCGCATTAGTGGTGACAATTCACCAAATATAAATGGCAAATGAAACTCGACGAATGTCAACAAGTGAGCTTGAGTGTCATTTAATTTAATTTGTATAGTGTTACAGTGCGCGAAAGTGTACTCCAACACCACCCACTTGAGTTATCTGGCATGGCTGGGTAGTTGAGTACGATTATATATCGGGTTGCACAATATAACTGATTAAAAACTCCTGAGGGAAGCAACACACGTAAACAGATGTAGAAACTGATAAATTGAAAGTGACAGACAAGTAGGTCGAGCTGGGATATGCGCTTTAGCTGTTAAATTGATTGCGTTTGCATACGTAATGCATTCAACTAACTCTTTGGAGAGCTCAATGAGTTATACAAAAAGAATAAACGTCACGTCGTCTTACGATGTGGTGGTATCAAAAAGTCGTAAAACTTCGTGTTTCTTCGATTTTTTAACACCTGATTGGTATTGTCTATCAGGAGGAGCGAAATTGTCTCAAAAGTAATCAAGAAATTGGTAAAAAGTATCAAATTAACGGGGAAAGCGCGATAGTCACAACATTAATCTAAAAGTATGACGTAAAAGTTAGTAAATTTTTGGTCACATCAACCTTTGCATGAGCTGTTTAATGTTTGAAGATTATTCCATGCAAATGTTAGCCGCGGCTACGTCTCAAACGGTCCATCCACTTACTTTAATTTTGGCATATTCTTTCCAACATTTTGGAAAGTATTTCACGAATAAATTCTGCAATGTTGGTTTCTATTGAAATGAGATTTAGCATTGCCCCACAAAAAAGTGTCAAATCAAAAGACTTTTGCAGCCAATTGATCGGCCCCTAAAATAGAATAAACTGTTCCAGGAGCTTACCTTTGAATTGGTCCGTCGTTGAGCGTGCTGTTTGGCATGATGCATTATCTTATTGAAACCGCACGTTTCATGCAAGTCAAGTTCTTCCATTTTGCGCAACAATCAATAATTCACGGTCATCGCTATCACTATCATCTATCACGCAATGTAACAGCGTTGGTGATTTAATCTCCAAAAATGTAAATTTGGTGTGAAATTGAGTCTCAATGGCCAAATTAGCGTCTTCAGTTGGTCGATTAAACTGACCTTAAATTGAAGAAGCTTGCGATGAACTTTCTTAACGGAGCACGCATTTTGACAATAAAACTCAATGTTCTTCAAACTGAAGATGTTTGACAGTGACACAAAACATGAAAAGTGAGTGAGCTATCAAAACTAGTGCTGACATTACACCAAGAGTACCAAAATCTTACCTGACAGTCCTTTGCTATACGCCAAATAGACTTTTATGGGCTTGAAGAACACATTGCCTGAGTAGAAGAATGCAATTCAAGGTCACCATATAGTTTCCCATATCAATTACACCCTGTGCAGTGTGCATGAACTGCAAACAAGAAAAACTCCCAAAAGGAAAAAGTGTCAGCGACATTTTCACTTGCCTTGCACCAGCTGCAATGCATAAAATTGTCGGAAGATACCTCAAATCTAAGACTCTAAGAGGTTATCTGTTACTGATACATGCCATGGACCTCCGATCCAGGACGTGGCACTAAGCAATGAAGAGAAATAGAATTGGGATGACAATAGCAAAGTGATCTTGATAAAATTTGTTGGTAGAGTTTCAGGTTACTAGTTTACCTGGTATGGTACCCATGGTTAGTCTGTCTGCTTGTTAACCCAGAAGTTCGTGGTTCGAATAGAGAGGCAAACCATTTTTTCCACGGTTGTCGCCTTTCGCGAGGAACTGGCAAGTTCTGCGACAGCAAATTCATAGCCCTTACTCAATCAGCAGTTCGGAACTGCATTCATTCTCTCATGGTTGTGAGAAATGCCCTAGGTCATGGGGCTTCCTGGTCTGTTACGCCACCTTAATTTCTTTTTAATTTACATGATGCTGACAACAGAATGTGTCCAAATATATCAACAAACAAACTCCGCCATCTTATTCGAGAAAGGATAATCTGATGGAAGAATTCCATCTAAGAGATTGGAGCTGCTTAAACTGAAAGTTCTTATACAAAAATCGAGCTTTAGTGCACCAACCAGAATTCAATTCAAAAATACAGCACTGAATCGGAATTGGAACGGCCCAAGGGTCAAAGCCTCAATATTGGTCTTAATTTTTATGTTTTCACTAAAAACGCTTCAGAATATTTGGTGAAGTAATCATTAAAACCAAAACTATTTCTCCTAGAGCTGCTGTATCTTTTATAAGATGATAAATAAAATCACTGCAATTTCCAAGATTTTTTTACTTTTATTAAAAAGAGGAGGCTTATGCAAATCTGGAGCACTTAAACCTGATTGCCTGTCCATTGTACTACCAAAGTAGCAACCTTCCCTATTTTGTGGTGCAGTAGATGGAAATAAGGTGGTTGTAATTTCACATATATAACCTCAAGGGCGGCGTCCAGATGAAACTGTGAGGCCGAAAGAAAAGTAGATGTCTAGAGATGGATTCAAACCCACGCGTCCGGCCTATCTAATGAACACTCTACCACTGCACCACGGCCACCCTGTTCCCAAGAACAAAGAACTACTTCGATAAATGACTCTTTTTTGGGTTACAAATAACAAAATTTGAGTTAATTGAGTGCATTTTTCTGATTAGTGCTTGCACCTTTAGCTAAGGTTGCGTTAAAATTTCTGTCAGGAAACCAATTGACAAACTTGGACCATTATTTGGGCCAATGTGATACCATATCCGTCAACTAAACCATTTGGAACTAGTAATAAAACGATAGAGGTGAAGCGATCACCAGATCACTTGAATCTTCGAAGAAGTAGTCTCAAAATGCAGTTTTCTTTTAAGGTAGAGTGCACGACATGAGCAGAGGAAGTGTGGTATTATTACTTCTTCCTTCTTGTTTAAGCAGCTGCTGCAGAAGTCGTTTGATTGCATGCGAGTCTTGTGGCGTGTCTACTTAAGAAGCAACGTCCGATTTCGGAGTCAATGTGCAAGCTGCTTATAGATAGCAAGTTGTTCTAATTCATCCATGGCATCTTGCTTAAGAACGAGTTTGCTTATAGCGATTGTTATACTGCCTGCTGGTTGTGATCGGTATACCGGTATCATTTCTGGTGAGTTTACCGGCTTGCAGTTTCCGAGGATACCTCTGTGCCGCGGCACCCAAGAAAAGATTCGGATTATCCCTGAGCTTATCACGTTTGTACCTCTGCTTCGTCGAGAAATCGCTTATATTACATATTAGCCAACAAAATTCAAGTTGACGTCTTGGAAGGGCAAAAATAATGGAATCGGGAGATGTATAGGTACGCATTCGACTGATAAAATCGATTACAATCGAAACATTTGATACATATTACGAAAACAGTTAAATAAAGAAAAGGCGCGCATTCGAATAATAATCAATTATAATCGATTATCATTCGAATGCCATGGACGTAATGGTTAGCATGTTTACTTATTACATGGAAGCTTCAATGCTCGAATCCCAGAAACATCAAACGAAAAAAATGTTTTTCACAGGTATCACATGACGCGAGGGACTAACAATTCCTTCGATCATAATTACACACTGTCTTAAAAAATTCTTTCTAGCTTAGCCGTTCGGAATCGACTTAAAATTGTGACTTCCGGGGTAGATAGTCATAGCTGTGTTGAGTAACCGTTTTTTTAATTAGTCTCGTCATATTGTTTGTCGTCGTAAACAATCGCCATCGTTCCCCTTAGATTTAGATTTAGATTGACGGGTAGAGCTTGCTCAGCTCCGGGCACTGCGGTGTCTGAGTGAAACCTATTGTGCCAGCCCATGTGAGGTTTCAGGACAGTTCCTCTGCTCCTGAATTGAACCAGAAGTTAGCAATCTTCTGTGGGTGAATGAGTTTGAGTTTATCTAGGGGGATAATCTCATAATCAAGTATTTGATTTCAAAGGCGGAAAAGTGCTGGACATTCTGTAATGATGTGCAGAGATGTTTCTTCATTTTCGAGGCATAGTCTACAGATAGGGTCCGCTACCAGCCTCATTTGGTGAAGATTTTTCTTTAAAGAACAGTGACCGGTTAGTAGTCCTGTGCAAATTTTTAGGGTTTTCCTATTGAGGTTCAGTAGGAATTTTGATGTTTTTTTAGTATATTCTGGCAAAAAAAGTTTTGAACAGATTTGACCAGATGAGTTACTCCAAGCTTTATTAGATTCCTCCAGTAGGATGTTCTTGGCAGTATGTTTGAAGGTGCTTTTATTTACACCGCAGAAGGGTTCAGGACCGACGACGAATGGTTTAGATGCGCCGTCTTTAGCTAAGATGTCTGATTTCTCGTTACCATCATAGCCTTTGTGTACTGGGATCCAATGGAGGATTACAGTGTTTTTCCTTGCTAGTTCAGAGAGCGACATGACTGTCTCTTGGACTAGTTTGGAATCGTTCCCCTTACGTTCGATCTTTTTAAAAGCACTTCATGTTTTTTTTGGTTTTCAATCAATTGCAACTACCCAAAGATGCCATTGTTTTTTGATGAATTGATTTCTCTTGGTTGAGATTGTCAACTCTAACAGAAGCAGCTTCTTCAGCTCGAGTTGTGACACTGTAAACAACAGTAACGGCAACGTTTATTTCATTATGATTTGTCGCAATACACAATTGCAAGATGCCCTTCACTTCAAATCAATGAATTTTTTGAAAAGGTACAAAAAATTACCAATCAAAATATTCATATAAGGATAGTCTAGCATATACCTACCTATAGTTGCAATGATATCAAAAATAACAAGTCCTAATTTTTTTTCTAAGGCGGGCAAAGACGGTCATTCAATCCATTTGTATTTATTTAAACTTTAAACTTGCGATTTCCATTCGAGTTGAAAATTAAAGTACTCACTCTCACATGGCAACTGCACCAAAAAAAGCAGACAGTATTTTATTTAGTTCAACACCTATAACTTAATTAAACTAATTATAGCTATATACTGTGAGACCCGTTGTTGACGCCACTACCAATGTTTACTTATTTACCCTATGATTGAACACTCGCATCTCACACATACATACATATGTACTATTAAAAAAAATCCTTTTGCTTTCAGTTGTCATGGTCAGTTGTTGGTTACTTTTCATTCGGCATGGTCGCAATAAACACTATCTAATAAACTACAGTTTGCAAACCTTTATTTTATTTAATAGTTTCAGTATTTACAGTCCGCTAAAACATTGGTCCTTTTCGCCAAATAATAAATTTAAAGAATTAATAATTGTAAAGAATCGGCATTTAAAGAGTAGTTCGCGTATAATCTACGACACCACAAACGGTACATAGAAAAGCACGCGCCGCTTGTTGTACGGTTTTTGCTAACGGATTACCGTTCGAGTACATAATATTTTTTGCAATAATTTTTTCGGCTTCATGTCTGAATTAGTAAAACGTGATAGCGCGCGTAAAGCAATAAAACGTAGTTTGATCGACAGCAAAAAAGCAGAGCTTTACGATGAAGCAACATTGGAATCATTCTGTGTGCTTCTTAACCAACAATGGAGCACCTTTTGTGTGGCTCAAGATGCAGTGGAACTTTCTTGTGGCAGTGACACTTTAGATGCACAGGAAACTGAGAGGGAACAGGGTGAAGTATGGTTTCAAGAAGCCCTTGCCAATTTCACACGTGCTGCGAGCATACATAAAGGGTCTCAAAAGTCGGACTCAGACAACACACAGCGTCGTACCCGTGCAGACGTCAAGCTCCCAAAAATGGACTTGCCTCATTTTTCTGGTGATGCAAAAGAAAGGAGACCATTTCGAGATGCGTTCACGGCATTTATACACAATGAGACAAATGTTTCCGGTGCTCTCAAATTGCATTACCTAAGGTGCAGCTTGCAAGCTGAAGCGCTTAATGTCATCAAAGCATTCCCTATAACAAAAAGAGTATCCCCTCTGTTACGTCAATTAAATGTAATAAAATCAGTAAAAACAATAGCTTTGTTTCTTCATTTAAGTTAG
This sequence comes from Melanostoma scalare, assembly GCA_949752695.1. NCBI lineage: Eukaryota > Metazoa > Arthropoda > Insecta > Diptera > Syrphidae > Melanostoma > Melanostoma scalare. The sequence continues at coordinate 205,915,135 of OX456985.1, forward strand.
TTGTTCCTCCCTCCCTCTCTAATTCTGTACTGAATAGTGATTCTTGGCCTGATGGTACACTCATTAAAGAGTTTACATTACGCAAGAAAAAAGCAGTTAGAACTGAACGGATACCTGAACCAAAAAACTAAATAGAATTACCCTCTTCTACCAAAATGTAAGAGGGCTTCGTACTAAAATTACGGATCTTTACCTTAACTCTCAAGTCTTCTCGCATGACATATTTGTCTTAACTGAAACCTGGCTCAATCCAAGTCATTTGGACACTGAGCTCTTTAGTCAGGACTTCTCAGTTTATCGTAAAGACCGTCATTACGATAAGCCAGAAGATGTGGGAGGTGGTGCATTGATTTCTGTAAGAAATATTTATATGTCGTCTCAAATCACTTTTCCTTTTTCCTTTACAATTGATGTATTATGTGTCAAAGTATCCGTACAGTTAAATAGTATATATGTCGTAAACGTCTATATTCCTCCAAAGAGTCCTGTCTCAGCTTATACTGAGCTCTCTTTAGTTTTAGATTATGTAATGGAATTGTGTTGTCTGAAAAGCTATATTTTATTGTTGGGCGATTTTAATTTGCCAGAAGTGAATTGGGTCCCTTCTAAAGACGGATCCTTTCAAGTTGCATCTTTGACTTCGTCTCAGCAAGAGCTTCGTTTACTTGACAATATCATTTCCTCAGACTTACAGCAAATAAGCTGTATTAGAAATTTTATGAATCGCATGCTCGATTTAGTTTTTTCATCTGACGCAGTTAGTACTGTTGTTCTTAAATCTAAGTATGGCATTACTAACTTAGATAATCTTCACCCACCTTTAGATATTTTTCTGGATCTGAGCTCTGATTTATATGTTCGAAGTAACTCATTTGACTGTTCATATACTTTTGACTTTCGGAGAGCGAATTTCGATTTGCTTTCCGAAGAACTCATCAGAGCCGGTATATGTAATATATCAGCTTCTGACAATATCGACGTTGCAGTCAAATGCTTTTACTTGATTTTGGAAATTGTATGAACAAAATTATTCCCCGAAAAATACTTAAAAATTCCTGCTTTAATCAGCCTTGGTATACCAAAGAACTAAAGATTCTGCGGAACAAAAGGAACAAAGCCTGGAAAGCCTACATTAAGACTCATTCTACATCTGACCACAATGTTTATATTAGTTTTTTTGAAAACTTTAACACGCTCTCTAAAACTCTTTACTCCAACTACCTTAGACAGATGTCTTTCTCTTTAAGGGATGACCCGAAAAGTTTTTGGCGATTTGTGAATTCAAAGAAAAAATCTGATGGGTACCCAGTTAACTTTATTTCTGGTGATACTCCTCTAGAGAATACTAACGATATTTGTAATGCCTTCGCTAATCATTTTCGAAGCTCTTTCTGTGATACCCCCGTAGTAATCGATGAAAACTACTTTACGTATTTACGTAACTGCTCTCAAGTAAGCTTTAATAATATCCCTGTTCATAGTGACAAAATTTTAAAATATTTATCACTTCTGCAAGATGACTTTTCGTCCGGTCCGGATGGAATCCCGCCAATTCTTTTAAAGAAATGCCGTTCCATAATAGTGGTCCCACTTCAATATATTTTCAGCTTTCAATCAAAACAGGCGTTTTCCCAAGTCTTTGGAAAAAGTCCTTTATCACTCCGGTTTTAAAAAGGGTGATAAGATAGAAATAAAAAACTACAGGCCTATATCCAAACTGTCTTGCATCCCCAAACTCTTTGAGCAAGTTGTTTGTGACAGCCTCTCATTCTTTACAAAAAATGTTATTTGCAGGCAGCAGCATGGCTTTATGCAGAAAAGATCAACGGTAACAAACCTTCTTTCTTTTCTTCACAAATGTTCCAATGCGCTTGAAAATGGGTATGAGCTCGACTGTATTTACACTGATTTTTCCAAAGCATTTGATCAACTCTCTCATGATGTTATATTATATAAGCTTAAGGCTTTCGGATTTCCTACAATATTTATTGTATGGATATGCTCTTATCTCGAAAATAGAACGTACCAAGTAAAATTTCGTAACAGATTTTCGAATCCCTCCAATGTACCACAAGGCAGTCACCTTGGGCCTTTGCTTTTCATTGTTGCCATTAATGACGTTGTCTCGTGCATTTCGTATAGTGAAATTCTAATTTTCGCAGATGATATGAAAATTTTTAAATCCATTCAAAATACTTCTGATCGCGCACTCCTTCAAAAAGATATCGATAGCTTTGGAACATGGTGTAAAAAGAATGGTCTTAGTCTCAACCCCTCGAAGTGCCAAACTATGACTTTCTCGAAAAAACATGAACCTAGTAGAGCTATGTATTTAATGTCTGGTCATTCATTGTGTAATGTCTCAAGTTTTCGTGACCTAGGTGTTTACTTCAATATTAACCTTGAATTTAGTGAGCACATAAACTCAATTGTTAGGAAAGCAAATTCTATGCTAGGTTTCATAAAGAGGTGGTCAAAAGAATTTGATGATCCTTATGTAACACTATCTTTGTATAACTGCTACGTTCGCCCTCATCTCGAGTACGCCTCACAAGTTTGGTCTCCCCTATATGAAATTCATAAACATCGTATTGAGGCAGTACAACACAAATTTATACGTTTTGCTTTGAAGGGTCTTCCTTGGGAAGATCCATTCAATCTACCTCCTTACGAACATCGAATTCAACTTTTGCAATTACAAACCCTTAGTCAAAGACGTATCAACAATGACCTAATATTTTTCCATCAGCTTATGACTGGCTTTATTGATGCTCCCTACTTGCTCTCGTCCATAAGTTTTAACTACCGCGGAGGATCTCACCACTTGCGTAATTTAGAGTTAATTCATATCCACCATCATAGAACCAACTACGGCATGCATGAGCCGCTGTCGCGCATGAGTAGGCTATACAATTCTAATTCCCTACTTATAGATTTCAATGTTAATAAAAATTGTCTAAAACAAAAATTTAAAACCAGTGCTCCACATGCATGATTTTTGTTCAATGTTTCTTAGTTTATTATGTCCATGAAAGTAATTGTAGCTTATGTTTTATTTTATTTATAGTAGTTTATTTAATTATTATTGTAATTCATGTTAGGTGTTTTATATTGTATGTCATTATTTGTTTATTTTTTTTTATATATATATATAATACATTTTCTATACGTTCTCTTTGTGCTGGTGTTGGTGTTTACTAATCTCTAACACTTGCATTTATGATGAAGAGCGTAGATAAGTACGTACAAATGAGTTTGCTCTAAACTCTGTGCGACTTAGTCTCTGAGATGCAAAAAAATAACGGACGACAATTACGATGAAGCGTGGAAGCTTGTAAGCAAACGCTACGATGTTGAACGTGTAATTGTAGACTCACATTTTCGCGCTCTTTTCTCCATCCCAAAATTGAACACCGAATCGTCAGCTGGTTTAAAAGCCCTCATCGACCACACCCAAGAGAACTACCAGTCACTAAAAGCTTTGGGAAGACCGGTGACAAATTGGGATGATTGGCTTGTTCACCTCACAATTAGCAAGCTAGACATCGAAACACATAGGCAATGGGAACTAGTTCAGACGGAAAACCGAGTAGCAGATTTTAACACACTCATCGTATTTTTGGAAAGAAGATGTCGCTCACTAGATGCAATTAGTTCGCACCAGCAGCACACCACATCGACCATCAGAAACCCGGCAAGTCACCAGTCAAAAACCAAGAAATCTTGCGTTCTCCACACAGCCGCACCAAAGAAACTCCAAGGTAAACGTTTTCACGACCACGTGTGTGCATTTTGCTCAGGTAAGCACCTCATTTACAGTTGTGACAAATTTCGTTCTGCTCCAATTTACAACAGAATCTCATTTGTGAATGACAAAAGTTTGTGTTCGAACTGTTTGATGTCTGGTCATGATTCCACGAACTGCCCAAGCAATTACACGTGTCGGGTATGCAGCATACGTCACCACACTTTATTGCATAAGGATGTTCCTACAAATGACTCATCAATAGCATCAACCAACAGTGTGACCAAAGCCAATAATGCACCTTCCTACTCCACACATACCAATCACTTAGTACTTCTCGGTACCGCAATGGTACAGGTTATGGACAAGTTCAAGAAACTCCTGCCATGCAGATTACTCTTCGACAATGGTTCAGACGATTCCTTCATTACTGAGGACTGTGTACAGCGACTTCAACTGAAACGGTCGCCAGCTACAACCGCAATTGAAGGAATCGGTGGCACAGAAGCCGGGTCTTCGAAGGGCGGAGTTCAACTTAACCTAACTTCGTTTGATGGAAAATTTTCCACAGCCATCAACGCTCACATTCTGAGCAAAATAACGAGCAAGCTACCATCAGTTCAAATTCAACAATTCAACTGGCCACACATTGAAGGCCTGCTTCTAGCTGATCCATACTTTCATACACCAGCAGCAATAGACATATTGATCGGATCAGATGAGCTTAGTCAATTCCTATGCACTGGATTGATCAAAGGCCCAGACGGAACTCCAATTGCTCAGAGATCTACACTTGGGTGGATCCTCATGGGCAAAGTTCCCAACGTACCAACCACTTTGCCATACAGTGTCTCATCGTCAGTATGTTTGCACACAGACGCCGCTTTAGCGGAAGCAGTCTCCAAATTTTGGGAAGTAGAAGCGTTGCCTGTAGTTAAGCATCAAAGCACGGAAGAAAAGTTGTGCGAGCAGCATTTTGAAGACACCCACTATCGGCAAGAGGATGGACGGTTCGTTGTACAGCTTCCTTTTAAACCTGCCTGTCCTTTGGGAAACTCTCGCAACTCTGCAGTACGAGCCCTTCTTCGGATGGAGAAGCTATTTGCCAACGATAAACAACTCTACTTGCAATACAAAGCCTTTATACACGAGTTCATTGAACTAGGCCACATGGAGGAAGCAACTCAACCTCCACTTCATGGTTTGCACTATTACATGCCGCATAGAGCTGTCATCAAAGACTCGAGTACGACCACAAAGCTACGAGTAGTATTTAACGCGTCATGTCGCACCAGCTCAGGGTTTTCGCTCAACGACTCACTGATGATAGGACCGCAGTTACAGCCAGACCTGTTCACAATACTACTTACTAAACGTTTGCTTCTTTCAGACACTGCCAAGCTGTTCGATCCACTGGGTGCTCTATCTCCATGCACAATCATACCAAAGATGCTGTTTCAACAACTATGGCGACCTAAGGTGGACTGGGACGAGATCGTGCCACACGATGTAAAACGTAAATGGCTACACTACAGGGACCATATCACCTGCCTTGCAGCAATTCAAGTGCCAAGGTAGGTCGGTACAGGGATCCCTAATGCTGTTTCCGATTTGCATGGCTTTGCGGATGCATCGCAGTCAGCATACGCCGCAGCCGTTTACGTGCGCACGGTAGCTCCCGACGGTAACATTTCGGTTTGTCTACTAACTGGAAAGACCAAAGTGGAGCCGTTAAAAACAACTACTTTAACTCTACCTCGTTTGGAACTGTGTGGCGCAGCACTTTTAGCACAGCTAATGAAACATGTGCAAAGCTCTTTGTCACCGCATATCCGTAGTTTGTATGGCTGGACAGATTCAAGTGTTGCACTTGCCTGGATACGAAAACAACCTGGTAAATGGTCAACATTCGTGGCGAACCGTGTGTCTTTGATACAAAAAGTGATTCCTCCTGAAAACTGGTTGCATGTTCAATCGGCGCAAAATCCTGCTGACTGCGCGACGCGAGGAGTGCTTCCGCAAAACTTAGCGAACCATCCACTTTGGTGTACGGGTCCGAAATGGTTCCAAGAAGATGAATCTACATGGCCCGCGCAATACATTTACTCCACAAACCTAGATCAACGAGCAGAAACAGTCAACTTAGTCAGTACTCCTGAAATTTCACCTATCTGGGACCTCATCGAACAGTATTCATCTTTAAGACGGCTGAGAATAGTCACCGCTTACATCCTTCGGTTTGTCAACAAGGCCCGACAACATACTTTAATCTGCAAAAATAAAAATACAATCTCTCCACTAACAAACAAGTGCTTGCATTTCGGCGAGCTTAACGAAGCTTTCAACTTCTGGATAAGGCTAACCCAGAAACAATTTTATTCGGATGAGGTTCAACGACTTCAATTTAATCAACCTGTTGGACGAAGCAGCAAGCTATTGAAGCTCCTTCCATTTCTGGATCAAAACGGTCTTATTAGAGTGGGTGGAAGGCTACGCCATTCTTCGTTCCGACCCGAAGTAAAATATCCTCTGGTGCTCCCTGGACATGCCAGACTAACAAGGCTAATATGTGAAGACATCCATTTTTCAACGCTACATGCAGGACCCCAAACGATGCTTGTTGTGCTTCTCAGTCGTTTTTGGATAGTTGGTGCCCGCAATATTCTACGCCAAGCATATGGGTCATGTGTCACTTGCAAAAGATACTCCAACGTTCCCCAGCAACAACTTATGGGTGACTTACCAAGATCGCGAGTTGAAGCTTGTCGACCGTTCTTGCAAACTGGCGTAGACTTCGCTGGACCAGTGCATTTACGTCTCTCCAAAGGTCGTGGTACCAAATCTGTAAAAGGGTACATTTCCATTTTTATATGTATGGCGACGGGTGCCATGCATTTGGAACTTGCGAGCGACCTATCTTCATACACTTTCATAGCTGTTTTCAAACGATTCGTCTCACGTCGTGGTCAATGCAGACAACTATATAGCGACAACGGCACAAATTTTGTTGGCGCCGAAAGAGAGCTCCAAAGGCTTTTGACGCTCGCTATCAGAGACGAACAACTGGCAAAATATCTCGCTGATGATGGTACTGTATGGCATTTCAATCCTCCAGCTTCCCCTCATATGGGAGGTTACTGGGAGGCCGCAGTAAAACGGGTGAAATTCCATTTGCGTCGAACCTTGGGCGACATCTTCTTAACTTTCGAAGAGTTCACAACATTGTTAACGGAGATAGAAGCTTGTGTCAACTCTCGGCCACTTTGTGCAATTACTTCAGATGTTAACGACTTATCTGCTCTAACACACGGGCATTACCTTATAGGAGAACCACTAAAAACGATACCTGAACCAAGCATAGCCGAGTTCAAAGGAAATCTGGTGAGTAGGTGGCAACTTATCTCTCGTTTAAGGCAACACTTCTGGCAGCGATGGAGCTCTGAGTATTTGTTGATGCAACAACAACGTCCCAAATGGAACCGGAATCTCGTATTGATTCGCGATGAGAAACTACCCCCCGCAAAGTGGAAGCTGGGCAGAATTATCAATGTGCATCCTGGAGACGACAGCAAGGTCCGTGTCGTTACACTTAAGACTGCTGATGGAGTTCTAATGCGACCGATTGTAAAGATACCACTCTTATTAACTAACGATGATGTACCAGCCTAATCTTTTTTTATAAATAACATTAATTATCACTTTTCATTGTTTCTTAAATTAGTTGTTGTTTTTGAAAGAACTATTTTCATAATTCTCTCAAGGCGGGCAGTATTTTGACGCCATTACCAATGTTTACTTATTTACCCTATGATTGAACACTCGCATCTCACACAAACATACATATGTACTATATAAAAAAAATCCTATTGCTTTCAGTTGTCATGGTCAGTTGTTGGTTACTTTTCATTCGGCATGGTCGCAATAAACACTACCTATCTAATAAACTACAGTTTGCAAACCTTTCTTTTATTTAATAGTTTCAGTATTTACAGTCCGCTAAAACACCCGTTCCGTTTTTACCAAAACTTCCAACACTCTGAAATTTGGCATTGCAATTAATAAGTCAGACAAGACAAGGAACTCTCGTGAGTCAAAATATCTATTATACAAAACTTAATGCAACGTAAAACATTTTGACAATGTAGCAACCACCACTATAAAAATTATATGACTCCCTCAAAAAAAGGATCACTTTGTTATCACTTTGACGACAGCTTTCTTATGAAAAAATAATTTTCTCTTTCATCAATTTTAATACGAAGAGTATCAAAGAACCCATCATAAAAGCATGAGTTTATTTTTCTTATTTCATTGAACACATATCATACCCTGGTTGTACATTATACATACTACACACGATTTTTTATAGTGTACAGTGCATTGTACGCTCTCAAACAAAACGAAACAAAATAAATATCCTTGCGGTTCACGGGAAAATTAATTAAAAAATATAATTCTTTTCATAATTCACCGTGATTCGATCCTTGTGACTTGACTTATGAAAATATGAGAGATGACAGCAATATTGCTCTTTGTCATCGTTGTACCTACTTAAAAGAAGAAGCACTACTATTAAGACACACAAGCTGTAATATCTACAATACATATATGTAGATAGGTACCTTGTCTATACCCTTAAACTACGAACGCAAAGCAAACGTTAAGTAATTTACCACAATCTTCTGACGCAAGGACCACCAACAAGGAAAATCTTGTTAATGAAAAAGGAGTTGATGGAAATGACATGGCGGCGGTAGCTGCGAGTGCTATGATGGAACATCAAAATAATTTGTGGTCTTATGCGGTGTCATTGATGTTGGAGAGGATGTTGTTGGTTATAGTTCTTGTCTTGGTACGACGCAAAGCGTTTTTTTTTTATACTTTTTTTTTTACCGGGAAAAGAGAAACGATTTAATATTATTTCTTTGACATCGAAATGTACGTATGCGATGTCGTAGAACAGCTGTGAGGAGCGAAGCTCCTGACGCTTTTACATAATATTGGTACTTTCCCGATAAAAGTTCTTAAATCAATTTCTTTGTTAACTTATTGGGTACACCCAGTAGCTGTCGTAATAAATGCTTTTCCTCTTTCTTTATTTTGCTTCGTTAGGGCGATAGATGAACAAATTTTGAGCCTTGAAATTGTAACTTCTCAGACGACTATCGTCTGAAGGTACTACAAAAACCTGTTGGCTGACTTGAAAAAGTTACCATAATTATACCATAAAAACAGCCATTCTTCGAACGCTGAAATCAAAGTTACATGAGACTTTTGATAAGATAATGGTATAAAAAGTAATGGAATCTTGGTACACATTTTCGAAGAGCCTTTTTACCCCTCCCCTCCTAGAAGTTAGGTCTACGTAAAGGTTCATTCCAATGGCTTTTTGATGCGGAACTGAACCTCAAATAATGTAAAGTGCAAAAGTGTAGACAGTTTTGGAGCCAACCTCTTCACATTAGTACTAAGCCAGTCTCGTATATGTTCTAGCTAAGTCTGCACTAGCTTCTTAGCCTGGTCATACAAAACAAGATAGTAGGTACCTACAGGATGGCTGATGAATATTGCTACATTCATAAACTCAAATAACTTCTTTTTTTTAGTGTATGGAGCTAATATTTCTTTTGTTCATGTTGAAGCTCATTCAATTTTATTATATATAGCTTAGTTATTTTAAAAAACAATGGATCGAAATCCTCCACTTTCCCTCCCTGCTCTTTGACGCATGTGCGGTATATTACCAAAAATTTGATAATTACTGATTGGAGAATTGAGACAGGATTGGCCGCAATTGTTTCTTGACTGTATTGCTTTGGTACATTCAAATTTGGCTTTACTTGGTAGAATCCCTGTTTTTAATATCCCCACAAGAAAAAGTCAGGTGAAGTAAGGTCTTCTGACAAAATTGTAAGAGAATCGGCAAGTCTGTTGGGTTCAATTTATTAGCCATTTGAAGTTTTTATGGCAATAAGTACAAATCGTTGTGCAAAACTGACTGTAATGACTGTCAGCTTATATTCATTTGTAAGCTTTTGTCGAAACTCTTGGATTGCTGTGTGTGGCAGCAGCTACAGCTGCAATTGTTTCCACCGTTCTAACGGCTTTCGATGTTAAGGTCTTATATCGACTGTTCTAAGCTCGGCAAAATTATTAACAAATCTCATTATGGTCCATCTGCTCAGAGGATATATAATATACTCACTTTGAATTGAAACTACTACTTGTTTCAATGTCCCATTAGTTTTAGTTATATCTAAAATCCAAAATAAAAATAAAATTGCAAAATAAAAAAAGGGAACGACTGGGTCGCTCGAACTTGCGACTGTGTGCTTAATATGATATCAAAATCTTAAGGCTGAGTACAAAATTTTAGTATTCGCTCTTCATAATATATTTAGTGGTACAGGACTGCCAACTACACATCATTTATAAAAATTGATACAAATTACATAAAATATTGAAAAAAAATTAAATTAAGAATTCATAAAGTCTTAAGTGAAAGTATAAAAACGCCTAAAAATTTAATCAAAATCGTTGGACTAGTTAAAATAAAAACGTTTTTTAATTTTTCACATATTTTTTTTAAGTGATTTTCTTAAGAGTCAAGTATGCAAAGCAAAAAGATTTTTATTGCATTTTAAATTGTCATCTAAATCACAACACAAATTCCTTTGACCTAAAGCACAACTTTTAACACTGATTTTCTTTTAACCCACAATCTCTTTGACCTTCAAATTTTACAGATTGATAGATCTTGTCTACTTTGCAACAAAACATTGTCAATTTTGCATTTTGAGCACGCTCTCCATACTCTGGGCCCCAGTGTGCGTCGATAACCCAATGTCAACAATTTATCATTACCTTTTTAATGTGATCCAGAAAAGTCATGTTTATCGATTGAATGCCACGTATGACAGTATTTCCAGAAATGACCACTACAGAACCATGTCTAGTTTCGGTATCCCTGCAAAACTCTTACGACAATGCAGGATGACTTTGGAGAATTCATGCTGCTCCGTCAAATCGGCAAAGAACTCACCGAGACCTTTGGTGTCGAAAAAGGCTTTCGGCACTAAGCGATACCTTTAGCATCATACTCGAAAAGATTGTCCAAAACTCAAACGGCAACACCAAAGGCATCGTCTTTCAAAATTCTGTTCAATTACTCGCTTACACAGACGATATTGACTTAATGGGAAAAAGAAGTGGAATGTCATAGGTGCTTTTGGGAGCATTGAAACAGAAGTGGGAAAAATTTGTTTGATGGTTGATGAAGTGTAAGAGTTTTCTCAAAACTCATATCAAGAGTAGATTAGACTCACTGTATCATACGTCCACTTTCTAAGACATATTATCAATTCCTCTTTATGTGCATAACAGATGTTCTAGCAGTATTTTGTCTCGCACCTTGCTCTGCAACATGTTTATAAGAATGATCGATTAGAGTTAAGTAAGAGATAAGAGTTCAGTTGTAATAAAGCTATCGAACGAAGAAAAAGTAAAGTATTTCATTTAAAAAGAGTATTACAGAAGGCAAAACGATGTATGTCTTGTCTTAAAACAAGGACACAGAACATCGACGAATTGGACAAAACATCGCAATAGACAGACATAACTTCGAGGTAGTACAGGTCTTCATCTTCTTAGGACTCGCTATAGACACGGAAAATAACTTCAATTCTGCTTTGCATGGACATGAAGCATGGACCTTATCCAGAGCGGATGATCGTTTCGAAATTTCGGAAGGAAAATAGTTTAGTCGCGTATTCAAAGACAATGTGTGGAGAAAAAGATACAACAACGAGCTGTATGAGCCGTACCGCGCTATTGCCATAGCTAGAAGAGTACGCATCGAAAGCCTACGATGGCTGGCTCATGTACAGCGGATGGACATCAACTCTCCGGCTTGACTTTCAACTTTGGGTTTTCAAAAGCACATTGCAAGGAAATCGCGCAAAGCCTAGTCATAAGTAGCACAATAAAGAGAAAGAAAACCCTCTACCGACTTCTGCTCCCCAGAAATCGAAATTGTTGTAGAAAAATATTGGTTGAGGCTCAGGTCCTTGATGGTAGGTAAATTAAATTGTTGTCTTAGTTTTGATATTTGGAGTGAAGAAAGCGGATTTAATCGAATCTTCAATTAAGATCAGAAGAAGAAGAAGAAGTCTCACCCAATTTTTTTTAAATAATTTATTGCTTCCGTTTGAACAACGTATGATATACTCATCACACCCACTCCTATATTTTCCAAAGGATATGACCAACAATCATTTCCTTAAGAATGAAATTATCCTGCACATCACTCGATCCTCGTTTAGTATTAAAAAGAGCTATGCGTTTCACCATCCCAAACCCCAACTCAATTTATCTTTTAAACGGAATATTTGCCAAAGCTTAAGTCTCGCTCAAAGCTATTGTGAAAAAGCATTTCAATACTTTAAGGAAAAAAAAAATTCCGTTCTAAAAAACAACCTGCTGAACACAAAACAAAAACATTTCCCATAAAATATATAACAATGTCCGAGGACATAACGCACAACGCTGCTGGTAAGTTACTAAGTACCTCTATAGACTATAGGAGAGTCTTGCAAAAGACGACAAATTTCTTGCAACAAAATAGCTAAGAAAATCATTATTTGTATGAAAAGAGGCAAAAAGCCAGTAGGTATATAGATAGGTATGCAAGAAGGGATGGGGGAATGGGTTGAATGATTTGGTGTGGTAAGTCTAATGCAAAGTGCATAAGACCGCTTTTAACTTTTATGAAATACCTGCGGTAGCCCTGGGGCCAGGATACAGAATGTTGTTGCTGCTGCTGCTGTTGCAAGATGCAAGATTACCAAACGATATACCCTCGTCATGTTCTTCTTAGAAGTCGTTCTTTTCTCAAGGATAATTTTCTCGTTTATGCTCTTTATAACGTGCACGGTTGTTTATGTAGTTTGGCATCCTGTTGAGTCCTTGAGATATGATATAGTCTTGTGGCTCATTCTGTATTCCTTATAATGTTTTATGGTTTTCAACTTTCCTGGCACAAACTTTTCGTGGAGCATGCAACCCGGGCTGTGCGGGAATGAAACATTCACAATGTTCTTATAAATTGTCGTTGGGTTGAAGTTCGCATAGTAAATTATTATTGCAAGGTGGATAAGGATAAAGGGACAGAATAGCATGGAATTCATGGAAGGGGGTAAAGCATGTCCGTTTTGCTGTTTTCTTAGACGATGAAATAAAATTAATCCAATTGAATTCCTAATTGGGACCGATCTTATGGAAAGGTATTAACGATTTACCTTGAAAGGCAGGTATTTATTCCAAATGTTTACCGGTGAAACAGCAAGTGTTTGCATGACATCGATATTTGGAGTTACAATGGGTTTAACATCGGTGTCAGAAAACGTTTCGAATTGAATATTTTAACAGAGCATCTCCATACAATTTGTTATATGAAATTGGCTTCATTGTAGACTTTCCGTTTAGGAGAAAGACGGAGAAAAATACAGCCCAGGTCTTAGCCCGATAGTATTGCCAGGGTTCTTAACAAAAAGAAGTTTCTCCAAAGTACTTTGTAATGAAAATATAAGAGCTCCCTTAATTATATTTATAAGAACAGCACCAATTGATGTTTGCTTTTACGCAGAATGTAGTCTCTAGCAACAACAGTTGTCGGGAGCTGCTCGTATATTTTTGCGATACCGTCTGGGCTTTCTGGGACATATTCGAAGTACTTTTAAAAGCTTTCGTCCAGCCCACATTTTGGACTGGACGAATTTTTTCATCTTAAAATTTAACCTAAACTGATCGTCACGTCCATGAGGATCAGAAAAAATCAGTTCCGGTGCCTAACTTCTCACAGCTCGCCAAGTGGTTGCTTTTTTAATCGGCATGTGTTTCTATTTTTATAGACGGAACTGAATTTGTTGCAACAAACGCTCATGGCTACAGAACCTAAGTCGAAAGCAATAACTTTGTTTTTTCAAAAGAACTAGAAAAAAAGCCAATCAGCAGATACAAAAATGGCACCTGAGCTCAGGCAGGATAAAAGTTCTGTAAAGAGATCTCTTTGGCAAAGAAGTAAGACACAAACAAGAGCTTAAGCTTTACTTGATTGATTTTATTACTCTTGATCACTGCTAATACTCGGCTGCTTGCTGATGTTTTGGCAGCTATCCTCAATGATGAACCCTCAATCGGTGCCGTAAGTCTCAAGCTCAGTTGACAAATCAGCTCCTAATTGTCTTAAAATGAAAGCGACCTTTTACGGCCTGGCTGACATAAGGCTCAACTGGACGGTTGGCACTAATGTGGCTCCTGGTCGAACGAAGGACAAAGGATGATATCAAAATACCTTATTTGCTTAAGAAAGTCTGTTTCAGGCAGTAGCTAGACAGATTTATTTTGATTCTAGTACTATTGGTAACTACTATACTTACCAGTGGCGTGGCGTGGATATTTTCAAATGGTAAGTCGAGAAAAATGAATCACCTTCGAGCCATTCCATATGAAAACGGTCAATCCGAAATGTTGCTATACCTCCGATTATGCTCAAACTTTGTAGAAATGTTCCTTTGCTATCGAAATACGAAATCGTCAAAGGATTTTTTTTTGTAATTTTCCTCTCCCCTCCAGCCATACTCAAAAAACCGAACATAGCGATTTTATGGGCTTCAGACTTTGCACTCTTAAATTATCTGTATTCAAGCGATTAGGACGATTAAGGTGTCATTTTAAAGCTGATAAAGCATTCTTTTCAAATCAATCAAAAGGTTTAAGATATTTGAGTTGCTTTAGAAACCTGATCCTTTTGAAATCAACACATTTTATATACATTTTTGCCATTTTTGAAGTAGTCCTGTGCCTAAAATATCAATAGTAAGTCCCTAAAAATTTCCCTGATTAAAAAAAAAGCTTATTCTTTTAATAAAAAACAATTCTTAGTTTCAAAGACTTTTTTTAATATCGTTCTATCCAAAAAATTTTTTTGTAAGCTTGTTTTTAATCAGCTGTAGCTTCAGTGTACATGCGAATAACAAAATGAAATTTTGAAGACTTAGACTTTTTAAAGACTTAAAGTTGAAGAATAGACCTTTAAATCCTGCCCACTCCCGTATTGATATCTGGCAGTCAACATTCCCAAAAATGTGCCCAAAGATTGGCTTTTTCCATAGTTTAGAAATAAGCTTGTTTTTAATCATCTGTAACTTCAGTGTGCATGCGAATAACAAAATGAAATTTTCAGGACTTATAGTTGAAGAATAGGCCTTTAAATTCTACCTACTTTCATTTTGATATCTGGTATTCAACATTCACAAAAATGCTCCCAAAGATTGGCTTTTTTACAAAAGCTCAAAGTTTGAAAGGGATGTTTGTAAAGCACATAAAAAAATTTGTTTTTTGATCAACTTTGGATTTTTTATTTTGTAATTATTGTAAGGTTTAATTAGGGAAATTTTTAGGGACTTACTATTGATATTTTAGGCACAGGACTACTTCAAAAATGGCAAAAATGTATATAAAATGTGTTGATTTCAAAAGGATCAGGTTTCTAAAGCAACTCAAATATCTTAAACCTTTTGAATGATTTGAAAAGAATGCTTTATCAGCTTTAAAATGACACCTTAATCGTCCTAATCGCTTGAATACAGACAATTTAAGAGTGCAAAGTCTCAAGCCCATAAAATCGCTATGTTCAGTTCTTTGAGTTGGCTGGAGGGGAGAGGAAAATTTCAAAAAAAAATCCTTTGACTATTACGTATTTCGATACCAAAGAAACATTTCTACAAAGTTTGAGCAAAATCGGAGGTATAGCAACATTTCGGTTTGACCATTTTCATATGGAATGGCTCCTACACAAATTAATAAGGAATAAATAGAAAGTACCTTAAATTCCAAACGTGGATTAATCGAAGCCAATTTTTCTATACTTTAAGTCATTTAGGTTGAAATTCACTTTAAACTTGCAAATAATTCAAAACAATGATCAGTAGAGCAAAAAAAAAAACAGCACAACAAAACCGAATTCGCCGTACATTACTCTAAGGCGAAAACTGTATTATTTTTTCCAAGCAGAAATTGCAGTAAGACGAAAATTATCGTCTTACTTTTTTCAATAAGAGAACGTGTATTGAAAAGGGAGGCACCGGGGTGGAAGTATATCGTAGGAAAGACAGGGACAAACACAGAATATGTTCTGCGCGGCGATTTTAAATGCTTTGTGTTTCGTGTATGCTTTGTGTATTGTGTGTGTATCTCGCAAATTTAAAAGTGCTTGAAGAACATTGTATGTATGGGCAAAGATAGGCTGTTGACTGCTTTGTAGACTTGTTGTAGACTTATGTTGCTGGTTTTTTCTACGAACAAGGGACACATTTTAAAAGGTAAGACGATAGGAATCGTGTTATATGGACGCCACGCCACTGATACTTACTCGCTGATTTTGCTGACTAGATGATGTCTTCGATGTTTACTGACTGGCAGTAGCTTTTCCTCGTCGTCTATGGCTTGGATTTCGGGATTACTCTAAACTCTCTGTTACAAACTATCGGTTGCTGGCTTTTTGAAAAGCACTTCAAGTCCTTACTCGCGGTAACAAAGGAAAAAAGCACTTTTAAAAGAATAAAATGAATAGGGTGGCGCAATAGAGCGAGGAGCCCCAGGGCCTGGCGCATTACTCACAACCATGCCTTGTGAGGGAATGGAGGGGACCTACAATTTTCTGCCGGTTCCGAACGGCTAATCGAGAAAGTGCTTTTCATGGCAATAAATTTACTAACGGAGGACTTGCCAATTCCTCGCAGATGGCGATACCCGTTGAAAACCATTTTTACCTCTGCTGGGACTCTAACCTCGAACCTCTGAGTCAGCAGGTGGTCATGCTAACCATCACGCCACGGGTACCACAAAAAGCAGTTTTAGAAAAACAAAAAAAAACATGTCACCATTTGAGAGTCGAAGCAAATAATGCTCTTACCGTTTTCAGCAATTTAAATGAAAATTCTGCTTTTGCCGATACTCTTTGTCCCTCTATCGCACTGTCTTTCTATCTATTCATCATTTTTATCTTTCTCTAGCTCTGTCTCTTTCTCTCAATCTCTGTTTCTGTCTCAGTCTTCGTATCTGTCTCAGTCTCAGTCTCAGTCTCAGTCTCAGTCTCAGTCTCAGTCTCAGTCTCAGTCTCAGTCTCAGTCTCAGTCTCAGTCTCAGTCTCAGTCTCAGTCTCAGTCTCAGTCTCAGTCTCAGTCTCAGTCTCAGTCTCAGTCTCAGTCTCAGTCTCAGTCTCAGTCTCAGTCTCAGTCTCAGTCTCAGTCTCAGTCTCAGTCTCAGTCTCAGTCTCAGTCTCAGTCTCAGTCTCAGTCTCAGTCTCAGTCTCAGTCTCAGTCTCAGTCTCAGTCTCAGTCTCAGTCTCAGTCTCAGTCTCAGTCTCAGTCTCAGTCTCAGTCTCAGTTTCAGTCTCAGTCTCAGTCTCAGTCTCAGTCTCAGTCTCAGTCTCAGTCTCAGTCTCAGTCTCAGTCTCAGTCTCAGTCTCAATCCCAAGGCCCTTTTAGACGATCATTTCAGTTTCAGTTTCAGTTGAGGTATAAATTAAGCTTTCAGTTAAACTTATGTCTAAACGCTTAAAAATGAACTGATAACTGAACTGACAATTGATGAAATTCCGATCAGTTTTCTGTTCAGTTCTCAGTTTTCTTTCTGATTTTGATTTTTCTCAAATAAAAAAATATTAACTTAACATCGAACCGACTACTATTTGCACACTGAACTGAGAACTGACCGTTTAAAAATTCCTTCAGATTCAGTATCTGTCTCAGTTTCAGTCGCTATCTCCGTTTCTATCTCTACCTATATCCTTAACCTTATCTTCTAGAGCTCATGCGCAGCGCTCTAAGAATCTCAGCTTCATGTATTCAAAATTTGTAATAAAATTTGATATATGCTGCGTAGGTAAGCTAGCGTTCTTCATTGTAGTAAATAATTTCGTTTCAACCTACAAGTGAGGCTCAACATGGCAGAGCCTTGCATTGAAATATGTCTGCTCCTTTTCATATTTTATCCGAAATTTCAAATGAAGTTACATGTCCTGTTCAACTATCTTAATCATGCTAAACGTCCTCCTTGACTCTGCTCCTTAATGACACTTAGGCACAATTTCACATACGTCAAGTCAGGTACAAACCCTTGTTAATCGCGCAACACGAATGTGGAGTACTTTACCAAGCACATTCTTTTACTGTGCTTTCATTTCCAGGAACTCTCAAACACCAACATTAATATTCCCACACCCACACATATCTATTTGGTAATCAATACGTTTTTCCTGTCCATCGTAAAAATCCTTTAACATGACAGTCAAAAGGACTAAGTCACCTAAATGCACTTTCTAGGAAATATTTTTCTCTTTTATCGATGTTATTTTTCATTAACATAAATTGAAAAGAAAAAAACTAACAACACCAAAAACAACTTCCTCCATTTCTTCTTGTCATCATTCCAATACTCAAAAAGACATGTAACACACCAAAATGTTCCCATTCCGTATTTCGACAGCGACAATAATACCTGAACTTTTCAAATAAACACCACCACAACTAAGCCCCAAATAGACAAACTAAAGTTTTCAACGATCATTCAAAAAATTTAAAGTAAAACTTACTGACTTTCAGTCATGAGGGACGAAAAAAAAGAAATAAGAAAATTAAATTTCAAGAACCAAAGTACAATGCAAAACTTTACTACTAAACGATAGTAGAAGTAGAGGAGAAACTTTATGAATTGTTTTTATTTACAGACCTGTTCAATGTTCAGTCCGAAACGTCTCTCTTTAGCTCAGTTGTGAATTGTTATGAAATCGTTCAATTGTCAAATAAAAATTGTAGCGCACGAGTTGGATGGCCATTATTAGCCAATAAATATGATTTACGCTGCTATTATGCCAGCTGAATGCAGTCAATCATATTTTCAGTGGTGCGGTCCATTGATGGCGGGTGAGTCAAACTTAATAGGTATTTAGGTTGCTATTATCATTAAAATAAATTCTCTTCCTTTCTCCCTCTCTCTTTTTTTTGGCTGCGGTTTTATGGCATTCATCTGGAGAAATGTTTTTATTGTTGTTTTTGTTGTTGTATGTATCGTAAGAAGACACGCCATACTGCTAACTGATGTCCTTACCTTGAAATTGAATTATAAATGGAGAAATGAAATTCTAACTTTCATATTTGGAATGTATTGAGGTACGAAATGAAAAAAACCAAAAAAAAAAAGAAAATAAAAGAAATGAGATAGCTGATTTATGTTTATAGCCATTCACATTACGTGTATTTATAAGTGGAGTTGGAGTTGTTTGGGAATGATTTTAAAAAGAAAAAGTCTCTTCATTACGTTGGGTATAATGGGTATCCTTACCTGTACCTCCTTTGAAAAATTGGTGCAATGGTAGAAGAGCTTAAATTGGAAAACGAACGCAAGACAATGGGAATAATGAGACAAAAGAGGACTTAAATTTAGAGAATTGGTATTAGGACTTACAACTTTAGCAGAAGTTTATATTTTCTGTTGAAAATTGAATTTTCGATTCAAAATGTCCTAAAATTCATAGCGAATCGCAAAGATATGCTGAACGAATTGTAAAAAGTTCACTACAGAATTGTTGGATTCTATTTTCTATTAAAAGAAAATTACGGCTTCTGCTTGTTGGGTAGGATTATTGATGGCCAAACAGTAACTATTTGACTTCACGTTTGGCTTTTCACATCAAATCGTTCACTCTTGAATCAATCACGATGCCGCTGCCCAGGGCAGATGCAGGCGGCGGGTGCTGTGGTAAGCATATCTGCCTAAAACGTTCAGGCTCTTTTTCATTTAGCCTTCCTGAATCGCCGAAAAAAAGGTCCCTTAAACACTGGGCTTTGAGGCTTACCGGTCCATTTCATTTATGCTGGTCAGAGTTTTTCTTTTTTGAAAAATTACAGGTACTCTATTCTTTCTAATCAATATTATCCAGCCACTTTTTAAAAACAATGTTCGTTCTGTTTTCTCTTAGCTTAAGTTCCCAAATTCTCACTTTTTTCGCAGAAACAAAACCAGAATAAAACAGCCCAATTGCCGTAGTCTTTTCATTAAAGTGAGAGCAAAACAAGTCAGCTGCGGAAGCGACAGTCAGCCCCGTATCATTTAAATAAGACAAAATAAAGGAAGCTGGTAACATAAATAAAAATAAATAAATAGGGCGCCCAACTAAGCTCGGGGAGTATTCGGGGGCTAACTCATTTCAAATATCCACAATTTTATGCCAATTCCGAACCACTTAGATAGAGGGCGTCTTTCATGGCGGTGCAACTACTCTCGGAGAAGTTGTCAGTTCCTTCGGAAAAACTAGACCCGCGGAAATTCAAATTTTATCCATTTTGGACTCACACTCCTGTGGTACCCGTGGCGTGATGGTAAGCCTGTCTCTCTATTTACCCAGGGGTTTTTTGTTTTTTTACGGGTATCGCCCTTCTCGAGGAGTTGGCAAGTCCTTCGTTAGTGAATTCACTGCCATGAAAAGCGTTTCCTCGATTCGGAACCAGCAGAAAATGGTAGGTCCCTTCCATTCCCTCACAAGGCATGGTTGGGAGAAATGCGCTTGGCCCAGGAGCTCCTCGCTATTTTGTGCCACCTTGTCAACCGGTGCCATTTCCTCAGCTTCTACTTTTGAACTCTATTATTTTCTTACTGCCAATTGTTCATACTACAAAAAGGAACTCAAGCCCAACTCACATCAGCTGTTGAAGCTGTGCTTGATAATAAAATGTCAAAAAGAACTGGAGCAAAGCATTTTACGATTTCCTTCATTGGACCACCACTCAAAATATCCAGTTTGAAATCCGTGACCTGCAAGGAGAGCAGAGAGAAGAAAAAAGAAGGAAAGAAGTTTCATGTGGCTTATGGATTAACTGAAAACTGCAGGATAAGGCACCAATTCAATTATGAAAAAAAAAAAAAAAAAAAAAAAATGGAAGAGACCGATTATCTCTGTTTATGAATCGCCACCATCGCCATGTCATTGCAAAATGCATTGATTGGACCCGAAAACACCCGTTAAAACTTTGTGTGGGCTTTGGCAAGGATTATGAACAAACAAAGAAAAAAGGATGAATAGATTAAGTGCATTATATGACACTTATGGTCTCCTGATTCGTTTATGTCCTTCAACAACACAGACATTGTAGAAATCTTGTTTATTTTTCTAGTTATCGCAAATTGAGTGCCGTGTCCTATGATTTTACCCTATGAAATGGTAGGTTCACTGCTTTTGAAAGCTCCATCGTGAGCATATAATCATTTGACTTACAAAAAGAAATCGACAGTTTTGTTCTATGGTGTTCTAAAAACGGACTTAGTTTGAACGCTTCCAAGTGCCAAAGTATGACCTTCTCCCGCAAAAGATCTCCTAGCATTGGAGAATATTCAATATCGCAACAATTCCTATCTCAAGTTTTTAGATTCCGTGACCTCGGTGTTCTATTTAGTACCAACTTCGAGTTTAATGAACACATCAACCTCATTATTAACAAATCAAATTCAATGCTTGGCTTTATTAAGCGATGGGCAAAAGAATTTGATGACCCCTATGTCACCCTCTCTTTATACAACTGTTATGTTCGTCCGCATCTAGAATATGCGCCTCAGGTGTGGTCACCATTTTATGATATTCATAAATCTCGAATCGAAGCAGAACAGATTCATACGTTTCGCTCTCAAAGGTCTTCCTTTTGAAGATCCTTTCAATCTTCCTCCTTACGAAAATCGTATTCGCCTATTTAATCTTCAAACCCTCTCACAGAGACGAATTAACAATGATTTAGTTTTTTTCATCAATTAATAACCGGTTCAACTGATGCCACCGACTTGCTTTCCCACATTAGTTTCAACTATCGTGGAGGATCTCACCAACTACGTAATTTAGAGTTTTTACATTGCTCCCACCACAGAACTAACTATGGCATGCATGAGCCATTAGCTCGCATGAGTAGGTTATCTAACTCCTATCCTTTTGTTTCCGATTTCAACCTAAGTAAAAACACTTTAAAATTAATACTTACTTTTAACTTTTATTTGATATTTTGTTATTGTAATTTAATTTCTGTTCTTATTTATGTACAGTTTTTGTTTAATAATGTTTGTTCTATTTATTAATGTACTTTTTTTTGTTTTTTTTTTTTTGTTAAAAATAGTAATGTCTTTTTTTTTCCTCTTATACGTTCTGTTTGTGCATGTGTTGGCGTTATTCACTAACCACTAACACTTGCATTAATGATGAAGAGCGTAGATAAGTGTGTACAAATGAGCTTGCTCTAAGTTCAGTACCACTTAAGTCTCTGAGATGCAAAAAAAAAAATACTTCAGTGTTCTATAATCTACCATCGAGCAGGATGTCAACGGCTGTAACAAAGAGAAAAACTTAAAGCGCTTACTAGGTAAAAACCTATAGGGAATCTGAACACTTCAGCGAATCCTCTTGGACAAGTGAATATCTGCTCCTTTTCATATTCGTGATAATCGATCAAATGCTTTTTCGAAGTTAACCAGCACAAGATGTAAGTTTTGTAAGATATCACGATATTTTTCCATTTAGAACCTTATAGATCTGTCGTTGACCCACCAGTGACAAAATTGCGTTGGTTGACCAAGGCTTTATTATTTTTCACACTCGGCTACTCAATATCCGCTCAACAAAGTTAAAATGTGGGACATCAGCTTGATAGAACGTCTACTTCGTGTATCTTCCGTTGTTAATTGGCAGAAAGTAGCCTTGACTCCATTACAAATTGGAACTATCGACTGGTGTAAGCTTGGAAATGAGATCATTGAGATGAGGCCATCGCTGCCCCCAACTTGTTTTTTCGTATATAAATTGACTTAAATCAGCAGCTGGGATAGACATATCTTCAAACTCCCGGTAGATACATGTCCTTCGTATCGCACGCAGTGATGGATTACCGCATAGGCCCGTGAGGCCCGGGCCTAGGGCGGCACGATTTGGGGGGCGGCAAAATTTTCAGAACGTTAAAATTTAAGAGCCGTAGAAATATACCAAAAATTTATTATCATTGACTTTTCAATTTGAGGGTGCATTATTAATATTTTGATGGAATCAATTATAGTCTAATTTTATCAAATAAAGTTATAAAAAAGAAACAATCAAATTGATAAGCTTCCTTGCGAATAACTAAATATTTTTTCACTTTTGTATATTTGGTGAGATTACTCTTACATATGTACATATTAAAAATTTCAAAAATCGAGTTCTTATCGGATTTTCAAATTTTGAGGTCTTAGCGAGCTATTCTGAGTAGTTTCAGCGTGATGTCCCGCCGTGCGTGTGTGTGTAAGCAATAGTTTTGTCGCACGATATCTCAAGAACGAATCAACCGATTGAGATATCGATTGTGCATTAGAAATTGCGCCGAATGCCGCCAAGCGGATCAATATCGAACGACGCGGTTCAAAAATATCGCAATTTAAAGTTTTACAAAATAATGTTTTTTTCGAAAGCGAGTCGCAGTAATTATTTCAGTTTTACGAGTGCAGTTTAAAAAGTAGAAGTCTCAAAGTTGGTTACTTAGTTTCTTGCTTTTTGTCTACGACCGGTAGGCGTTTCCATAAGAAATACGCGATCTGAAGCTACATGATTGCAGCGAAAATTACAGCATCTAGAAACGGCTGCAAGTAAGAAGCTTCAAGAATCTCATGCGAATTTATCATCTATGGTAAAAATTTATGGTTCTTTGGCATTATTTCTTCAAGATATGAGGGACAAACAATACTCTGAATATGAAGAAAAAGCAAAACCACTGTCTGGAGTTCAATTTAATTATCGTTATGATACAGATCGCAAGAAAACCAGAAAAATTCAGGCAGATGAGTTACGGGTGAATGAAACAATACCTTCATCTGGTCACGAGAACTTTCGCACCAATGTGTATTACCGAATTTTAGATACCTTAAGCGTACAATTGGCCGGACGTAAAAGTGCTTATCAAAAACTTTACGAAAATTTTAGTTTTTTTGATAATTTACCTGACATACATACGATAGAACTGAAAAATCTTGAGAATAAATTAGTTAAAAAGTATCCGTATCCCTCATGGGCGTAGCCAGGTAAGGGCAGGTAGGGGCAAATGCCCCAACCTAAGCCAAATATCCTCGAAAGATTCTGCGATTTTAAGAAAAAGTTAATCTTTGTTCTCGAGGACATTTGGAGAAAATGCTGAAACAACGAGGACTTTCGTTGAGATCGTGAACGCATTACTGACTTTATCCACCGAAGGCAATGAAAAAACGCGATCAGCTGCCTTCAATCTGCAGCAACCAAACCTGTATTTATCATATGCACTTCAATAATTGCTAAATATTCAGATGTTCTTGAGCCTATCGTGAATGGTCTTCAATCTAAAAGTCTTGACATGCTCAAATGCAAAGACCATCTTGATAGAATATCAACTGTTATCTCTAGCCATCGAAACGCTGTAGACACCGTGATTGATGAAATTCTAGACGAGTCAAAAGAAATAGCGAACTGGATTGATATTGAATTGGATATGCCCAGACTAACCCAACGACAGCAGCATCGTTCAAATCAACCTGCATCGAATCCAAATGATTATTGGAAAATATCGTTGCTAATTCCGTATTTGGATTCATTGATATCTTCGATTGCAAATCGATTCGCGCCATTCAATTTGCCTGCATTTTCACTACTCACATTGCATCCATACATTATGTTGAAAAAAAAGTATTGGCGATTTGAAAGAAGACATCAAGCTGTTTTCAGAATTTAATGAATTGGATCTAAGTGCAGAAATTGAATTATGGTATGACACTTTTAAAGACAAAAAGCTTAGTGAAGAAGCGAAGAAAAATTGGGAAGTGTGCGACGTAATCACGGAAGCGGACACCTTTTTTCCTGCTGTATCACATGTATTGGAAATATTATTGGCATTACCTTGCACGACTTTCACCGTAGAAAGTTCGTTCGAAACTTTGCGCGTGTTAAAACCTGGCTAAGATCAACCATGGGTGAAAATCGACTAAATAGGAAGTAAGGAAATAAGGAAAGAAAATCCGAAATAGAAGATGAAGTCCTCAGGAAATTTGCTGAAAATCCCAGAAAATTGGTTTTATAAAACGCGAAATCAATGGTAAAAATTTATAAAATCAATTTGATTCATTTCATATACTAACGATGTTTCTCTATTTTGAGAAACCAAAAAATGATACTTTTAAGGTATCTCTCAATATTATTGTCAATAAATATGTCCTACTTTTTTTTCAAAAAAAAAACGTACTCGTTTTTTCACTGATTTTTGAGAAATTGTCCTCGAAAAAAGACCTAAAAAAATTCCTGACTACGCCCATGGTATCCCTAGCAAATGCGGAAGATGGAGCGTACAAGAAATATACAAGAAATATACGCACAGGAAATATACAATGGCATGCATTCTCAAAATCTTCGAGATTGTTTATCTGAAGGTAGACATTGCTCTGCGTATTTTTTTGAGTATTCCCGCTACCAATTATTCAGGAGAAAGATCTTTTTCTACCTTGAAAAGGGTTAAATATTTTTTACGCGCAAGTATGGACTAAGATAGACTTAATGCTTTTGCATTATTGTCTACTGAAGCTCAACTAGTTCAATAAATTGATAATAGTAACATTTTTTTTTTTTTTTTGTTGGAGGTTTTTAAAATACCAGCTGGAGCACTCAGACCTAAATACCGGTCCATTGTACTACCAGATAGCAACCTTCTATTTGTTATAGCTTTCCAGATGTTCGGAGAAAAGCCAAAAGACGCTGCCATGGTAAGGAGCCTAAGTTACCAGCTCTCACCATGTCTGCGCCGAGTATCTGTAACCTCATGCGAGAAAAAGCAGGACATTCACAGAGGAAGTGCTCTGCACACCGCAGGACACCCCTCATCTTCTCCACAAGATTCACAGAGTTTGGTATCACTTAAGCCTAACACGTTTAAATGCTTGGCAAAAGAGAAGTGCCCGCTGGCAACGCCAATAAGCTTCCTACAGTCTTTTCTGCTACGAGCTAGCAAAAATGTTGCAGTCTTCTTACTAACGTTGGGGAGCATACGCTTGGTTTGTCTGCATCCAATGGAGGCATGCCATCTACGGTTGTGCTCTTCACAGATCCAATCGTTGATTGAAGCCCTCACTGAGGACGCTGGCAGACCTAGCGACGGTTCAGGTCCTGAGAAAGCTGTCTGAGATCCCTGCCTAGCGAGTTCATCGGCGATCTCATTTATAGTTATGCCGTGATGGCCTGGAACCCAAATGAGACTCAAGGAATTTAATCTTCCGATCGCATTCAGAGAGCTCTTGCATTCCTGGATCACTTTCGAAGTGGTTAGAGGGTTGAGAAAACCCTTAAGCACAGCTTGGCTATCGCTGCAAACAAAGATACTTCTCCCCGTCCATCCATTGTTCGTTACGTGGCTCAAGGCCATTAGGATAGCATAAGCCTCCGCTTGGAAAACGGATGCGTATGATCCCAAAGATGAGTGCAGTCGTATGTCGTCGTTCTCAACAAAGGCACCAGCACCAGAACCCTCGTCGGTTTTGGAGCCATCTGTGAAGATACGATAACAATTCTTTCCAGGCTCAGATTCTGGAGCGAACCAGTCCTGAACCGAAAGAAAGCTGACTGAGTAATTTTGACGCAGTTTGAGCCTTGGGATCATCGTGTCAGACGGCATATCCATTAGACGTGGGTCGTAAGATATGCTGCTTGCGAGTTCCTCAAAGCTCCAGTGCGAATTGTGCCAGAGACCACATCGTTTTAAACGAGAAATGGTCTTGAGAGTACACCCCATGATGAAGGTATCAAGGGGAGGAAGGTTCAACAGTGCGTCGAGAGCAGCACCCGGTGTGCTGGGGAAGGCCCCCGTAACACCCAGACAAATTGTTCTTTGAAGTTTGGCAAACGAGGCAATAACGTATTTACGCGAGAGCTTATTCCACCAAACAGCTGACGCATAGGAGATGATTGGTCTTATCATAACCGTATAGATCCAAAGGACCCTTTTCGGTGAAAGACCCCATGTCTTGCCAAAAGCTCCTTTACATTGCCAGAAAACTGACAGTGCTTTAGCAGTTTTAGACTCGACATGTTTCGACCAAAGAAGTTTGTTATCCAGGATTACTCCAAGATGCTTGACTTCATTTGAAAAGGGGATGTTGACGCCTTTAAGCGTAAGATGGGTCAGACCAGTCAATTTTCTACGTCTCGTGAAGAGGACAACCTCGGTTTTAAGAGGATTGGCGGAGAGACCGTTTCTAACACACCAGGTGTCAATCATACAAAGCGCAGCCTGTGCTCGGGAGCAGACAGCTTGGAGGCTGGAGCCAACCGAGAGCACGGCGACGTCGTCCGCATATGCTTGGGCATGAACGTTAGAACCATTGAGCATTATAAGTAGAGAGTCGATCAACATGCACCACAGAAGAGGAGATAAAACGCCACCTTGTGGGCAACCCTTATTTACTCCCGTTGCAACATATTGTCCACAGTCCGCCTCCGCGATTACGGTTCTCTTCATTAGCATTGCTTTAATCCACAACACTAATGACTCGTTCACACCGTGTTCTCTGGCAGCATTACACATACCATCGAAGCTAGCATTGTCAAAAGCACCTTGAATGTCGATGAAAATGCCTACCGCAAATTCTTTCCTGTCAAGCGCGCATTCAATCCTGCTAACAAGATTTTGAAGTGCGGTCTCGCAAGATTTTCCTCTTTGGTAAGCATGTTGCATCTGAGACAGAGGGTGTAATTGGAGTGAGGTTTTACGAATGTAAATCTCAACCATTCTTTCCAGCGTCTTAAGCAGAAAGGAGGTAAGACATAGTTGATGCTTTTACTCGTATAAAAGTCAGGAAGAAGAGAATTACAAACTAGGTAATACATTATAATTTAAAAAAAATGGTTACTTTTATTTGTTATGCTAGCTCGAGTTTAATAAACAGTTTTTTGTATTATTTACTAATTATATTTGAATAAAAATAGAGCACTCTCTAATGATTCGCATTATGAGTCGTGTAAAAAATAAAAACTATATTTTAATAACAATTGTGATTCAAAATATATAGAATTTTGTTGATCAAAAAGGGCGGCGTATCAGACAGGGCCTAGGGCGGCAATAAGCCTTAATCCGCCACTGATCGCACGTGCTTCTGGCCTAGAGTTGGGTGCACTTCTTTCGGTTCTTTCTCGTAGTCTCCATATTACACTTCGAAGTGAGCCTATTAATCTCTATTATTTGAGACACACTGTCACTATGCTTTGAAAGTTACTTTCTTTTTATTTATCACTGATTTGGTTTCATAATTTCATTACCATACTTCTTTCACTTGATGGGTTAATACGCTGACAAATTGCTCCATTTTTACCTTTATCCGTTCTACAGTAGATTATCTAGCAGGTTTTTGTTCGGTTTGTAATATTCCCTATCACACAAGATGTCTCTTTCACTCCTTCTGAACATTATATTCAGCTCGAAACTATAGAAACTGAAACTGTGACATTAAATTGGTTGTTTTTTTTATAATTTTTAGGTTTAAGCTAGAAAACCGAATATTTAGAACTTCGGGGATCTCTTTCATTAGATTGGTAAGACAAAACTGAAATCTTAAATCGACTGGCAAGTAAATGTTACGTATATCATCTGTAAACCCTATCGAAATATAAAAAAAAAAAAAGAAGCACTCCGGGAGTGCCGACAGAAGTGAAAACAGAATTGAATTTTCAGTAAATATTTTAATGTACAGGAAAATCTTTTCATTGAAATGTTTCTTCTTAGTGCTTATAATAAAAATAGATAAATAGTGGCAAAATTTTATTCAATGTTTTATAATATATGTACATGAACATATGGAAGAACATCAATGAAACTTATGAGTTTTCATTCACATTTTCAGCTTTTCCATTATCATCTCATGCAATCATCGTATTCTAATAATGAAGTAATAGGCCTATGGTAACTAAAATAGGAAACGAAAAATTTTGACTCGAATCTATTTAAATATATCGCAAAGACTGCACCAACTGTCGATTTATATTTCGTTGCACTGAGGCTGCGGTCATTCGTCATTGTTAAATTATATTCTTCTTTTAAAAATTAAAATTTGTAGCATCGGTGGAGTTGATGTTTAAGGTCACCATTCAAAATCATTGGCAAATCATCAAATCTCTCCCCAATTTTGCCGTGAAGGTGTGCAGAAGCGTATTCAGAATAAATAAATAAATTTTTATATAAAAACTGTCGTATTACACTTAAAAACGTATTCGGTGAAATATAAACGCCAACTATTATAACTTGCTGTTCATTTTCACAGTTGCAACGACAAACAGATAGATCGCCGATATCAAAATAGTACAAGACATACTAGTGTACCTCGTATGCAAATTCATATGATTTGCACAAAAAATGGCAGTTGTATCTGACAACCATTTATAGAAAGCTACTCCTGCTGCTGGACGATCGTGCCTTCTGAAACTTGCAACTAAATTGAAATCAGGAATATCATATATTTCTTCTTCACCCATGTGAGTCTCTGTTAAAATTAATACGTTAATTTTCTTAGCGATAGTGTCTATTGAGTAATGGTTTTCAAGCTATTTTCATGCAACCGTTTCAATTCCATCGATAAATCATCGCGATGAGTTGTTGATCTCTTCTAATTTGTTGTAAAAAGCGTCTCCTACTCTGTCATGATGAAATTTCCAGCTTCACTTATCCAGCCACTCTTCATTGTAATGGCAGTAAAATATTTGGTGCTTTTAATTTTTTCTGCGTTGCATAAATTTTTCTCTGTTTCTTCAATTGATTTCTTTCTTCTCTGTATTTCTCCGAGTTGGTAAATACAATTACATACTATGTAATAATGCTATTGCATTCTCTTAAGTCATTTAGCAACATAATAATTAAGGTGTCTCTTGGCTCAATGGTAGAGTCGTTGGCTATTAAACTGTGAGGGTCTCATGTTCGAATCCCAGCCCTGGCGATAAATTTTTATTTATGTTTTCACTTTAAATAAACAAAAAAATGCAAGTCATGGCTGGGAAACGAACCTGAGACGCTGGGCTATGACGACTTTACATACGAATTACGATGAGCCAATCAAAAAATGGTGTCGGTCGCGAATTCATTGATTTACCCCCATCGCAAAAGTGCCAAACGCGCCTAAAGAAGTTTTCACTTAAAAAAAAAATAAGGGCCGACTACTTAGGGGCCGTCCATAAAATACGTACAAAAAAGCCCAATTTTTGTGTGACGTATTTTGTCACATGCGGTACTCCACTTTCTAAGTAACGAGGTTTGCTGTAAGAAAAAATTAACTCTCTTTGGACCCTTCCATTTAAAAAGGATAACATCATACAACCTGCTTAGTAGTTAGTCGTTGGGAACACTATAATCTAAAGATCACTGACCACTGAAGAGAACCGTATTAGACTTTTAAGCTCACATAAGACTGAATACACAGCAATGAACAATATTCAACTGAAAACAGAATATCTTCCGATGTGAGGGTACCCCATAACCAGACAAGTGGAATACAGAATAGGTTGAAACTTCTACTTCTTAGTTGACAAAAATTTTGAAACACTTAATTTTGAACAGCACAAATTAAGATCTCGATTTCGTACCATTAAGGTTCCTTTACGAATATAAAGAATTTACAATGCCCCATTTTCAACACATTAGAATTAAATTTATAAAAAAAGCAGAGTCATTGGAGAGCTATCTTTCCAACAATACCTCACAAAGTAATGTGCAAGCTATTTTCAATTTTCTATCTATTCAAGAACATCCTGTTTGACAGACAGACAAACGGACACCCAAGTGTTTTTATAGCGGTATTCATGCGGAACCCTAATAAAATTCTGAAGAAAGGAAAAGGCTTAATTTTTAATCAGAACTCAGTCTACACTCCACAGGTAGGTTTGAATCAATTAAACCAGAACTGATATCATGTCTTTGATTTGTTTCCTTCTCAAACATCTGCCCCCTTGTAATCATGTATATGAAATATTCAAAACGGTCTGGTGTCAAAACTCGAAAAATAAAATAAAAACAAGTCCCAACTAATGTTACATTCCATAAAGTTGACATGATTGCCTTGATGTGTCTACAAAATTCCTATTAACTGTCCTTACTGGTGTCGTTTTTATTAAAAACAAAAAAAAAAATAAGGCAATTTTTATTTCATCCATTGAATCAGAACATGCTGCATACGCCTCAACGTGTCCTACAGCAGGTCGGATTTTTGTAAGGATAATGCCTTACGTGGGAAGAAAATTGTAAATTGAAGCACCTACCATAACTCAAGAGATCGTTGAAAACTTCGTGACCGGAAAACTTTATTCGAAGATAGGCTGTTTTGATATTGAAAGAGGCGTTATCGATGGATGAAGTAAATGCTTATTTGGGAAAATACTCAAACATCAGTTCGGAAAGTAAGGATGCATTGATTTAAGTGCCAATTTTTGCACAGAGACGAGGTTGCTACCTAAACAAAGGTCATGATTCAGGGACATATTTGAATCTGTTATAAGTTTTATGTTTTCTTTTTATGGTAGGCAGTCGGGAGAAGGGTATGGTTGTGATAAATAAATTCGCTCTGGTTTATTAAAGTGGTGGTCCTTATAAGATTTTATTAGGGTTTAAGTAAAGGTGGTTGAAGAGAAGCGTTACACTGACTAGCTGTTTTCTTTCTCCATTAAAAAGTTTTAAAAATAGTTATGGGTTATGGGTTCATTCAATGCACAGTTTGTCGTATGAGGAGCAGTGTAGAATGCAAACATCCTTCAACTCGGGGCTTCTGTAGCGTGGCTTACAAATGACAATCTATAGTTTGAACTCATTTAGTCGAAATACAAATTTAAAAAATGTATTTTATTTGTCTGTCAGATCAGTGCCGTAGGTTGACGAGAAGAGTGTTGTGATGACTGCAGTACTTAGCAACAATTGAATAATTTTTTAGCTTCTAGTACACTGTCTAAATCATTTCTATCTTTTCCTTTTCGATAAATTTTAATTTAATTTTTTCTAATCACCTTTTCTTTAACTTCTGAACTTAAAAAATAATATGGCTGATATTTTTTAAGTTAAAAATTCACGTCAAAACAAGGCATTTTTGAACAAATTTTGCGGGCACCATTGTAAGGAAGACAGACCTTTTCCATCTTTACATTTAATATCTCTACAATAATTCATTTCAGGGCCTTAGACAGATTTTTGTTCGGTCTTCCCCAGAACTGCAAAGTCTTGGTTGTTTTTAATTTCTCCAAAAATTTAGCCGTGCTAATGAAAAGTCGTATAAATAGAAACGAAACTTATTTCTGGTAAAATTCAAAGAAAATTGAGTCTATGCAGAAAGGAAATGCCTTGCATCGCAGTTTTTCTTTCATGGTATAAGCGGTATTTTTTTTTTTTTATTATTTATTATTTTTTTTTATTATTGCAAAAGAGGACATTTGATGGATTATCGTCTAATCAGAGTTCACTGTTCAATTCGATAATTACACAATGCACTAATCTGATCCAGCAGCAATAGCATCTCCTTTGATCCCACATTGCATGCATCCACCACGCAACATATCCGCCCTTCTAGGACAGCTCAAATTCATTTTGATGTATTTGTGGAAGGATAATGCTAGTGCACGCCAAAATATAGCAACAACGGAAGGCGCACCATGTCCTGCAAAGGATGATGAAAATCTGTTTCAAGTGAAAGATCCAATGTTAGGACTGGGGTATGCTCTAGCAGTTTCTGTTTCCGGTTCGGATGGTTTTCGGTCAAATAAACTAAATTTTCTGAGAAGCTTTGTAAAAGGTGTTTTCTTAAGAGACGTGTCTATATGCACAAATGGTGTAGTTGGTCTTGAAAACCAATTGCAGTCCTTCCAGTTGAAAATCTTCTGTCGTTGCCAAAGTTCACTCGAGTTTGAATATGTTATTAGTTTGACATGGATATGCTAAGTTAAAATAATTTTTTTTTATTCGGACGCGAATTTCAAGTCATTATGTTTCCAACTGCAAGTTCTGCGACTAAAAATATAAATAAAACAATCACAGAACTTGCAGTTAAAAAAATAGTTGCTTAAAGTCCGCGCAGATAAATTTATTATTAAATAAACTTATTTTAACTTAGCATTTCAATGACAAAACTAATAACATCTTCAAATTCACATGAGCTCTGCCAACGCCAGGAGATAGGAGATTTTCAACTGTAACGATTGCAGTTGGTTCTCTTTGAGAGATTTCTTTAACATGCGGTGTAACACCAGTCTACACCACACACACCGCATTTTTTCACTCATAATGCTCAAAATGTGGTGCAGAGCTTCAAAATGGTATTTGGTTCTCACTGAGAGACTTTTTCAAAAATGCGTTGTAACACCACTTACACCAACTGCACCTTGGGTGCATAATAGATACGTCCTTTCTTAAAACGCGTGGTTTTCAAGAAGAAATAAAGCGCATATAAATTAATGTTTAGCTTTATTATAAAGTCATTAGCTTGCATTATGTTTAAAAAATTATTACGAGCCGCAAATAAATTCCACCGGAGAATTCCAATTTTCGAGTCGACCACTTTAATGCAGTATTTGAGCTGTACGTCGAACGAGCCGAAAGTTCTCTTCTAAAGTGTCAATCGTGCCGGAGTAGTTTGCGTAGATTAAGCGACTTCTCATAATTAAAAAAAATAGTCCAATCCAACGGTGTAAAGTCGATATTAGTAGTTCACAGGTTTAAGAGGGGAGACCACTTTAGAAGCGATTTTTTTAGAGGGAATAAAATAACCCAATCATTTTAAAAACTAGGAGAAATGTTCATTAGAGCTGTGCAGTATTCAAAAAAAAAATTCAATATAAAAAAAAAAAAATGGCGGCGTTATTGAAGTTTTCCGGACACCTGTTTTCGGCGACATCGAAAATTGCAGCAGTTGTCACTCTTTTTCAGTTGATCTGAGAAAGATTTACGAAAGTTCATTCTTTTACTGACATATGAAGGGGAAGGATATACCTAAAAAAAAATGAGAAAGTGCAAAATTCTAGATTTGGGAGCCTTTTTACTCCAAAATTTGAATTTTCGGCAATTTTTTCGACATATTTGACCCCCGAAAAACTATTTATTTACACGCTACCTTTCCAACTTTAGGTAAATCCTTTCGATAATATTGCTGAGAGTAATCTCCCAAAATTTCATTTAAATCGTCGCCAACTTTTTGAGCTACAAGACGAGCAGTTTTTGAAAAAGTAGTTTCGAGATAATTGCGTTTAAAGTTTCACCACGAGAAAAATATTAGTTGTAGTAACTTAATCGGTGATTCCAGGTGCACACAATAGACCTTCGACTTCCTCGTACAATAGACCATCGACTTCCATACAAAGGTCAACAGTAGACGGCATTGTGAAGCGAAGGTAGCTCCTCCTCTAACAGCATGACCAATCTGACTCGTCGCACGCTGTTCTCGCTCTCTAAATGATAACTCTGCATCTATTCGATATTTACAGTTTTCCTTTGGTCATAACATTCTTTGGATATCATAATCTCGAAATACATAATAAAAAAAATCAATATTTTGAAAACTTTAAAGTGGTCTCCCCTTTTAAAACTCGAAATTATCAAAAAATCGAAATCTATAGCGGTTTCGTTTTGGGTGAATTTTCCGGTGGTGCGCAGTGCCCAGTTGTCTTGAAAACTAAGATGTTTCCAAGAACCTACCAAATGAAAATATGGTACCTATCAAACAGTGAAAATAACC
This sequence comes from Melanostoma scalare, assembly GCA_949752695.1. Lineage (NCBI taxonomy): Eukaryota > Metazoa > Arthropoda > Insecta > Diptera > Syrphidae > Melanostoma > Melanostoma scalare. Next base: position 205,949,702 of record OX456985.1, read on the forward strand.
TTGAACTTTACAAAAAGAGAAATACTCTTGTTCGTCTGGTGTCTGGTGTGGATAACCTCCGTCATAATGAAACATGTCCTTTCTAAAATTTGAAATGTTGTTTTCTTTTACGCATTTCATGGGGAGTAAATCTACAGAAAACGACTAACTTCCCGTCACACAAGCGCTTTCGTGATACCCATTGGTAAATCACTAGCCTAACAGTCAAAGGACAGGCGACAGGGTAATATCAGAGCCCTCTGCCTTAAACTTTTTGTTTTCTATAAAGGACCTCCCAAACCAAAGCGTTTTTGCAGTTGCTGTAACGGCAATTGCAGCTGTCAAAATTAAGTTGCACAGCGACATATGAGAGAACTCTCACCGATGCGACAACAAAACGTAGCGTTTTCACACACTTCTTGCGTTGTCACGATAGCAAAAATGATGAGAACAATGTTTCTGTCGCTGCCACTTTGGTTTTTAAGAATCTTAAGACAAAATCTTTTATCTGTCGGAACAAATTCGTACATATCCATGTGAAAGATATGATGTACGTTATTTCAAGCATTTAAGCCATACAATTCGTGTTCATTTTACTTCGTTTGCGTTGGTATCATCTACACCTTTGTCTTAATTTAGTTCATGTGCGGAATGCTTGGCTCGGATTCTAGTTTTACCGTTTTACTTCTTTTTTTTTGGCAGACAATTGACAATGATGATACTGGTCATCTGCTTAACTAATTGAATTAAGATTAATTGAAACTATATTGTCAAGTGGTGCCTGTGGCGCGTTGGTAAGCATGTCTGCCTGTTAACCCAGAGGTTAGTGTTTCAAATCCTATAAGAGGCATAAATGTTTTTCCTTGCGGGAGGAATTGGCAAAGTCCTCTGTTAGTAAATTCATTGCCATGAAAAGCCTTCCCCTGCATGCCCTCACATGACATGGTTGTGAGAAATGCACTAGGCCCTGGGGCCCCTCGCTCTATTGTATACTCAACGGGAAAATATTGAATGAAATGGTTTTGACTATTAATAAAAGCGGGCTCAAGATTTTAACCATGCAGTTTAGGGTGGTAAAGATTTTCGACTGCTTCTGTGATTCTATTTCATCTGAAAAAATTAGTTATTACTAGACAATTGAGTTTCATGTTGTTTAAAGAAAGTAGTTACTACTAAACAACTAAGTTTGAAGCTGTTTAAAGAAATCCTCAAAAACTATCAGAAACCGCACGATTTTCGTTCGTATGTGCTTAGTTGCCATCCACCGACAAATTAACAAAAATATTCTTTGGGACGAAGTCCGTAGTCGTAGTAGCTCGGGAGTTTTTTATGAAATGAGAGAGTTTGAGTTTCAATACTTTAATTTGTATGTAAAGTACCAGGCTGTTCTGTTATACTTTTGTCATACTAGAACTCTATAGGCATCTGATACTGAACATACAAATTAAGACATTGATCCGCACTCATTAAAGAGCAGTTGAGAAAAAAAACCTCAAAAATCTGGGACACCCTAATACTGGTGACCGATATTCTGGGTTTCATTTTATCGACAACAAACAAATTCCAATTAGGAGATCAAAATATTAAAATAATTTTTATGAGAAATTCGAAACTAAGTTTCTGTTTTGTAAAACTGCTCATCATCGTGTTCTTACAAAGGACTAACTATCTTTTTCCTATTTCCAAACACCCGCACTGTGTTTTCCAACAGTGAAGTGTCTTTGAAGTGTTCGTGAATTATATAAACAAAAAAAATCATATCTTAAGTCATCAGTTACCTAAAAAAATCCTCTAATTTTGTTTCAACTCTCTTAAAGCTTTCACCATCGCCATTGCAAAAAAAAACCGTTAAACCTTATTCACTGGCAAAAAACATTGCACTTCAAATTCAAAGGTTCCCGAAAATGGCAACAACAACAAGGGCACACCCATTCCCAAAGGCTAAATCTCAGCGTCAGACCAAAGGCGTCCAATCTAAACTCCACCAAACTCCTTTTCACCAAAGTACCTACCATTGAAGCAACGCAACAGCAAAATGTAGTACGTAACACAATGTTGGAAGCAAAAATTTATAACTCATTTATTATACGGAACAAACTTGTTTGGAAAGCATAAAATTTATCGAACTTTATCCTCAATTTATATCTTTTGATCATTGAATTTTAATTTATCTGTATTAAGGAACTATGGGAGGGATCCTTTAGAAGAGAACGAGAGGATAAAAGGCGAATATGGTTGAACTGCAATTAGTTGTTCCTGGAAATAGCAACGAATGGGTGGTGGTTCGTTATATAGCACACTTTTCAATTGGATGCAGTCTCTCTGGGCTTCGCTTGGACATGGTCGGAAGGAATTTCCTCAAAGAATGTAGATAAAGCGAAGAATAAAGTTTTAAGTACAACTACACTGATGTATCGATTAGGAATTTGTCTATAGAACTTTGAAAGAGGAAGCAACGCTAAGATATGCAATTATTATGTTTCTTCTTATTTCGAATAGGTTAAGAAGATAAATTTGTTTGCGAACAGAGTGCTGTTGGAATTTGTTAAACTTTTTGAGTGTCCATGTAGATGATGATGTCGATTTATTGGATGAAATTTTATTAGTTTTCATTGGTTTTTAGTTGTGAGTCAAGAGTGTGGATGAAAATTAATTGTCTTTAATTGTTCTTAGTTTGTTGTAATTTCTGATGTCTTTCTTTACATTGCTTAGTTTCAATGTCCTCAATGTGCAAAACTACCGGCTTTTCAAATAATAAGCTTTTTAAGAACTTGTAGCAGAGGTGCGTATAGAACTGCAGACCATGCCGATGGTCAAATAAAACAGACACTAAAAACATAAGAATGTTGATGTCCTCTGCAAGAATTTAAGGAAATAGTTTGTTGGATTTCGCAACAAATTACAGTTACTTTCCGTACTTAGTCCCAATCACCACCCAATCTCTTCTACAGCATGAAAAAGTTTTAATGTCTTCCTTTCTATAACAATTGATTGGAACAGCACGGATGCATCGAAAAACTTTGATTCGATACCAAACCCGTTTTAGGGATTTTTCGGAGATGGAGAATGACCCAGGTAAGGAAGTTATCTCCGAGTAACTAAATATATCGCCATTATTTCGACTTTTAAACCTCGAAAGTGTTTTTCATTTCGAATCACAGGCAGAGTAAGGAAGCACGCAGATAAAATTTCATGGATGATATAAGTCAAAGTGGTAAAGGTGGTATCTTCATCGATAACCCGGCTGATAACAAAACTCTGTTTTCGACTAAGGCTTTTCAAGCAGTACCAGAAATGACTAGTATGCCATAACTACTTAATCGTAAAGACTTAAAAATTTTGGTTTTCAAGTACAATGGTTTCAAGCAGCACTTTGGCTTCAAGAGTTTGTCAGAAAAAATTCGGTTATTTACAGCTTCCATAGCGTAGCAGTTATCAGCACTTTTTTGGTTTGGAGCTGTAATTGCAATAATTTTTCACACCTAATCAAAGAAAAGGTGAGGTAAATGGGAGGTAGGTATCTGACTTTCGGTAGAACTATTCACTCATGTCTAGGTTGTATTGTGTGATGGCATTTGTTTCCAAGTTTCCGAGGCAGTGCAATAAGGCCTGCGGCAAAAAACCCGTCGGTCGGTCGGTTTGTTTTGGAAGTAAGGCCCACGGGGGTTATTTCCATGGTGAAACGACAGTAAGAGCCGCAAGCCTTAGTTCTTTTTTCTGTGAACTCAAATACCGTTTCATAATGGAAAGAAGTCTCACAGTTTGCACTTTAACTTATTTTCAATGTGAATAAACTGGCACAAAACGTAACTTCACTTGACATAAGCCCATTCTCTTTGACATACCAAAGAGGAACACACGTCCATAAGAAATATCTATGGAACTATGTTTCATACATCATACTATATGTTTAGTGATGCGGTGCGGCCAGTTCGTGCGAGTTTTTAAAGCTCAACCGCACAGGCGCGGATCTAGAATTTTTTTCCGGAGGGGGTCACGGGATAAAAAAAATCAAATATAACAAAAATAAACTGTTGTTTATATTAAATTATAAATTGTTTATATAAAAAATGTACTTTTAAAAGTAAGAAATGTCTTAACCAATAAATTTTTTTCTTAAACGTTTCCTCGTGTGTTTTCAAATGTCTTCGCGCCATTTATGGCATCGTGGCTAACTTCATTCACATCAGTTTGCAATCAAAATATTGAAAGCACAACAGTCCATTGTTGATTTCAGTGTCGTTGAAATCAGGATAGTTTTCATTGTGTTTTGCGATAAACAAAGAAGGAAACGGAACAAAAACCAGAAAATAAACAACAAAAGTAAAAAAGTATAAGTTTAGTTTAGTTTTTATTGAGTCTTTTTCTGGTGTACAATTACAATTACGTATTATTATAAACTATGTTTTTGTTGAAAATCGCGGCTATAATGTATTGCCTGCTCACGCTCACTACTTTTGCTTTAATATTTTCGCCACTTGGCTGACAATTGCTTTTAATGTTTGTTCTGCTCTTGCTCAGGAGCTATGTTTGGTTTTCGGTTTTCGTGTGTAAAAAATATAAAACAAGGATTCATTTGACGGATGCTTTAAGGTAAATTAATTCGAATAATATGGAGCAAACATCAAGAGAACCGAATGTATGAGCATATTTGTCTGATTTTCAAATTTAAAAATAGGTGGTTTCTTTCCAAAACACCCAAACAGAGCAAACCCCGGAGAAATATTTTAGAAGAGGAGTTTACGTTCCTCTTTTAGACAACGTTTTAACGGACCTCAACGAAAGGCTTTCTCCAGACGTAATGAAGCTTTTTGGGTTGAGAGTTTTTCTGCCTCGGACTTCTTATACAGAGGAGCACATTGAAGAAGTTAATCTCGTAGCAGTCATGTACCAGAAGCTTCTGAACACTCCTCCTGCAAGCGTTATTGCAGAATTTGAGTTGTGGGTAGCAAAATGGAACCGAATTGTTGAAAAAGGCGGTGAACTTCCTGATTCGGTTTCTGCCGCCCTTGATGCGTGTGATAGAGTAATGTATCCGGCTATTCATACCCTGCTTTGGATTTTGGTGACGCCTCCTGTTACTGCAGCCACTGCAGAAAGGAGCTTTTCAACTCTCCATCGCCTCAAAACTTGGTTGAGATCGACTATGGCAGAAGACATACTCACCGGTCTTGCATTGCTACACATTCATCGCGACATTGAATTGGACATCGATGCGATCATCAACAGATTTGCGAAACAAAATAGAAGATTGGATTTTGTGTTATAAATTGTTTTTACTTAAAACTTGTAATCAAATGTTAAGATATTAAGTAAAGCTACTATCCAAATATAGAGAAATTGATACAAAAGTCAGTATTGTGTGAGAAATTTATTCAATTTTGAGTCAGTCATGTTGAGTCAGCCATTTTTTGATTGCAAATTTTCCATAGTGCAATAAAGTAAGTTGATTTTGGTCGCTTGGTTAGTTTCCGTTTTTCAAGTTTACAAAAATTAGATTTTGTTCGGTTATTTTTCTTTATTTTCAGTTTCAGTTTCGATTGGTTTAGCTCTATTTTTTGAAATGCGGGCTGTTTTGGGGGGGGGGGGGGGGGGGGGGTCATGACCCCTGTGACCCCCCCCCCCCTTGAATCCGCGCCTGCAACCGCAAGCCCGTATTACCCGCAGGTAAGTTTTGTTCGCTTTTGCTTTTTACTCACAGATGAAATAATGAAGCTTAAAGCGAAGCGGAAAAAATTTCCTCAAGTTGTGCATGGTGCATGGATGTGTGGCCGCGGGGCTTATTGCAAAGCACCCTTTTTCCGCATTTTCAGTATCTGCTGAGCCTAAGAATATGCCCAAATTGTCATGCTTATGATACTTTCTCGAAGTAGCTAATCACTGGACTGGTCTTTTTCGAATGGAAGAAACTTCTAGTCAAATTAATAAAAATAGTCAGTGTTGGCCATGGACAAAAAGATTGAGTTAGTAAAGTGGTTTTTTATTCATGTGAGCTGATAAAGCAGGTTTAATCATCATCCGAAAAATGCGAAGGAGTGTAGATGATAAAAAAGAGGCTCCAAAATGATAATCAGAGATCCTCGTTCCTTATGACAATTTTGAAGCTGGGTTCGTCAACATAAGCCTAGACATGCATTCGAACCCTCACAGAGAACAAGGTTTCCCAAAATATTGTGATGTAATGTGACGTCCAAAGCTCTAAATCGAATGAAAACGGCACTTTTTTTTTAATCAAGTATCTTATCAACTGCCCAACTTTAAGCTTCGAAGGTAGATAGTCTAATGTACCAAAACAAATCGCACGCCAAATGTAGTTGCGGAGGGCAACTTTGACGGCATGACCAGAAAAGAAGGAAAGAGCATACAGTTTCGAAAAAAGTGCACGAGAAGATCTCTTCGACATCATTGAAGATGTGGCGCCCGTGGCGTAATGGTAAGGGTGTATGGTTGGAGATCGAGGTTTGAATCAGAGTACACCCAATTGTTTTTCTACTTGTATCTTACTTACTTACTTAAGGTGGCGCTACAGTCGGGGTCGGACTAGGGCCTCAACCAACATGCTTCTCTAGCCAGCTCGGTCCCTAGCTAGCTGCCTCCAGTTTTGCACGCCAAGTTGGTTGAGGTCCTCTCCTACTTGCGTGCCACCTGAGTCGCGGTCTTCCTCTACTGCGCCGTCCCTCGGGATTGGATTCGAAGACTTTCCGGGCCGGAGCGTTGGTGTCCATTCGCTCTACATGACCCAGCCATCTAAGCCGCTGTACCTTGACTCGTTTGACAAGGTCAGTGTCGCTGTACAGCCCGTACAATTCGTCGTTAAATCTTCAGCAGACGGGACCAAAAATCACCCGAAGAATTTTTATCTCGAAGCATCCTAAAGCGTTCTCGTCTGCCTTTGACAAGGTCCATGCCTCTGCGCCATATATAAGACTTGTATCACCATTCGAAAAGAATTGGATAGTCCTCCGAAATTAATTGCACTACTTTAAAAATCGTTTTATTGCTATGCTGTTCGGAATCTGCATAGAGCTGAAATTCGTCAGGATCCAATGCTTCCCAAGTTTTATTAAATAAAATAAAATAAATAGGGATGCGCAACAGAGCGAGGAGCCCCAGGGTCTGGAGCATTTATCACAACCATGCCTTGTTAAGGAATGGAAGAAACCTACAATTTCCTACCGGTTACGAACGGGTCATCGAGAAAGCGCCTTTCATGGCAATGAATTTACTGTCAGAGGACTTGTCAATTTCCCGCGAAAGGTGATACAGTGGAAAACGTTTTTGATTTCTGTTGGGATTCGAAGCACGAACCTCTGAGTTAACAGACAGACATGCTAACCATCACGACACGGGTACCACTTTTTTCGCCACAGTATTCCTCTTTTTTTTTACTAAGAAGACCAATTTGGATCGTCAAGAGAAGCTTCAACCGGAAATAATCAATAAAATGGAAAAACCGGCCCTCATTGGGAAAGCTCTGATAAACACTATAACAAACTTGACTATCCGGATCCGCTCCATGGTGCGGAAGTATATACTCAATCTTCACTATTCCAAGGCACTTATCCTTTCAAATAAGGAAAAAAGAGATTAAACGGTAGCCATAGTCATAAGATAAATGGAGATTAAAATAGAGGGAAACCGAATAGAGGATCAACTTGAAACTGACAAAGAAGGCATCAGACTCATGAGCAAATTCAGGTGAACCCAGAACTATAGCTCACTACAACTTTTTTAAGCCCATCATTCGTTCCCAAACTCTAAGCTTAAACAAAAAAAACTCAGAGCTTATCCAAAACCTTTTCCGACATCAAAAGTCTCGATGAGTTCGGGAGTGCACCGTGAGTTTTCCAAAACCATTCTCCATACGAGTTTTGCAGCGACGCCAAACTTTACATGGCTCTGTACAGCTCCTCTCGTCATACGTGGCCTTGAAATCGATAAAATGATGGTATGTTTCGATATCATTCCCGGGTTTCTTCCAAGATGCGCCGTAATGTGAAAATATGGTCTATTATGAACTTCTCTAGCGTAAAAGTACATTGATAAGGACCTATCAAGTTGTTGACGTTGGGTCTCAGACGTTCACAAATTACAGCAGAAAAGAACTTATATGCGATGGGAAGCGATTAAGGAGGCTTATTCCTCTATAATTGGCGAAATTGCGAGGGTCTCCCCTCTTTAGGATTGGGCATACGATACTGAGGTTCCATTCATCGGGCATGGTTTTTTGCAACCATATGATGCTGGTTCATACTTCTTCCCAACCGATCTCCAGCTGACTTGAAAAATTCGGTGTCAAAACCAACAACACCTATACAGTTTTATTTGATTAAAGCTTACATAAAACAAGCTTCACTTCTTTTAAGCAGGGTATCCCGTCTTCCCTTCTTTATCATCGTCCAAGTTTAATGGGGCACAGCAAAACTAGTGTCTCAATTGCCGTTAAGCAGTCTATAGAAGGCGTCTTTCCAGATCCTCTGTAGCGACTGCGTCTCTATTACTATGTTTCCCTGCTGGTCTTTACATGCTTAAGTTAGGGGCTTGCCACCCTGGCAGGATTTTTTTACCTTTTGCTAAAACTCTGTCATGGCATCTCTCAATTTCCCCAAACGAGCCCTTCTCATGTTGCTTCTTTTTCTTTTTGAGAATTCGGTGTTCTTCCCTTCTTTTCTCCTCGTAAATCTCGTTATACTGATCGTTAGCAGCACTTGTTCGCTTTTGCATCAACATTTGTGTGTCTTTTGTTTGGCTGCATTTGCCTGCCTGCATTCTTCATCGAACCATGTGTTTCGTTTTGGAGGTCGAGTGAAACCCAAAACCTCAGAAATAGCGGTTCTGATGACTTATTGGCACTGCTGGCCACTGGCCTTTAATGCTTACTGCTGGCGGCATAAGATTCAAGAATAGTTCGAGGGACACTCGATTGAAAAAGGCTCTGGCAATTTCTTGCGATTATAGCTTTCCGACGTCATATCGTTTCAAGCCGTTGGTTCTAATCTTGAACAAAATATCCTCTTTCGTGCCTTGGATACAACAAGTTAGTAGTCCGAGTCAAAGTTGGCCCCTCGGAATGCTCGGACATCTATTGAACTGGAAAAGTGTCTTGCGTCGATCGCAACATGGTAAATTTGGTCTAGGGATCGCCATGTACCCTTATGAATTTTGAGATGCAGGAAGCTGACCTACTAAGAACAAGGTTTAGCCTAGCAGCGAAACCAATCAAATTTCTTGTTGATTTCTGTTAACTAACATTTTATTACCTACTTTGTTTTTGTTCCTAAAAGTCCCTTTGGAAATCATTGTCGATGTAGGCACTAGTTTCAAGTGTAGCTTGGTGGGCTGTGTTGGAATCGATCTGTATTAGAGAGTCTTGAAGTTCTTGGCTTTCACCAATTTATTAGGTGGACTAAGCCTCTTCAATTATTTTCTGACCCTTTTTAAGTCTATAAAACATGAGATATCCAGAAACAAATGAGACAAATGTTATAATATTTCGTATATTCGTAACACTTCGCTTCTAGTCGAGGTAAGAAATAATGTTCTAACCATATATGGTCAGTTCTTCTGCTTCAAGTTTCGAAGCACACTTTTATGAGAGAAGGAATGAAACGCTGTGTCAGACGTATCGTAAGTTTTTTCTTTTAAGCATCGCCTCACTGAATTATTTACCCGCTCATTAAGGAAAACATCAAGTGTCTGTGCTTGTGATGGCCGATTTCGTTTATACAGAATAGTGCGTTGTTTTCTCTCGCAGTCCTCAATCCACTGTGACTGATCAATTAAATTCCTTTACCTTAACTGAAACAACAATTTAATCTTTCGCCCATAAATACATCACAGCGTAAACTTTTCCCATTAATTCTGATGCTAAATGGGATTGTTTTAATGTTTCAGTCTTCAGTGTCCTTTACTCAAAAACAAAACAAAAAAAAAAAAAAGCGCACACAGACAAACACACACACACGTTCTCATATATTATCCTCACTCACGAAAGAAACAAGATATCAACTTTCAGGCCATTTGCAGAATTAAATTCCAACAAAGAAACTTCGAAAAATGAAAATGAAAGAAGAAAAAAAAGGAAAAACTTTTGTATGCAAAAAAGTAGGCAACAAACAAACCCAATGACGAGAAATAAAAACAAGAAGAAGAGAGAAATGCAAATATGACTGAGTAGAGATATCGAAAGCCATCAATCACTATTGCCCGAGGACAACACAACGACAACAGGCCCAATACTATAAGAAATGCGAAAGTCACAGAGGGCGCTCTAGGTTGTATATTGCTTTATGGCCTCTGTCATTTGCCGATACAGAATGCTGCTGGAATGTTATGTAGCTGCTGCTTTCGGACGATGATTGAAAAGTTTGCGCTGTTTCAACGAGTTGACAGTTTAATTTCAGTTCGCTCCATCGACCCACATAACTCTGACTGTGACCGAATTTTAATGCGTCACTGGCAGAGTGGCTGTTTGTTTTGTTTTTTGTCTTTTTCGTTTTTGCTCTTTGTGTTGAAGTTGTTTTCAGAATTTGACATTTTGACTTTTTAAGAATGATGATGCACATTTGCGTGCGTGGCATCTGCTTTAATGTAAAATGTGACGCACCGTAACGTTAACTGTTTACTTTATTGAAAAGTCAGTTGTTATATTAACAAACATGATATGCTCTAAGTGGGTATAAGATACCATGTCAAACAACAACAAATGTTTTATCGATACTTCAAGTTATGGAATTAACTCCTTACCACTGGCGGGGGAGGTCAGTAAAAACTCAAATCGTTATGGTTCGCTCCTCGCTGTTCCAATAGCAAGTGATTTTGTTGTTCTGATTCTTTTACTTTAAATTTTATTTTATATTTTATATTATCCTTCCTTTACACCGTTCTTCTGTTTAGAGGACTGTATGGACTTTGGTAGTAATATTTTCTCACAAACTGTCCTTACAAGGAAGCGATTGTTCTTCACCAGCTTATGAGACTAAGCGTGCACAGTTAGACCTGCTTTCGATTCTCACCTTCATTTCTTTTCCGTGCTAATAATTCCTTCATCCAACCAATCATAATTCACGTAACCTAATTATTTGGAAAAGAAATATCAGCTAAACTGATCTTTTACTTCCTGCTTGTAAAGATGTACAAATAAAGTTCCCAACAATCAAAGGAAATCTCTGGGATGTGTGAAACTACTTCTAGTCACGCAATCGTACGCCGACACCTAGCACGCAAGAGAAAACTTTTAGCTCATTAAGTTGCAACACATTTTTGCAAAGAGCAAATTATTTCATATCAGGCCTTCACGGGGATAAACGGCCAGGGTATGAAATATTTGAGGTTTGAGTTTTCAAATTGGAGTTCAATTAGTTTAAACGGCTTGCAAAACTAATATAAATAGGACTAGATTTGAGGAACTTCCTTCTTGTTGGTGAATGAAAAAAAAAAAAAGGAAATGAAACTTCTCATACTATTGACGAATGTGTAGACTTTTTATTCAATTATTTCTTTTACAGTGTAGGGAAGACCGGGGCTAGTAGACTAAAAATTTTCTTATTTTTTTTTTTTAAAATAAGAGAGATATCAAAACGGATAAAAAAGTTTTGTATAAAACATTATTTTTGCTTTATAAAATAAATATGTCTTCTAAGCATCTTTAATACTAAGACATTATTTTCCAAACTAACCCCAAAACCGGCGTAAGTTTTCCAAGGCTATATGGTAAATTGACTATATTCTTATTTCCACTAAAACTATTAGCCAATAGAAATAAAAGCCAATTTTATTTGAAACTAAAAATTATAGATAAATAAAAAAGTGGCAGCACCTCACTCGGATCTCAAGGATCTGTTGTGCTCCCCTGGAAAACAAAGGATGAGGAAGTTGTAGGATTGGAGAGGTAGAGGGTTCGGTTGGTAGTTGGGTTGGTGGTTGGGTAGGGAGCCCCCCTGAACCATTTGGAGCCCTGAGTAAATTTTAAGATGCTGTTCAATGAGAGGTTAGAGATGTCACCCAGTTCGTCGAAGAAGTATTCTCCGAGGGCTTTTTTCCTTTTGTGGGCCAAGCTAGGACACAGAGGATGTGAAATGATCCCCCATATGCCTCTTCGTCTTGGCATCCTCTACATAAGTCGGATGTGCCAATGCCTATTTTAATCATGTGGGTACCCAACGAGTTGTGGCCCGTGAGAATGCCAATCAACAAAGAGAGCCGAGGTCTGGTAAGCTGGAGTAGAAATTCTGTTTTTTTCTTGTAAGTACATGGCCAAAGGTTTCTGGATACTCGGCATGTTTCTAAAGATGGCCACCTGTCATTGGCGACTTTTAGAAAATTATGTTTGATTCTGTTTTTTTTTCTTGTTCTAGTGGCTTTAAAACTGAGGTATTCGTTTCGCTGGATTCGAGTGCTGACCCGATTTTAGCCAGTTTTTGCGATATTTCATTACCGATTATGTCACGATGTCTTGAAACCCAGGTGAAAGTTACCGTTTTTGTTAAGCTGAGCAGTTTAGGATTACTGCCACAGCTTTCTACTAATCTGAATTTTGTGATAATGGATGAGATAGCTTTAATGGCCGCCTGACTGTCTATGAAGAAGTCAATATTATTGTTGATCAAGTTTGCGTAGCTTTGAAGACACTGCAGAAGTCGGGAAGCTTTATTGATCTATTCATAGTGGGGTTATCTGAGAAGATACCTGACCCTACCCCTTCGTCCGTTTTGGAACCATCTGTGAAGACGGAAATGTGATTTTCTTTTATAACCCTGTTTTCCTCCCAGCTTTCTCTTGTCGGAAAGACTCTCCAAACATTCTCCCTAAATAGTGCTCAAATTTTTCCAAAGAAGTCAAATATCTAAGGACAACCCTGGATAGCAAACTCATGTGGAAACCACATCTAGTCAAAACCATATCAAAAGCAAATAATTCTTTTCGTGCCTGTTCCAGACTTTTTGGTAAAAAGTGTGGACTTCAGCCAAACTATTATTACAACCATCATAACACATATGCTTCTCTGGTCTGGTGGCAAAAAACAAATATAGTTTACTCCCGTAAAGCCTTACGAAAGCTTTAAAGATTAGCCTGTGTAGGTATTACAGGTGCAATGCGCACCTACCCATCTTTAGCTTTAGAAATATTATTAAATTTCCTCCTCCGGTACATCAAAGATAAAGAAAGACCACCGCGCTAAGCGGACAAAGACTTCATCTCATAAACAACTTCAGTGAAGAAACCTTTCAGGTCATATGAGCATTCTGCAAGTGCTCCCAATATTGGAATCGCGTTTAGTTCACTCTTCGGACTTTATGCCTAGACGCATAATGTTACACCACCGCACCCCTTTGAAATAATCCTCCCTAACCGCTCAGCACGGAAGAATCCTGTAACTTTTAAAATTAACTTCCAACACATTTTGGTACACTAACGGTTCAAAAGCTAAAAACATTGTAAGTGCAGGGATTTTCGGTCTCAATTTCAAATAATCTATATCTCTTGATAGCACAACAACTATAGCTATTAAATTCTGTGCGAGGGAATGCATTAGAAGAAACATCCGAAGATCAGCTTTCTAATTTGATCTGACAACCAGGCAGCCCTAAAGGCCCTGCCCTCAATCAGAATCGAATCAGAACTACATAGTTTGGAAGTACCTGACCTGTCTATCTCAAATAGCCACCCACAATAAAATCACTTTTTCCTGTGTGCCCCGACACCAAGGTGTAAAGAGCAACGAATAAGCTTACTGTCTAGGTGTCTTGTCTATAGGTAGACTTAGCTCTCAATCCCAATTCAAAGGCCTGGAACCCTGGAACCCTGGAACGTCGCAAAGACGTATGAAAGAAATTCTCGACATGAGCAAACGTGACGCGAAGTTACTTACGGACTCCTTCACTGGTCACTGCTCTGTGCTCTCTAAAATATCACCTTAAAAACATGGGCGTCAGCTAAGATGACACCTGAACACTGAACAGCTTTACACTTTACTTGTTTAAACTTAAGGGAACAGCTCAAAAGATCTTTCAGCTCGACGTGCTAGTAAAAGTGATTTAATTTCGCCCTATCCAGTAAAAAAAAAAAAATCGATCGATCATTGAATTCCAAGGAGTTCTCAGGAATTCGTCACCGCTCAGACAACAATATGTCGTAATTTGCAAAAGAATCTTGGTTAAGATCCATACAAGATCGAGCTGAAGTCGATGGACCATTTAAAGCGATGCGACGTACGTTCTCCGCTTGGGCTCTGGAGAAGATGCATCAAGATGCTTATTTTAAGCTCAATGGATTTGTCAATAAGCAAAATATGCTTTTTTAGGTCGGGTGAAAATCCACATGTGCTTCATGAATTACCACTAAAAATATTTGCTTAATGATCTTGGAATGCCAGCTGCGTTACTCAATCATATTTTTTCGTGGACGATAACGATCGTCACTTCACTGTAAAAGGCCAGCGCTGTCACGCCATGATTACAGATTATTTTTAGCCTGACTTTGAGAATACGGACTTGGACAACATGTGAATTCAGCACAGCACACGTTACAATCGGTTTTGAAGACAAAGTTTGATGAGCATGTTATCTCAAGAAACGGACCAGCCGATTGGCCGCTTTGTTCGTGTGCGATTTACCGCATCTAGACTATTTTCTTCGATACGCCGCCGCCGGCCGTAAAGTTTTTATTTTATACTAACAAGCCGATATGATGCGACACGTTGGAAGAGATCATAGCCAACATTGAACACGAAATTGCTGCCGATTCGGCCAAAATGTGTGGCCGAGTCATTGAAGATTGGGTCCAACGAAACGATCACTGGAAACGTGGCCTATATGAACGAGGTTAAGCTCCATTCATAATAGATTTGACTCTTGACTGTACTTCAAGCCGATAGTAAAGTTTTTATGATATGTATTTCAGTTTCCGATTGAAAACCTATTTATTTCTTCATTAAGCTATGCTGTTGATCAACAATGCAACTTTTCCAGTTCTTTTCATTCGGTGATCGCATGGGAGTGAAGTTGGAAACGATTATGAGAAGCTTGGAGTTTGTCCTTTATAACAGCAAATGCTTTTTTCCACTTGCGCTCGAACAGAAGTCTGAGTTCAGACTCACAACTTACACTGTTGAGCTCATCAGGAGGGGCCAGTATTTGGTAGTCTCGAGTTAGCTGCAAATTGGCCTCAGCGATGGATCTCAGAAGTCTGAAAACCGAAATTTGATGAATATCGAGAACACATATCTCGTTTCGAGCCCATTCCCGTTGTTTAGCGCGGGATGTGTTGATGAAATGACTATCAAAACTCTAGATTAACTCCATAGCTGACGAAAAAATGGATGTCAATGAAATAACTGCTACCAAACTGCTTCTAAAAATACCTATTTTTTTTTTAAATTTTCAATAGAAAAAGACGCGTTGTGTGGTCTTCTGAGTAAAAAAGAAAAACCTCTGAACTTTGAATAGACAAACTTCTTCAAATGAAACTGCTTTTCCTTTTATCAATGCCACTCCAGCCTTAAACAGAATTAGCCTTGATATTCTTCTCTTCAAAGACCTTAATTTTACTATTTAACAGAAGAAAACACCCAAAACAATGCCTGAAACGACACCAAGCCAACTTGATTTACACACTATCGGGAAAGAGTAAGTATACACTCTAAAGCTTATTTCTTCCAGAGCAATCTTCCTTTCAACAAATCTGCAAGTTATTTAACTTATTTATTGCCATGATAAACAAATACTTAGTATCGTCTTTGCGAAACGCCTTTCCATTCAAATGCAAATAGTGTACCTTCCGGTGATTGTCGTTAATTTTGTGAGCTCCAATTCACATAAAGAAAAGAGGACTACAATACTCTCGTGTCTCTCACTAATGCCATCACTATTTTGTTAGTTGATTTATTAATGGAAGCCCTTCTCTGTCAGGTAATTACAATTTCTTCTCAAATACTGAACAACTTTCAACGTATTGTCTTCGAGGACATTACCTAAATCTCTATAAGAAATTCTGAAAGCATCGTTCTCTTAATTTATTGAAAGGAGTGATGCCTTCATACAGAGTTCTGGATGATTTACCTGAAGAAGATACGAAATGAAAAAGAAAATTTGGGATTAAGTCTTTAGGTCCATGGAGGGTATTCTTTGTTTTCTTTTGTTTTTCATTTTGAAAAATTACTAACCTCATTTGTTTCAAGTGGCATTTTGCAAGGATTATAAAAGGACGCTTCTTCTTCTGTTGAATAAGAAATTAAGGATGCTGACTTTGGATAACAACGTACATGTGATGTATTTTTTTGATTCGATATCCCTGTTCTCAAGAAATGTGAGGATGAGGTTCATGTCTATGTGAAATGTTTAATTTAATTTCATTTGCCATGTTCTATAGAAAATCGCAGAGCGAAGGGGTCCAAGCAAGGTCACTTCAATTTGAAGAGAAAAGGACGAAACAATAAGAATTAAAAATTAAACGTGAAACGTGTTACAGACAGAGCTGAACCAGAGAGTCAACTGCGGCAAGGATGATGCCATTTTGTCTACAAGCTTTATATGACCGGGAACCTTAGGCCGGGAGCCCACACCGCCATTTTTTTGCCATTCGTTTTGAAGCCAATTTGAAAAAGTGGACGCTTGGGCTTGTAACAGTTGAGGATGTTTAAAGCTTCAATCAAAATTGCCGCAGTAAAAATTATTTGCCATCAAAGTGAAAACTGAAACAAGAAAAGTGGAAATATTGAAACTCAATTGCAGCCAGACATAGTCGGATATAGCCGTTAATTGAAATAAGACGCCATCTTTGTTTGATTTCACCAGGAAAATAATTTGAGGGTGTTTAAGGTAATCGGGGTACGAGTTGACACTCTGTATTATCAACCCTGTGGTATTACAAACACTTCGCTTATGAAGTAAAACACCCATTATGTGTGACTTCTACACAACACCAAGTCAATGATTATATTTAAAGTATGTAAGTTCGTTCCCGGGCTTAAATGCCGAGTAGAAACAAAATCTGAGACGCAATGTTTTTCGTAGACTCTACCTCAAGTGTTTTTAAATTCCTCAAGCGTATAATATAGTCCTCCCTCCCTTAAACAAAAAATATTAATTAATCTCTGTCAATTTGTCTAGTCTATAAATAAACTCTCAACACACCTTAACTAAGTTACCTTGGGCTTTTTAATGTCATTAACGTACATTTTACTTTAAGTTGCTACTGAGAGTCTCCAATCTCCGCAAAGCATATTGAAAATGTCTTTCTTCCCAAAGAAATTGTTATTTTAGTAGACAAACATTTTGGTTTCACATTTAAGCCTTAAGGGTAGATAATTGGGTCAGGTAAAAGTGCCCAAAAGCATATTGTGATGCTATAAAATACAACTTGCTGAGAAATTCTTTTGAAAGGGGAAAACGGATAATCAGATACTTTATTGATTCAAAGTTTCATGTCGATACCCTTTGGGTCGTTTGGACGTTTTTTGTTTCTGCTTGTTTGGCTCTTAAGCTTTTGTGTCTTTTCGAACTCATAAATTGGTTCCCAACTGTAATTACACTTAACTTTAATTGGATGTTGTTAAGGAGAATGCTTGACGTAGAGTATGTTTTATGAAATTGCTTTTTGCAAGAAAAGTTTTTGTTTTGTTTAGGTTCAAAACAAGTAAAGAAAAGTCAGAGCGTCTTGTAACGAAACAGTGTAAGCTAAAAAATTGTAACGTTTGAAAAAAGCTAACAGTTGTGTGAGCTGTATTTTTGAAACTGTCTAAATAATAAGACCAGCAAAAGATATTTTGATTTCCATTCGTAAAATTGACGAAGATCTCAATACAATGAACTTTTCAAAAGGCAAGTTCATTCTAATAATTCGGGATCAAGAACAGTTGATTGAGATCGAAATTGAATCGTGAAGGGTGGACAGTTGATTTTGAAAAGGTTGATATAAATTCGAACGTCATAGTTGTGTTAACAATCGAATTAGAGCGATGAAAGGCTAAGATGGCCTGAGTATGTGAGAAGTGCCCTCTGTGTGTAAACAATTGAATCGAAGCGATATATGACTCTACCTCAGATAGGGTGATCAAGTGACGAGAGTCCTCCAACAATTTGATGGACATAACTGAAAGAAAAGACAGGCAACAGACCATTTCGTTAAAGTCACGTCTATTCTAGACTGTTGTTGCCCTTGGTAGTAAAAAATAACCACTGATTATACACAGCGGTCCTCAGACCGATACTTGCATACGAGGTAATAGTATGGTGGACAGCCTTGGAAAAAACGACTTATGGTGACAAACTAAGCAAAGTCCAAAGATCAGCCAGCATATATATGTATCAGTGGAGCTCTTCGCTCAACACTTTCAGCTGCATTAGACATAAGTTAGGTTAGGTTAGATGTGGCTGCCGGTGCATGGAGACCGAAACACTAAGACCACAGAGGGTCCATTGTCATACCACTGAAACCAAAAGGTTGATCACCCTCTGGTTCCTATGTAGGGGATTAAAGAGTTGAAACACCCTCTATCTTCAGTTTCAAACCATCCAGAACTTCGTATGAAAAGGTAGAAACTTTTTGGGTCTTTATTAGTTAAATCGCTGGTGTCGTAGAAAAAGTAATCACCTAGGTGAGCTTTCCGTCTGTAAGCAAGTGCAGGGCATGAGCAAAGGAGATGTTGGACTGTCTCCTTTTCCTCTTCATCCATGCAGCTTCTGCAGAAGTCATAAGACATACTACTACATCTTTTACCCTTGGACACCTACAGTAAACAGTCGGCGATGAGCATGGCAATTCGTCTCAATTGTCACTCTACCATTCTTAACTTTTCGGATCACTACCAAGTCACTCCGACACCACCACTCCTCAACTGGTCTTCGATAAGAACTTCCAAAGTCCCCATCCCACAAAGAAACTTGTGGGACGACACGGACTTCTTACAAGATAAATCAATTCAATTTCATATGAACGGCTCAAAACCCGAGGACGGCACTTTTTCAAAAGAACTAAATATTACTCCCGAACCACTATAGCCTGTTCCAAGCGGAAATACTGCCGTGGTTCTTTCATGGCTCAGAGAAAACGTGATATCTTCGACTAATATCTCCATGTTCTTGGATAGCCAAGGAGAACTCAAAGCACTCTGTAATGTCTCTACAAACTCTATAGCCGCCCGCGACTGTCGATCATTTCTTATGGAGATGACAGAACAGTTTAACATTGACCTTTTTTGGGTTCCAGGGCATAGAGACATTCTGGGAAACTACAAAGCCGATGAAATCGCCAGGAAGGGAACTTACATTCCATTTTCACCAAACACAACAAAAATCGGCATGCCTGACGCTACATGCAAAATTATACTAAAAGAAAATGCTAGACAACAAACATCACCACCTGAGCTACCAAAAAAATAAAAAGATCTGGCCAAAGCTTCATCTAAAACATACTAAAAGCTTGTTATCCTTAAACAGATTGCATTTTAGCAACGTAATTGGTGTTATTAGCGGTTTCTGTGGAAGCTGCATGGAAGAGGAACAAGAGGAAACTGTCCCACATCTTCTATGCGTATGCCCTGCTCTCTCACAAAGACGTAAAATCCATTTGGGAGATTATACTATTTCAACGGCCCAAGTGATCTCAGAAACATATCCATTCATAGTCTTCATGGAAATTTTGAATTGAAACGACTGCAATTGATTCGATTTGAGAAATTTCTCAAAAATGCGGTGTAAAACCACCCTCCTTTATTTATATCCACTAAAGTCGGTACAGCTTTGGAAAAAATGTATCAACGAACATTTGAACGAGTATTTAATGGAGCAGAAACATCGATTTCAGAGGTATCAGTCTTCTTAACATCGCGTACAAGATCTTCTCTGCCGTAGTGTGTGAGCGTCTGAAGCCATTCGTCAACAACCTGATAAGTCCTTATCAGTGCGGCTTTAGACCAGGAAAGTCCACCATAGACCAAAGCTTCACACTACGGCAGATCTTGAAAAAAAACCCAGGAGCTTCAAATCGATACTTACAACCTTTTTATCGACTTTAAGGCCGCGGATGACAGCATCTATAGAGAGGAGTTATATAGAGCCATGTCTAGTTTTCGCATCCCTACCAAACTTTTCCGATTGTGTATGATGACGATCTAGAACGCACGCTGCTCCATCAGGGTTGGAAAGATCTCACCGATACATTCAATGTCAAAAAAGTTTTTAGGCAAGGCGATGCACTGTCATGCGACTTCTTCAACATTGTTCTTGAAAGAATAGTGCAAAACTCCCACGTCAACACAAGAGGCACAATCTTTCAAAAATCCGTCCAATTGCTCGGATATGCCGACGATATTGACATAATTGGAAGAACGCAGCGTGATGTCAATGGCGCGTTTATGAGCATTGAGACGGAAGCGAAGAAGATGGGTTTAGTGGTCAATGAGGGCAAGACCAAGTGTATGCTGTCATTTAGAAAGGACACCCAACACCGACGTCTTGGACAAAACGTCACAAATCACAATAGACAGCCATAACTTTGAGGAAGTTGAGGACTTTGTCTACCTAGGCGCCGCTATAAATTCAGACATCGACACCAGCGCTGAAATCAAACGAAGAATAACTCTTGCCAATCGCTGTTTCTTCGGACTAAGAAGGCAATTGAGTAGTAGAGTCCTCTCTCGAACAACTAAAGTGTCCCTGTATAAGGCACTTATCATCCCGGTTCTTACATATAGCGCAGAGGCATGCACCTTGTCAAAGGCAGACGAGAATGCTTTAGGATGCTTCGAGAGAAAAATTCTTTGGACGATTTTTGGTCCCGTCTGTATAGATGGAGAGTGGAGAAGAAAATTCAAACGACGAACTGTACGGGCTGTACAGCGACACTGATCTGGTCAAACGAGTCAAGGTCCAGCGGCTTAGATGGTTGGGTCATGTAGAGCGAATGGACAACAACGCTCCGGCCCGGAAAATCTTCGAATCCAATCCCGAGGGACGGCGCAGTAGAGGAAGACCGCGACTCAGGTGGCACGCAAGTAGGAGAGGACCTCAACCAACTTGGCGTGCAAAACTGGAGGCAGCTAGCTAGGGACCGAGCTGGCAGGAGAAGCATGTTGGTTGAGGCCCTGGTCCGACCCCGACTGTAGCGCCACCTTAAGTAAGTAAGTATGAAACATCGAATGATATTACAATAAATTGCGGAGTTCGACCGGGATGTACTCTTAGTCCGTTGTTATTTGCCCTTTTTCTGGATGACATTCAAGAATGCCTTCCTTGTGGAGTTGAATATGGAAATATAAAAATCAAAGTTATTATGTATGCTGATGATATTTTGATATTGGCAGAATCTCCTTCTTCGCTTCAACTGAATGTGAACAGACTTTTTGAGTACTGCAAATTATGGTGTTTAGAAGTAAACACAGAAAAGTCCAAAGTGATGGTATTCCAGAATGGTGCAGGAAGACTTTCTAGAGAGGAGCACTGGAGATTTGGTGAGGTCGAGTTAGAAATGGTGAAAGAATACACTTACCTGGGAATCACGTTTACTTATAATTTAAATATGGAAAAACATTTGGAAACTAAAGCTAACGTAGCCAGTACCGCTGTTTGTGCAAATTGGAAAAAAATATTCAACAGCAAGCTCGTTTCAACAAATGCGAAATTCAAAGTTTTTAATGCAACCGCTAAATCTATTCTTTTTTATGGAGCTCAAACCTGGGGTATTAGAAAATTTGAAACTGTGGATACATTGCTGCGTTTTTTCTTGAGAAAAATCTTTCTTTTACCGATGAATACGCCAAAATCAGGGGCGAACGCAGAAAAATTTTTCGGGGGGGCTTTGAAAAAATATATTTAATATGAACGAACAATTTGTTTTTAATATTTTTATGCTTTTTTTATACTCTGTATTGATTTGTATAAATACATTGCTAGGAGCAATCCTAATTAATATTATAAATGTGAAAGTAACTCTGTCTGTCCAGCTTTCTATGTTACCCGACCAAACTACTGAACCGATTTGAATGAAATTTGGTACAGAGATAGTCTAGAACTTGAGGAAGGACATGGGCTATGCATTTTATCCCTATATTCTAATGAGAACTGGAACGTATACAGGAACCTAGAAACTTCAGCACCGATTTTAAAAATTCTTCCCCTGTTAGAATGCATCACTATCCTCAAGTAACATTAACTTTAACTCATTCCCATATTCCTACAGGAACGGTAATCCTTATATACTACTAATAATAAGTATGAAAGAAGCTCTGCCTGTTCGTCTTTTTATGTTACCATCTCCCGCCCAAACCACTGAATCGATTTAAGTAAAGTTTTATACAGAGATGATCTAAAACCTGAAGAAAGACATAGGCTACATTTCATTAGAATACTCCCACGGGAACCGGTCCTTACTAATATTATAAATGCAAAAGTAGCTCTGTCTATTCGTCTTTCTATGTTACCATCTCCCGCCGTAAAAACTGAACCAATTCAAATGAAATTTTGTACAGAGGTAGTCTAAGACCTGAGGAAAGACATAGACTTTATGTTTTATCCCAAATCCTACGGGAACGGGAACGTAAACGAGAACTTAGAAACTACAGCACTGATTTCAAAAATTCTTCCACCGTTAGAATGCTACACTATTCCCGAGCGAGTAACATAAACTTTAACTCATTCCCATATTTCTATGAGAACGATCACCATATTTCCACGGGAACGGGAGTCGTTACTAATATTCCAAAAATTCCAAAATTAAATCGTCTGTTTTTTTTCTTTGTTCCATTACTCACATGGGAATGGAAGTACTTATGGCAAAAAAAAATTTATTTGGCAAAAGAAGAAAAAAGTAAGAACAGCGTGTGCAAAAATGTACTTAAGTAAAATAATATAACAATAGGTTACTGAAAAATTAGAATTACCAAAATAATATGCTTCGTTTTAGGAAAAGTTATATGTTTCGTTTTAGCTAAACTAAAAGTCATTCATTAAACTAAAAGCTGTAGTCGCATAAAGCTCTTGTAATTCCTTTTTATTCTGTACCCAAAATACACTTATTTGTTCTGTTTTAACTAAACTAAAAGTCAAAAAAGAAAAAATTTCGTTTTAACTAAACAAAAGTCATTATAAAAATCAAATAAATTTTATTTAAACTAAAATATTTAAAAGTACTGGATTTAAATTTAAACATTTCCACAAATTTTAATACAACAATTATTATGAATTATCATGAAAGAAAACACTGTAAAAATCAAAAAATTAGAGAACAGTCACTCGGGCAGACGGCAGTAATGTCATGCTCTAAGTTATTCAATTTAATAAAGCGCAAATGTAAATGTAACTTTTTATAGGGAATAAATAAAACGAAGTGATAGTAACTTTTCCCTCTATTCGCTTAATTTAACTGTTGTTAATGGAAAACAACACTCAGATAAATAAAAGAACACAACTACTGTTCTTTGTGAGGTGCACCATAATACCCGCATTTGTTTTACTTGCTGTTCCTTTTTAAACACATAACAATACCTTTCTTTACAAATAGTAGGGATTAGTAGGGCCTGTTGTCAGATAATTGAAAAACAAATTGAACTCTAATCTAAGGAAATGAAACCAGCTAATTGAACTGAATCATGTTTTTCCTTCACAATCTGCTCATTGTTAATTGTCTTTTACAAGCGGATTCTTCTACTTAGCTAAGTGGAAGAATAATAATTTAAATACTTACTAACAAAATCATTTAAAAAAAAGTCCTCTGGAATGGAGTGAATTGAGTTCACAAAAACTTCGCATAAGACCCACACTCCTCACGTATCCTTTTTCAAATTTTTTTTTTTTTTGTTTTATTGCCTTAGGGACGGGCCAGCAAAAACGTTATTTCATTATTCCAAATAGAATTGTTAAAATAAAATACCAATTGTAAACATTCATTAATCTTCAGCATTTTTCACGCACAATTACTCATCGGCACACTCAAAAACATTATTGCCACTGAATGAGTTGCGATAAATTTTACAGAACAGGTCGAAAGGACCAGGTAAGATCCAAGCACAGAGCAAGACACACACATGCGAGTGTAGTAGTAGGTATATGAGTAAGAATGTAGATATTATGTTCGTCACCTTGTAAGCTTAACACACGGCTCTTACATTAGAGAGTTGGAACTTGGAATGGAAACAGTAAAAAATACGCATCCTTTTTTGCTCTGACTGAGTTCATTAATCATATTCTTCCTGTCTTCAGTGCTTCTGACTGTGCACGTTTGAATGTTTTTAAATTGTTTTTGAAACTTATTATATTTTTTTTTTCTTGTTTTTATTCGAAAGTTGATGGGTTTTCTGTCAAATATTAAACCGTGTCAGTTTTTTTTAGGGTTTTATTTTAATGAATATAAAAAACTTTAACTAATCTGTATATGTTTATGTATACACATATGTATGTACGAGGGCAGTCCGATAAGTACTTAGCCTCTCCGCCCAATAGCGCCACTATCGCAAGAGAAACTTACTATAGTGTAGTACATTTTTTTAGAAGGCTACTGTCGAGATTTCAGCCAAATTGGACTCGTAGTTTTGTTTTGACCGCGTGTGGAAGCAAACGTGTCAGCGGATTTTAGAAAACTGGAAAAAGAGCAATATCGGTCAGTGTTTCGATTCTTGTTTTTGGAAGGGAAATCACACAGCGAAATCAAAGAGCGGTTGGATGCTGTGTACGGTGACTCTTCTCTTTCGATGGCGACCGTCGGTTTTTGATGAGCAACGCCCAGGTGCCCCGAAAACGGCTGCGGCAGAGGACAATGCGACAAAAATCCACGATCTCGTATTGGCAGACCGCCGATTGAAGGTGCGCGAGATAGCTGTGATAGTAGGCATCTTGACAGACCTCATGGGTCATATCCTGCATGAAATTTTGGGCATGAGAAAGCTGTCGGAGCGATGGAGCCGCGGCTAAATTGGTCTAGTTGGGCTATGAACTATTGCCCCATCCACCGTATTCTCCAGATTTGGCCCCGTGCGACTTCTTTTTATTTCCAAACTTGAAAAAATCACTTGCCATGCAGAAATTTGTGTTGAAATTTGAGGTCATCACCGCCACGGAGGCCTACTCTGCAGAACTCGAGAAAACGTATTTTTCAGATGGGTTAAAGAAGTTGGACCATCCATCACTGGGTTAAGTTTATCGAACTAAAAGAAGATTATATTGAAAAATAAATCAACACTTTTCAAAAAATTTTGGTTTTTCTTTTTTAGGCTAAGTACTTATCGGACTGCCCTGGTATTTGTGAGTGTTATGAATATACTACATCGATTTAGAAGGATTTCAATATAATAAGTGGGCTGTACAACGAGCCGGTCTCACGATTCCGGCGTTATTCTAAAGCATAGAAGTACGGAGCACTCCATCACATGGAAAAAATTTCCGTCGGCGAATCGGTGTTGGCAAAATAATAGCACTATTTTTTGTCTCAACGCTTCTGCTCAAAGATTCTTTGTAATTTGCTGTTAAAGTAGGTGAACACTACGCAGTTCTGCGTTAAACAGGCCCTCAAACAACATTTTACAACAAAAAAAACTTTAATTTTTGACGAGCATTTTCTCTTTTAACTCTTCAATTTCATCGAGGGCCCATTCCACATTACGACACTTAAGACGAACTTTCCCTCTTACGAGCAGGAGATATTACCGACATATCCTCTATAGTTGTAGCAAATGTGAGAGTCTCCTTGTGAAAGAATGTAACGAAATCATGGTTCCATTGATCGGCATGATTTCTTCTGACCATATCATGCAGATAAGCTACTGCGTGCTCCATTCCAAATGATTTTCAGCTGCCTTAAAAAAGTCTTTGTACAGGCCATCTAACTGCAGTTATACAAAACGTTACGATATAATATTCATTCCTTCTTTCCAGCTTAAAAAGTTAATTTACAATCAGCTTTGGTATTTCGCAGGTGTGCATCTCTACTGAACCTTAGGGCCCTTGTAAAATACTGAACCCCAGAGACTGCAGCTCGGGAGGCTTGTTGGCACTGTTGTCAATTTTCTTCGATGATAATTGATGCTGTTGTTGTAGAAATAAAAGAGTGTAAGAGGGACATTAGACAATGCACTAGCATTCTTTGGCGGTTGCAGTTTTCAGACGTCATGTTGCATTTGTACGGTTTTGCACGTGGCGGTGCAAAACCGTACAAATGCTTTATTATTTTTGGTATTTTATGAGTCATTCATGAGAATGTTTTCGGCCTGAATATCGTAACGGTTTAGTCGACTATCGTCGACTTCTACGTCAGTTACCACATGGAGCCTGTAACGCAAACTTGTGTAATACAAGCAGATTACGATTAGCTCAAAACTTTTTTGTTTTTGAAGTTTGTTTGGTCTTCTATAAGCGTAATGGACTTAATCCTACAAGTCACTCTTGATTGTAGACTTGTTGCTTTGTGTTATAGGGGAATGGTCATCGATCAATTTCGTTGACGGTTCATTGATTGGGACTCACGATGGACGTTTGTGAATTTGAAGACGGGGTAAACGAGTGCTACTTGCAACCAAAATAATCACCCCAGCATTAACAAAGCAAAATCGAATTTTTCGAAATTTCGGAGCTTTTGTCGCTGAGGGTATATGGTTTAAATCCCTATTGGTGTTTTTTACGTTTCTTTTAAAACATAGTTTTTATATTTTTTCAAGAAGCTCATAGTAATAGTCTGTAGAACTATCGTCCTTCTCTTCTCTCGAGCAACAGTCTTATCCTGGTACTGGTGAGCTTAGCCATGTCGCCAAGTGTCATGATGATCTTTAACCGGTGGCGTTTGGCTAGTATCTTCGGCCAGGAGTACCTTGAACCGGAAATAAATACCTAATTTAAATATGCAGCAGTCACTAAAGAAGACATCTTACAGAAGACGGCTCACTCTATCGCACTTCTTGAATTGCGGTTATTTCTGATTTGCAGTATTCCAGAGCCTCGGCTGATTCTTCGGCTGTCAACGGTGAACTGATTATTGTTATCTTACTTGCTTACTTAGGTGGACATTACAGTTCAGGGTGAACCTGAGCCTCAACCAATATCCTTCTATAACGACTTCGATTTCGGGCGAGCTCTCTCCAGTTTTGCTCTCCAAATCGGTTGAGGTCTTCTTCCACTTGATTGCGTCACCTAAGACGAGGACTTCCCCTTCCGCGATTTCCGTGTAACGTGCTTTCGAAAACCCGTCGAAGCGGTGCATTTGGGTCCATCCGCTCTACGTGGCCCAACCATCGTAGCCTCGCGATGAGTACTTTTCTGGCTAAACCCATGTCGCGGCACAGCTCATACAGCTCGTTGTTGTAACTTCTTCTCCACACATTGTCTTCGCATACGTGATCAAAGATCATTCGGAGAATTTTTCCTTCGAAACGACCAAGGATTTCCTCATTCACTTTCGATAAGGTCCATGCTTCCGCGCCGTAAAGCAGAACTAGGATGATCAAAGTCATATACAGGGTTACCTTGGTTTTTCTGGAGAGAGTTTTGTTTCTCAATTGCCTTCCAAACCCAAAGAAGCAACGGTTGGCAGAAGTTATTCTCCGTTTGATCTCCGCAACTGATATTGTTTTCCGTGTCTGTAGCGGATCCGAAGTACGCGAAGTTAAGAAGTCTTTCTATAGACGTTTTGTCCAATTCGTCGTTATTCGGTGTCCTTGTTTGATGATACCCATTTTAGCCGCTTCTGTTTCAATATTCTCAAATTCCCATTACGTCAATATTATCTGCGTAAGCGTGTAATTGTACAGACTTTTGAAAGATTGCTTCTTTGGTCTTGACGTTTGCGTTTTGTTGAAGCATTTCAATTATAATGTTAAGGAAATTGCACGATAGCTTGTCGCTTTGCCTTAAGCTTTTTTCGACATCAAGGGTCTCGGTGAGTTCTTTACCGACCTTGACTATTAATGTTTTCTAAGGTTGTCGATTTGGGACCAGGTTTTCTTTATGTGGTTCTATAGTTAACCCCACGCACAACCCCAACCTGGATCAAAAGTCCTTATTGGACGTAAGCACTGTCACTGTCAATTCTTAGACAATGGTTTTCGTTACATAAACTAAAATGTTTGGCCTTACCGTATGCTCGATTGGCATCTTTGAATTATTTAATTTAATACGTTGAGTTTATTTAAGATAAATTGAATTCTGTAAATTTTGATTACACCTATTCACTTGTTTCATAGCTTCGTACAATTCTTTTTTACTAACAGAACTGTTGATGTGAACATCTAATCCTGATTTCATAATTTGATACAGACAACGTCTTCGTAAGGACTTGTGCCACAACTAAAACCAATTCGTTGCAGTTGTTTCAATTGACCCTTTGAAAATCTATGAACCATGAGAAATAATTCAGAGACGAAAAGTATATATGTATAGAGACTTTAATGTGTTGCATTGTGTTCTACTCCCATTGATACTCACTATAACCTGAAAATCGATTCTGCCATTACAAGCTATGCGAACAAAATAAGCTCCATTCGACTTAATAAAATATTTAACACTCAAAAATACCCTCCTGATGTTCACAATTATTAAGAGCCTGCTTATCTTTCCCATTGTTGCTGGGAAAATAGCGTTTCCCCATAGGGCAGAGTCGGGCTAGTTGGGCAACTGTTTGCTTGGCTTGTCTCTATACACTCATCAATAGAAAAGTGAACTCGTAGATCCGTAACCAAATATGAAAAACTCTTTTGTATCAAAGACACCAATCATTTATGTATATGTACCAGCTACCAGTATTGAGGAAATTATGGGGTTTTTTTTTTTTTTTTTTTTTTTTTTTTTAAAAGAGGAGGCTTATATGCTAATCTGGAGAACTCAGACCTAATATCCAGTCCATTGTACTACCAGATTAGCAGCCTTCCCTTTTTTTTTGTGTTGCAGTAGTTGGAAATAAGTTGTTAGTAATTTCACATATATAACCTCAAGGGCGGCGTCCATATGAAACTGGGAGGCTGAAAGAAAAGTAGATGCCCAGAGCGGGATTCGAACCCACGCATCCGGCCTCTCTACCAAACACTCTACCACTGCACCACGGCCGCCCTCAAAAAAATTATGGGGTTACCTCTGTCGTTTATGTAAGAAGGACTAAAACTTAGTTATACCGATATTTGGAAAAACAGGAGGCAATTGGTAGAAAGTGCCGAAAGATACTAAAGCGCTTGCAGTGTAGGACGTACCACAGGCTGATATCACCATTTTTCACTGGCAGCCAAGGAAGCCAAAGGAGTAAGCTCCGTATTCGAAGGAAATCAAAGATTGTCCCTAGAAAATGATGGAAGCGACCAGAAAACTGATTGCATCATACTAATGAACAAAATGTTTCTAGACCCCGAAAACGACATTCTAGAATTCTAGAAAATTAAACCCACCACGGAAGGTTAGAGTTTGGTTGACGAATTGCATGACAATATCTCTCACTATCCAGATGTGGTCCTCCAACTGTCATGTGAGTGGGTGTCACTAGCGCTTGATATTTTTACTTCAGTACTTTGGGCACTCCAGTGATCTCTGGTTGGCCTTTTTTACTCATTGTCCCAACCAGCTCCACTCTCCTTTATTTCATAATTTTTCGAGCACGAAGGACGAAACAAATCCTATTTAACTTTGAAAACTGTCTTAATAGACTTCAGGAGCCAAGCACTAAGTTAAAAGCATTATTAAACTAAAAATAATAGATTTTTACCTGTAAAAGTATCTTTTGTTTTAATTCAGTCTAATTGCTTCTTCGAAAAGTTTCATACAAAATATAAATGCGAACCGCATCTCCTCTCGCCCCTTCAGACACTCCAGGCTCTAGAGCAATCAATTCTTTATAATTTCCATTGTGTGAACGAAATTCCTCAATTCTTGAAAAGCCATCCAATTCATACATTCCGACAAATATAATAATTTTAATCCTTTCCAATCCTCAATGCGGTACGCTTTCCTTCCCATGGTCGGTCTCTCCTACTCTTACCGCCTCCTACGGCCCAACCTACTGTTTGCTACTTGCCATAGTTGAAGCACTTTCACGTTATCTTATGCAAACAACTTTGTGGGTCGGATTTGCTGGCTCAATTTTACCATACCCCATAATTTAAACCCCGGAAAAGTTAATCAGAATCAAATATTTTTTGGAGGCAGGAAATATGCTTCCGTCCATTATAAAGGTGTGTAGTCTAGGTTCCCCTGTGTCCGGAAATGAGAAATGTAAATCATTTTCTGTAAAATGAATGGTGAGAGGTGTGAGAAGAGGCACATCAGGATGCTATGGTATGACGCATACCTCGGCCTCCTCAGCCTTCTGTGTCGATTATTGCCTTTCCAACCAAACTGACTTAAGCAGTGGGATAAGTTTCGTGACCGGAAAATTTTATAACCTTCCATTGGTATAGTTGGGTTACTTTCTTCCCCAAGAGCAATATTCGAATCGAGTTTTAAAGCTCTTCCTTTCGCTTTATCACCAGAGCTAGTGTTTCTGGAGACTGGAGTTGTCTTTGAATCGTTCCACCGGAAGTGATGAAAATTCCCATGAGATGTGAATTGAATTGGCAAACGTTTTCAATGTAACGAGATTCAACTTGTCGCCTCATACCCATGGCTGCCTCTACTTTTGGTCTACCTATACACTCTGCCAGTCTTTCGTCCTTGCAGTATTTTCCTTACTTTCACAGTTTCACTGAACGTATTTGTTTAAGGAGAACTATAATCGAAGGGTTGGTGTGTGCGGTAGATTGTGGTGCATTTCGGTACGCCATTCAGAGAAAGAACTGATGCTGATTTTAAGAAAAAAATCAATCCTTCGTCGTTGGTGGCGCCTACTGACCTTGCTCTGCAAAGGGAAATAGGTGTGCAGCATGTGCCCGATGAAGTAAGGAGAACTTGAATTTCATTTTGTATTTCATTGGACAGCTTATTGACACTTAAACGACTTGCACTTGATAAATTGTGCTGCAGTTGATAAAACGAAGCCGAGAGACAGTTGGGATTGCCATTGAGTGCTACGAATACTCGGATATCGCCTAGACAGTTTTGTTTATGGGCTGGGAATAATGAATTAAGTTTTTGATTGGCTGTTACGATTTCTAGGAAAAGTTTAAGCTTTTATTTCTGAAGTTGCAAGAGTCCTAGAGAGATGCGCAAATGGTTCGCACGTATTTGCTCTTAGTTGGAAACGCATTGCTTTGGTGCCAAAGTGAATGACTGGATGATGTGAGGGTGCATTTTGTTTTGATTGGCATCGAGTATAAGACTATTTGGATGTGTATTTTCTTTGGCAAATAAGATTTAACTACTGGTAGAAGGCTTTTAAGTTCATTTGAATGTAAAGTGCTGGTAGGAGATCGGTTCGTTCACTTGATTAGTAAGATTGAAAAAAAATGGGACTATGAGTGTGTACGTGCATTTGCATAGTTTAAAATGTGTAGTTGATGCTTTTATTGACAGTTGCACGAATTGTTATGTCCGCCTCGGGACCTTGCGTTCCACAACTGCCCATAAAACATTCTTTTCAAAAATACATATACCCACAGAAAGTGAGCTTAAATTCGTAAAATTACGTAGTTTCATGAATTTCAATATCCCTCATAAGCCGTTACCCACTTTCAAACAGCTTTATTATTGGTTTCCCATTAAATATAGCTTTTGAAATTGCATAAAAGGAAGCTGAATGAAATGAAGAGCAAAGTTTGAAACTGCAAAGCAGCTCTAGAGGGATATTGAATTTCTTTAAAGGAGAAAATGCAACAGTTACTTCTTATTCAGTAAATGATTTACTAGTTGCTATGTTCCAGGTAGGTAAGTCGTAATTAGTGTCTGGATAGTCAATCAGTTGCAGATTTTCCGGGAAATGAACGAAATTACAGACAAAATTCTTTCCCAGTGAATCTGAGTGAAGAAGTAACTATTCAGGATGAATTGTTTAGAAGGAGATGTCGCGTCGAAGGCGAACTTATCAGAACTCCTGGAAATTACAACAAAAATCTTAAAAATTCTAAAATCAGATCCAAACAAAAAATGAAACAAAAGAAAAGTCATTTAGGAAAGTGCAAGTACAGGATTGATTTTGTTTTTTTTTACGCCATCATCGGTTGGGTTAACTTTATGCAAATATTGGAGAGGAGCGTTCCAAAAAATATCCTCTAATGAATTATTATTTGCCAGAAAGTATTTTATAGGGACTCCTCCAGCAAGTACGTCAACTTGAGATCTTTAAGTGCCAAATTGTCATAAACTTCTGTCAAATGACCAAATGCGCGTCATTTACGTCGTAAAATTCATATTTTGAAACATAATGGAAAGAAGTTCTGAGCGCATTTGAATAATTTCAATATGAAAGATGAGGTAACGATAACCCGGAAAGACATCCACTTGGAGCTTACGGGATAAAATTACAAATTCCCGCACTAGGGTTTTTCAATGGCCGCTAAACTATTTTTATTTTGTTTAAGCCCAGTGGTGGAAATCCTGATATGAATGATTTTCTGTTGTTTCTTTAGTGTCGGTTCATGTTGAAAAATATTGCGGTTGACCTTAAAAGTTCAGGGCCTATAGACTAGGACTTTACATACTAGGAAAAGTATGTAAAGTCGTCAACCTTTGAGTTTTCTTCTTTTAAGTTTTCGAGAAGTTTCAGTTCGTTCAGGACAATTCAGAAATGCTAAGAAAAGGACTCTATATCAAAGAGCTCAAAATAACAAATAAATAATGCTTGGACCCAAAATGATCAGTGGCGTCGAATTTTTCTCATCCATTCCCGTTATAAGAAAGAAATGATTTTACATTTCTGGCGGTCTCAAACAACTAAGTGCAGAGAGTGCTTATTTATCTCTAGTCAGAAACAATTTCTTTCTAGCTCATATAAAGGGTCCGCGATCTAACGTTTTTTTTTTTCAACTAGTGCATATTTCGTGAATGGTAACACTTATGGCGCTTTCAATTGGTTTCACTCGGGGAAGCACTCATTTCGAAAACCAATGGAACACCTAAAATAGTTTCTGCTCAACTTAACGTGTTGGCTTTTTGTGAGTGAAACACCTATAGCAAATAAAAAATATTTCCTGTGGAAACTTTTCTTTTTGACATTTGGGTAACATGTATTTGTGCTTCTTGAGTAGATTCTCACTTCAAATCGAGAAGTAGCTGTCACTTCTCAGAATCATGAGAAGCGATCTTTTTGCACTAATGGATCCTGGATGCTCCCGGTTCTTTTCGTCCAATGGCATGTGACATTAGCTCATGTCTGATTAAACAGATAATTGGTTTTATTCTTCCGCTGAACGAATATGGTTGTGTATATGCTTGAACAACGCTGGTAAATATTGCGACATTACTTTGAAAATCATGGTAATGTTGCAGAATGTGTGCGAAAATTGTGTACGGATTTTGGGAGAAGAGAGGCAGCTCCGTATGTTCGTTATCTTGTGAAAAAAGTGAAAGAAACTGGTATCCTCATCGATAAACCAAAGCGTGAAAAGCCAAAAACAGTGCGTACACCCGAGAATATTGCTGCTGTGGCAGAAAGTGTGCGTGAAGCGCCATCAACATCAATTCACCGTCGGCGTCGTTATCAACAATTGAACATTTCGGAGACATCATTGAGACGAATTTTGCATAAAGATCTTTAGGTCGACCTTGATATGACGCCATACAAAGTCCAATTGGTTCAAGAGTCCAAGCCAACTGACCATCCCATGCCTGCGATCGACTTAGAGAGATGCTGATTTTGCCGAAAAAATCATCTTTTCAGATGAAGCTCATTTCGATCTGGGCGGGTATGTAAACAATCAAAATTGTCGCATTTGGGGCACAGAAAACCCGCACGCATACATTGAAAAGCCGATACACCCAAAACAAGTCACTGTTTGGTGCGGATTTTGGTCCAGAGGCATAATTGGACCATTTTTCTTCGAAAATGACCAAGGAGTGGCCGTTACAGTCAATTGCGATAGTTATCGGGCCATGTTGAACGAATTTTTGATTACAAAAATTGAGGAGGAGGATATTGGTAACATTTGGTTTCAACATTACGGCGCTCCGTGCCACCCAGCCGAAGCTACACTCGATGTTTTCCGCACTGTTTTTGAAGATCGCATTATCAGCCGCAGAGCTAATGTCGTTTGGCCCCCTCGAGCTGCGATTTGACAACGTTGGACTATTATTTGTGGGTTGCCGTAAAAGATAAGTGCTACGCCGACAAGCCAGAGACAATTGACGCTTTAAATGACAATATTTGTGAAGCCTTTGGTGAAATACAGCTGCACACAATCAATAATGTGCCTTAAAATTGGACCGATCGTGTAGGCTGTAGTCTGTAGACTACTGCATGGCCAGCCGAGGCAGCCATTTGAATGAAATTATTTTCCATTATTAACCGAAAAGATTGTACTTTCAAATAGAAAAGGAAATCTGAAAAAATATTCAGATGTTCTTTTTTATTGCATTTTTCAAAAAAAAAAAAGTTTTTTGGCGGACCCTTTATTAATGATGGCAAAACCTAGCGAGAATAATTACCAACTGACTAAATAAGCAACTAATCAGCTGATGACTGACTGATTACTGAGTGATAACTGACTGATTATTTATTTATTTATTTATTTCATTTCATTCATCGACAGAGTTTCTTCTTACAGATTGCTTAAAACTATATAGTAGTTATATAACTTAATTACTTCAATTCTTATATAAATTTTCATTAAATTGTAATTTAAATACATTCCTTTCAAGACTTAAATCAGAGTTAAAATTTAATTCATTAAATAGCCTCATACTTCTAGTGAAAGGTTCATTAGAGCCATAATTACATCTGTGCAGATGGATATAAAAAAAATTTCTTGGGCGAAGATTTCTTCCCGGAACATAGATATTTAAAAGACTTAGCAAACCGGGACATTTAATATGATAAGACAATAACAACATAATAACACATAAACAAACATTACACAATTTACAAGGCGACGTTTTTTTAAAGAAACTAGGCCAATCAATGCACACCTAGTAGAATAGCTGGGCATTTCTGGTAAGTTCCATTTTAGTGGTTTACATTTTAGTGGCTTACCAAAAATTTTGTAAATGATTTTTGAATTCTTTTTGATGACCGACTGATGACTGACTGAAGACTGACTGATGACTCATGACTGGCTGATGACTCACTCATCGCCAACGGAAAACAGAGTGTCAGGTCTTCATAATTATGAGGCAAGTGGCTATATCACATACAGAACCTTTTTAAGGGGAGTTGTATCAGACTTGTTCTTGCCGAACAACTATCAAATGTTTAAAATTTTTCTTGGACTTTTTAGAGTTATGAGATTTTGTTGAAGTATAAAGACTTCGGTAAGAAACCAACGGTTGATATTTTCCCACTGAAAATATTGAGTGACTTGATAAACCTTGCACCTTTTCTTACTTTTGAATTTCATCACAGTTTATGGCTAACGGTGGGTTTCTTGCTTTTTTTTTCTGTATAAAAGTTTGTCTCTGTTTTAGTTTTTTTTTTTTGTTTTTTTTTTTTTGGTTTTAGTTAAAGGATCTTCAGAACCACTCTGGTTGTTTCTCCCTGTTGCAATTTCAGTATAGGCGTTCCTTGTCTTGGACTTCACCAACTGATGGACTAGCGTTGCAAAGTACATACTCTACTAGCTCTTTAAAATTATAAAAAAAGATAGTTGAGAAGTTGAAGAAAAATGAGGGTGTAACTTATTTCAGTAACTTTATTCAACAAATGTAGAAAATCAATAAAAACATTGACGTCTTCACATTCAAAAAGTGCATGATACACCCGAAACTGGAAAAAGTCAGCTCCCTTCCCTGCTCAGTTGAATCGTATGAGAACTTTACTATAAAATTCAGGATAACTCAAATACTTCAGACAAACCTGCTATGAAATTGAAAACAAAGCTAATCAATCAAATTCAAGTTATTTTTTCTTTACCTTAGAAATTGCAACAAAAGCAAATTTCAGTTCATTCGTTCTTATTTTCTTTGAAGCAAGTGAGTGTAACGAACAATTCCAGCTTTAGAATTTTTTCCACGAGCTTACCTATGTGTATTTTCCAAGAGAGCTAACTACTTCTAGTATAAACATAAGCTTACGCTGCCAATGCTAACTACTGTGCAAAGCTTGAAACGAGAATGAAGTTACTCATTCTTCAGCACAAAATAGCACCGAAAAAAGAGCTCCAATTCATTCGGCAAATACGTAATCGCGGGCGCAGTATTTGTTGTTTACCTGTCTGTTTTTTATTTGTCGGGAAGTGTTTTCGGTTCTCGACGGAATGTAAATGGCAATGTTGTTTGGCCAGAAGGGCTCGGGCGATAGAATGCTAAAAAGAATGCACCCTTCGCGGAAAAACTTGCAAAAAAAAGAAACTTTGCATCAAAACACAGAAGAAAACTTTCCACAAGAATGGAAATAAGAATGAAAAGAAAACCGTTACGTCGCGGCGCACCGGCTGAAGGGGAGGAAAGAAATACAAACAAACGGGAAAAAAGAATTCAAACTTTTATGAAAGTGCATTCGTTTTGCATTGTCACGTAAAGCTAAAGCCCTGCAACCACATACCAAGGATTCATTGCCTCCGACAGAAACGTGCAATTTTCACGTAAAATTGTCATAATTCTAGTCGCCTGGCCTGAGGCCGATACGAGTGTTTTTAGAAAAACGGGTTCATTTGTTTTAATTTGTCACTGGCGGGCGTCCGACGAGGCGCGGCGCAACCAACACACGAGAGATAGTAAATGGGGCGTACAAAATCAATGATGGATGGCAAATGTGCTTGAACTTTTTCGAGTTCATTTCATTTTGGGTGTAAGTGTAAGTGTGTAATGGGAGTGTTATCTCATCAAAAACGACAAAAAAAGGGAAAAGAATTGCCCACAAAAAAACGAAAACAATAATAAATAAAAATAAGGCATTTTTGCGAGAAACTCGCAGTCAATTAAATTTGTATAAGCCAATGGTTTCGCAATCGGTTATGTTTAATGAAAAATTCATTGCCATTTACAACATTAAAATGTAAGCAATTCTCTTAAGTCCTTGTACGGCACGAACGGCCGATCAAAGTAAAAAATAAATGAGCCTACACTGACAAACATTGGCAGCTCCAGCACCAGGACACAGCATCAGCCTCAACATCAGTAGCGGCAGACAAATTCGGATATAACTGAGTATTAAAACAGTCATTTTTCAAAAATAAATTGACATATTTTGGTCGTATCCCGCGTGACTTCAATTTAAATGTTAATTTTAGTCTGGTGCGTGGGTATGTATGTGTGTGTTTGTTTGTAATATGTGTGTATGTTCGTGTTGGATATTTGCATATATAGTACATTTGCGTTCGACCATCACATTCGGATGAATATAAAATTTTTGTTTGGCTCGCTTCTGCCTATCATCGCCATGATTTTATCCATTTTTTGTTGTTGTTGTTTTTTTTTTAAGTTGAAGTGGTGAGTGGCGGCTATCATTTATATTTTTTGAAGGGTTAGGGTGAGGCGACAAACGATACAACACCATTGTCAGATTGTTTGACTGCAACTTCAATCAATTTATAATATTGCTCATTCCTGGGGACTTGTGAACATGGGAATGAAATCATGGGGCTTCAGTTTTGAGGTTTGTAAATCAGAGAGATCTTTGCTTGCTGATGAATATTTATGTTTATTTTAAAAAACAATTTTTACGAGTAGGCTTACATAGCTACATACAAATGTTGTTAAGGATTGAGTTGGTATCAAAATTTAAAGCATAGAATTTTATAACTTTAAAGAGCATAATTGGTAATTCGATGAAGTCTTTGGCAGTTGCCGCACTGAACTTGGAATCTCAATTTAATGATACCTACAAGCTTGCAATGCACGATGACCAGGTTCACCAATGAAAAAAGAACGAGAAGAGCCATCAATTCTAGGAGAATGGTCTTTAGAAGTTTTTATTCTGGAACACAAAATCACACTATTTATTACCATGTACTTGAAAGTCATGATTTGAGATTTCAACGCATAATAGGTCATTTCGTTGAACTTTCCCTAGGGTTGACTAAGGTTTTCTTGACAAACCTATGAGTTATCAAAAAAAACCTAGGTTTTCCAGTCCCCCAAAAACTCTATACAACATATCACCACACATCCTTGTCATTAAAAGAAAAATACATTCCATTTGACAGCCCTCAACTCGCCACTGCAAAAACCTAGAGCAAGTTGAAGAAAAACCTAGGTCAACCCTAGGGCTCAAAAAACAGTCAATTTGACATTCAAGGCGACTTTAGGTTTCTCAAAAAACGCTTTGTGGCGACCCTAGAGCGATTAGGGCTTCAACGAACAAACCTAATATACGAGAATTTTGAAAACACTATTGGCAAGCACAATATTCTGCACAGCAAAAGCTCTGAAATTGGATTCCAATCAATCGATTTTGCAGCGGTTTTTAATTAAGTTGTGAGTAGCACTCATTTTCCTCATCTCGAAATCTACAAAGCTACAAGGCGACCCCAGATCAATCAACTGTCAACAAAACCGACGCGACGACCGACGCGACGTTTCGGTTTTCAACTTAAGAAACTCTTTCAGTTTTCAGAGTTTTTTCAGTTGCCAACGTTGACTTGCACCGCTTACCTAGTTGTCATACCAAAAAACCCTTTTCCAGCTAAGCCATTTGGAATCGTCATCAAATTAAATGTCTTCGTAACGCGTTAGGCCTCCAAACCTCATTCCACCGTCATGTTGATTTATTTTTAACTTACCTTTTAGTGGCAAAAGAACGGATGATGATATCCTGTTCACAACGCAACGCTTATTTAGGAAAGCTATAATGGCGCAAGATAGCCTGTCCCTCTGGACCTACCCCCAGCATGTCACTGACAAGTGACTGATGTTTCGTATACGACAAACTCTGAACGACCACGAGGGGTCAGTCAGCTCTGAGAGGTTATACAACAACTTTACATCGGAGTATTAAAAAGTATAAATAAAACAATCTTTGGTCATATAAAGATCAAAGCTAACTTTACACCCTCCAAATACGCTTCAATCCTTTGCGCAGTTTATAATATTGAACATTGAAGATCTGTCTCCAATCTCTGAGTTTCTGGATCACACCCGGCCTCGATAAAAAAACGTATGATTCGTTGAAGAATGCAAACAGGCAAATACCAGGGAAGAGAAGGAAATAACACATAAAAGCTCTCAAAAAGAATCAGTAGAAGTATTAGAAGCGCTTTTCTGAAGAAATTGTGCGAAACTATGTAGGAATGACATTCAGAAGAGTTACCAAGATAACAAAAATTGCAATCCTCGACCTGCATGGATCGCAGTTGTTACTGAGCATACGAAATTACTACTTCTGCAGAATACTTAATAGCGACGCCATATTATATAAAAGCCAAGATAAAATGAAACTACAGGTGTAAATCTCGACACCGAGCTTTTCAGGGCAGCTCAAGATCAGTTGGAAAGGAGCATGTACCATCTGATATCCATAACATTTTGAGTTTTTGCCTACAATTTGTTTAAGATCATCTTTAATAAAAACTTCTTTGAACCTGAAAAACTTTAAAGATAAGTAATGAAATTTTGAAGGTTTTTTATTTTAATAAAGTTCGCAAACTATTTTTTTTAATGTAACGCCTTTCGGACTCTGTCAATCATCAGGCCAAACTATGTAATATATAAGTATATAATATCAAGAAAGATGAATTCATACCCGCTGAATGGAACCTCAGCATCGTATGCCCGACCCTGAGAAAAGGCAGACCCCCACACTTGCACTAGCTATACAGAAATAAGTTTCCTTATTTCGAGTATATGACCATGTCCGATGTAGTACTTGAAGGTCAGAAATTTCACGACAACAATCTGATAGGTCTTTATCAATGTGGTTTTAAACCAGAAAAATCTACAATAGACCAAATTTTTTGTGGTACCCGTGCCGTGGCGTGATGGTTAGCATGTCCACCTGCCTCAGAGGTTCGAGGTTCGAATCCCAGCAGAGGCAAACATGTTTTTTCACGGGTATCGCCTTTCGCGAGGAACTGGCAAGTCCTCTGTTAGCAAATTCATTGCCATGAAAAGCGCTTTCTCAAACCGGCAGAAAATTGTAGGTACCTTCTATTCCTTCACAAGGTCACAAGGCATGGTTGTGAGAAATTCGCTCTCTTTATTTTATTTAGACAAAATTTTCACATTACGCCAAGTCTTTAAAAAAAAAACCGTAATATAATAAGACTTTTGAAGTCGAAAAGGCTTTTGACAGGGTTATAGATTATTGTGCGACTTTTTCAAATCATACTTGAGAAGATTTCGCAATACTGAGTCAACAAAAGTAGAACAGTTTTTTTTCGACTCTGCACAGATTTTTGCTGCTAGTGACGATATTGACAATATGGGAAAGCAAGCGTCATGCGTCATAGATGCTTTTGCAAACCGACGTTACTTCGAGGTAGTCTTCCTATAGGATCCGCTATCTTGCGGAAATCAAACGGAGAAATACTCTTGCCGATTGCTACTACACTGTTGACAGCAAATGTATGAAAACACAAGCATAATCGAACAGCTGAATTGGTCGCTGTTGCAACAACAAAACAGCTTTGGTTTGGGAAACTGGAGAAGGCTCGCTCGAAATCGACGTTGTTGGCCAACAATGTTTTTTGAAGCCCGGAAATGTAATACCCACCTGAGAATTGCGGCAAGGAGGTATATGAAATATCAAAAGTATATTACCTACTTGCTCTCAAGTTGTTTAAACATTTCAATTAACTGCCGTCGATTAACACTAAGCTGTAAGCTCAGTGGAGGTCTTATGGGGATACCTTCTGTAAAGAACGTCATCGTGAACGAAATTTGCTTTTCCAAATTAACAACTTGCGTCAAAAACAATTCAAGTTGGCGTTAAAAAATTCAAAAAGACAAATGCCACTATTGAAGGACCTCCCAAACCAAAGCGTGTTGCGAAAGAGGCAATTGCACTTGTCAAAATGAAGTTAAACAGCATCATTTGATATTACACGCAGACGCGAAAGAAAACCGCAGAATTTTCATACATTTATTTCGTAGTGAGGGAAAAAATGATAACATCAGCGTTTCTGCCACTGCTACAACTTCAAAAACGCTTTTGTTTGAAACAACCACAGATTGGGAGCCATTCTTCCCGGCGGCGGCGGTGGCGGTGTGTTAGTTCGACACCACTTTGATTTAGGTGTGTTTGCGTTTTTTATACATCGAACTGAAAGGTGTAATTTTCAGTGTTCACTTTTTTGCCAAGCATCGCCACTCTGCAGCTGGATCTGTTCGAAGCGGAAGAATTGTCCGCAACGACGGACGGAATGCGAAAAAAAATTGCATTAAGCTATCAAAAACATCACAAGCAAAGGATTTGATCCCACTTCAACGCAGTTTGCCGAGTGAGTTAAAATAATGTCTTACAAAAACTCCGAACATCAACTGTTGGGAAGATTACCTCGAAGAAAAAACCTCCGAATCATAAAAAAATGAACAATTTTCCTCTCCGCACGCATACCTCGGTAGGACCGGCTTTTAAATGTAAATAAAATAAAATAAAACTGCAGTTATCGATCATCATCGTGCTCTGTTAATAAGTCAATAAACAGTTTTTGAAATAAATACGTTGATTCTGGGAACATGGGTGCCTTAAGACATCCATTCAAACACACAAAACCTTCGATTACAAAACAAAAACAGACAACCTGGCGCTTTTCAACTTACTTACTTATCTGTTCATTAACAGGTAATATTCTGAAAAGCCAAAACTTTCCAACTGAATACATAATCGATAGAAGTAACCTCATCTCTAGAGCAAAAAAACC
This sequence comes from Melanostoma scalare, assembly GCA_949752695.1. Lineage (NCBI taxonomy): Eukaryota > Metazoa > Arthropoda > Insecta > Diptera > Syrphidae > Melanostoma > Melanostoma scalare. The sequence goes on from OX456985.1 coordinate 205,991,460, forward strand.
TAACCGAAGCCTTCACTGATACTTTCCAAAGTAATTTCATGGTCTGCTGGTGTAATTATTTCTTCATTCACTTAGACGATAACGATAATTAAAATTTTTCCCAACTAACAAACCAACATCACAAGAAAAAAAAAAAATTTATTCAACTCTACCACAACGAGTCATGGCCATCTAAAGCGTTAACCGCTTATTTTCATTTTGCCTTTTAAATTTAGCAAAAAAAAAAAAACAACAAGAAAAACCAACAATCCATGACTAAACGGGAAGGGATGGATCCAAAAAAAGGAGATTGGTACTCTGTGCAAGTCCATATACCCTCTAACCACTAGCAAAACAAAAAACAAAAAATATCCCGCTTGTACTAACCTACCTACAGAAAATAAAAAGCGCAAACATTAAAAATCACTTGCCACAGAAACGTGATTGAAATTCAAATATAAATTGGTTCTGGAAAATTCATAGTTCGCAAATGGACAACACTCGGCATTCAAAATGTTCCAGCCACCTTGCCATTGCCACCATCATTCGATGTATATCCATCCCTTGAAGCGAAACAGGCCCCCTCAAGCTACGTTATACTTGAAGCCGAAACTGATGGACCGTATAATACATTTGCCACTTGATCACGAAACAGACGGAATAGGAATAGACAGGAAATATGCTTTAAAAAAAAAAACGAAGAGAAAAAAATAACAACAAAAAAAAATTTGAAAATTGAAGGCACCAATACCAATCGATTGAAAGAAAAAAAAATAGAAATAGGAAAATACATTGGAAAATGTTCCTCTGTTCGTTCCATTAGGGATACTAAGCGGACAAATATTTAATTTGATTTGATTTGTTTGGTCTGTTAAAGTTTGTGTTGGAAAATATCAACAGATGGCAAGAGGACGAAGGTTAAGAACTCGTGGACTTTGGAGTACAATCATTGAAAGCTCTGGCAATGTTGGTTGATGACTTGTTGACCTTTTCACAATGCGTGTAGAGTGTGAGTGCTGCGCTGTCAGCGTTTTAGAGGATTACATCAGAATCAGGCCGTCGTCTATTTTGTTTTTTCTTAAGTTTTGTATGTAGGCATCGGTCAAAAAATATATAAACCCGGTCCTTAAATTCGTTTGCATATTTAAATTTCTATAGCATAGTGCCTGTGAGACCTTAGGAAGCTTTTTAATAAGGAGTTATGATTGAAGCCAATTTTTCCCATGGCACATAAAATAGGCACACTTAAACAGGCTGGCCGAGTGGAACTAAACTTTTGCGAGCTCATGTGATACCTGAGAGATGCGATTGGTTCGACGAACGCGACCGGACAAATGAAAGAAAGAATGACTTCTATTGAGAAATTGGTTTCATCGATAGGAGGTTGCGCTTGTGTTGATCTGGTACTTCTATCCGGTAAAGACTTACCTGAACCTCGACAGAGTCTGCTATGGCCTCACAGATTTATGTGGAGCAAATTCAACTTCATGCCGAAACGTATAAGCCATCTCAAAGCTCGGAAACAGTATCTACATGTTTCTTACAACTTTTTTCGGTCGATTTTGTGTCTACATCGCAAATGGATAACATAGAGGGGCGCAACAGTGCAAGGGGCCCAGGCACCTAGCGCATTTCTCACAATCATTGAGGGAATGGAAGATACCTACAATCTTCTCCCGACTCCAAACAGCTAATCGAATAGTATTTTCATTACAATGAAATTACTATTGGAAAATTTGTCAATTCCTAGCGAAAGACGATACCTGCTGGGACTCGAACCACGAACCTCTAGGATACCAATAGCTATCTGTTTTAGTACGTTTAACATAACTGTCACATAAAACATTGCATAGTGTAACTATAAGAAATCCAAGTGGTGTTTTCTTTGAGTTTCACTTCCATTTTCAATAAAAAATATAAAGGCAGGCCAAAGCACTCTTCCTTGTGGAACACCACCGATTTTCTATTAAATATTCTGTTCCTTCTTCTATTTAGACTTAGGTATACAACTATGACACTACAGAATCTGGTAGCATAATAACAAACAACCCCGATCTAATTACAAGGCAAAACTATATTCGGCCACTAACAGCTTTGACCCACGCAAATCCGCTGGCCCAGATGGAACAACTCCAGCCGAACTTCAAAAGGCCACGGATGTTATTATTATCCCTGTCCTTGAAGTGATTCTAATCGGCTTTACCACCTTGAACTAAGGGCGGCCGTGGTGCAGTGGTATAGTGTTTAGTAGATAGGCCGGACGCGTGGGTTCGAATTCCGCTCTGGGCATCTACTTTTCTTTCAGCCTCCCAGTTTCATATGGACGCCGCCCTTGAAGTTATATATGTGAAATTACTAACAACTTATTTCCAACTACTGCAACACAAAAAAAAGGGAAGGCTGCTACTCTGGTAGTACAATGGACCGGATATTAGGTCTGAGTTCTCCAGATTAGCATGAAGGCTCCACTTTTTTTTTTAAATAAAAAAACACCTTGAACTATATCCCCACTCAGTGAAGAGAGGTCAATGTTGTGTTTATCCCACGAGATCATCCCACGTAAACCCAAAAGATCTCCGACTGGTATCATAGATAGATAGATAGATAGATAGACATATTTATTTATTCATTACATAATTAATAATATTTACAATTTTTAGTGAAGACTCTTAACATAAAAGAATAAATAATAGTTATCATTCATTGACAGAAGTTAGTGTTGAATGAAACATACATACAAAGGCTAAATAAACTGATATAAACTGGTGTGGGGTGACAACAGTTTGGAACAATAAATCACAAATGGAAAAACAGTAGTGAGAAGAATTGAAATAGTATACAATTTGTTTGTTATTTATAATTATTATTAATTAGCAGACATTACAATTATTATCAGCTTAACAAGTACATTTAGAAGTGAACAATTAACATGAGTTTAATAATAATTTTCAATGTTCTTTAGATCGATTGTGAAAAGCCAGTTTTTTATTTTGTTTAAATATGAGTTGAAATTTTCTGTTGTTCTGATTGAAAATGGTAACTTATTAAAAGATTGCGGTGCTGTTACGGTATAAAAATTCGAGAAATGCGTTTTTGTAACTGTAGGTACGGAAGCAAGATGCAAACGATTTACTCGTAAATTGTAAATATCGCAATTTCTGCTTGGAATGTTACCACTCTGCTTATAAAATTCTTTCAGCACTTTAAAGATGTAAAGGTGTCTTATAGGTAAAACTCGTAGCTTCTTGTATAAGGGCCAGCTTTCTGTGAGGCGATTTTTGTTGCAAATTAGCCTAATAAGGTGCTTCTGTGCAGTCAACAACGGTTTTAAAGTACTTGCATATGAACCACCTCAACTTAGTAAACCATATTGTAGTTTTGAGTGTGCCAAACCGTAACAAATTGAAGTTAGTAATGTTTTTGAACAAAGTGGTTTCAATAGATACATTTTTCGAGTAATTGCTAACAGGTAATTTCTTAGATCTCTAGCATGATCCTTCCAATTAAGATTTGTATCTAGTATTACTCCTAAATACTTATAGTTTCTTACCATTTCGATTTTAAAACAATAATCACAACACAAATTGCTATGCACAAAGTTTTCATTGCCGCAAACATGAACAGGGAAACTAAATTTACTGCAATTAGTCCCATGGAAAATGAAATCGTGATGGCAATTATTCTGACCAGAGGTCTTGAATGACATTATTTTAGTTTTTTCACTAATGACCAACTTATGCATAAAAAACCATTTCCTTAACAGTTCAAGATCATGTTCAACCATCGAGATGCAATCTAATACAGAACTAGATTTATACGTGAAGGAGATGTCATCTGCAAAAGCAGTTGATAGGCCATTAAACGGAAGAGTGAAAAGTGAGTTAATATAAATTAAGAAAAACATGGGTCCAAGAACGGAACCTTGTGGTACTCCTATTTTCAGAGTACAAGCATCGCTAATTTCACCGTTTACGCTTACTCTTTGTACTCTACCTTTCAAATAAGACTGAAGCCATTGAAAGATTATGCCTCTGAATCCTATGCTATACATTTTACTAAGAAGCAAATCGTGGTCAACCATATCAAAAGCTTTTGTCATGTCGATAAAAAGAGCAAAAGTAGGTTTATTATTGTTTAAACTTTCAAAAAGTTGAGAACATATCCTAAGAATCGCATCTTCTGTAGACTTGCCGGAACGGAACCCAAATTGATAATTATTTAAGTAATTGTTTTTATTTAGAAAAGAAGATATTCTTTTAATAATTAGTTTTTCAAAGATTTTAGAGGTGGTGGGAAGAAGTGAAATCGGTCTAAAATTAGCCATATTTTTACGATCGCCTTTCTTATAAAGAGGAATCACTTCTGCACATTTCAATTGCTGAGGGAAACATCCTTGTTCAACACTAAGATTGAAAATGTAACTCAAAACATCCGATACATAAAATGCCACTATTTTCAGTATAATACTAGAAAATCCATCTGAAGTACAAGATGCTTTATTCTTCAAAGATGAAATAGTTCTATAAGCTTCGAAAGAAGAAATTGGTTCGAAGGCGAAGCTATGAGGTTGTGACTGCTCACAATCAAATTTGTTGCCATTAAAACAGTTACAATAATTAGAATTTATCGTAGGCCTGAGATTATCAGCTATGTTTGTAAAATATTCATTGAATTTGTTTGCAATTGAACGGGAATCCGTAAAGGAAGTATTATTGACCACTACAGAATCAATTGCATTGGATTTTATATTTTTACCTAAAATGTTGTCAATAATTTCCACTCTTCTTTGGGATTACCTTTATTCTGTAGCAAAAGAGTTGAATAATACGTCTCGCGACATAACTCTACTTCTAACTTGACACTTTTGCTAAGTTTATTGTAATACGTTTTTAATTTTGTATTCGTTGGATGTTTTCTTAACTTTAAACTAACTTTATTCTTTCTATTAATTAAACTAAGAAGGCTTGAGTTCATCCAAGGTTTCAAAAAATTTCTTTTACTAGACTGTTTTACTGATGTTGAAGAGCAAGTTTTAATGTGCTCTTGTAAGATAGAACTAAACATTGCATAAGCTATTATTGGATCATTTTCAAAAAATACCGATTCCCAAAATTCATGTTTTAAAGCGCTTTCTAATTTGATGTAATCGATTGAAGTTCGATGCGATGAGTTAGAAGGTTTTGTGGCTTCTTGAAAATCATAATTAAGGGCAACGAGCTTGTGATCTGTAATATTTAAATCGAGAACATTGCCAATAAAATTAATGTTGTTGTTTTTGCTCGAGCGAGAAAAAATATGGTCTATGCAAGTGCTCGAAGATTCAATTACTCGAGTAGCTTCATTTATGAAAGACTTTAAGCCGTGTGCTGCCATCAAAAAAAGATAATTTTCCGAATCTTTATCAAATTAATATTAAATTTTTGGATTTACATGCTTCGAGAATATGACTTAGTTCATCCACAAAGAAACCTTTACTAAAAGCATGTAATCTATAAATGCATAGCATAGTATAGTTTTCTTTTTGAAAGCAGAATGATAACTTTATGATATCTGCACTTTGAACCTCAATTCTTATAAATTCGTGACTAAAATGTTCATCAATATATACTGCCACGCCACCTGATGAATAAGATTCATTGCAGAAGCTGACAAGTGCATAACCCGGTATATTATAATTAGAAACTTCGTTTTCAAAAACCCAAATCTCTGTTAGAATAATTATAGTTGGCAATTTCCTTAAGGACTCAATGTGTGCAAGAAAAACTGAAAAATGTTTTCTTAAACTACGAATGTTTTGTTGAATGCAAAAACAGCTATCAAAAATACTACTGAAATCTGGCATATCACAAGTATTTTGGACTAAGGGAAATATAGGATTAACAATACTCATATTTTTTCAAAATCAGATTTACAATTAATTCTTACTGAATTGTCACCCTCACTTTTCCTCATAAAAATATTCCCATTTCTAGTCCAGACGTATTTTACTCCCTTCGTAGTTTTCATAGATAGTGCTGTTTTGTACAGTTGACGTCTCTGGTGTGATAAGCATTCGTTTATGTACACATTCTCTGGTTTCAAAGCTCCAAACAGTTGTTTTGTATTTAATTGTTCTTTCTTTTCACGTTTTAGTTTCATAATTTTCTCCTTCATAAGGTGTGAGACAAATTTTACATGCAATATATTTGTGTTTGTGGAACTCTGCTTCCTTTTCCTTATTTGCGTTGCATAACTTTATCAATATCGGATTCTCTTACACTCACATTTAATGCATCACGAAAAAATCCGACAGCAAGGTCAATGAGCGGAATGTCTTTTCTGATTGGAACATTTACTACTTCCACTTCTACTCTTTCCTTCTTAAAACGTTAGAACGAATGATTGATATCCATCTGCGAACGGCTATAGATCCAAGATTTTCATCTACAGCACAACACGTCTACTGTAAGGGAATATCTGTAGAAACGGCCCCACATACCCTGGTTCGTATTATTGAATATTCACCCAATTAGAAGGAAAATACACTCTGGCCGCATTCCTCGATATAGAGGGTGTCCTAAATAACGACAGTCACCTTGCAATTACAAGGGCACTGACAAATCTCAAAGAAGGTAGTTCCATAGTGGAGTTGATAAATCTCATGCTAAAAATCAGGAGAATCAACTCAACTCTAGGAAACTTCTCTGCAAAAAGAGATCTGCTAGTAGAGGAACACCTCAAGGCGGAGTCCTATCCCGTCTTCTTCGTCAACGAACTTCTAGTTTGCTTGAAAGCTGAGAGATTCAAAGTTATTGCATGTGCAGATGACGTCTTCATTGCGCTATCAGTTAAATATGCTCACGTCCCTACGGACCTGATGCAAATCGCTCTAAACAAACCAGTAAAATGAGCGGGAAAAGTGATCTAGTGGTCAACCCTCAGAAAACTGAACTCGTTCTCTTCACCAGGAAATACAAAATTACTGAACTACTAATAACTAATCAATGAAGTCCCACTTGAATTTATTTTAATTTTAGTTTTGGTGGGGTCGAAACCTTCATTTATTCGGCTTAATACAAACTAATTCTTAATCTAACTTAAGAACTATGAAACTAATAGCTAACGTTAATTGGGTGGCTGATTTAAAAGATGGAGTTTTAGGCAAGGCACCCCTTGAGGTTAAAGTCGAAACCAAGGAAGACCTCTCAAAGCAAATCGAAGAAAACGGCGCTGAATATTTTGAATTCTATAAATATGAACTTGTTAGAAAGGTTTGAAGAGGTGGTATTGTTAACGAACAAACTTATCATGGTCAGCTCTACTACGTTGAAGGTGGGATATTCGCTTTGAGTGAACATATTGACCAAAAGCTTCTAGATCATTAATGACTTATTCAGGAGACAGATCAAAAAGCTCATAGCACTTGATATATAGCTTCTTAAGAGTGGGAACATGAGTGAGGAGACCTTCCTGCAAACTATGTCTGATTTATCGTGAAGATAAGCCAGGAAGATCCGGGTATTCTCGTATGTCTTTTTGTCTCTTAGTCTAGAGAGAACGTACCGTGACTCTGTTGAATCAATGGTTTGTTGGGCTAGTCTTACTGTCGGAGGTAAAAGGGGGTTAAAGCTGGAAGTTGAACTGGAAGGTGGAACAGCTGCTCTAGGATTTAGTATCTATGGGAACTGATAAAATTGAGGTATTTTGCTCCAGATGTTAGGTCAAAACATGGGAAAGATGTGTCATCCGTAAAAGAGGATGTTGAGAGGGTTTGATTAGTGGGTAGAGAAGAAGTGTGAGCTATGGGAGTTAAATTAAAAGAAACTCTACGCGGAGGCTTAGGTGGAACATGGCTGTGATTCAGTTGGGATGCAAATCGTTGATCTTTAGTCTTAGATTGAGGCAAGGACTGTCGTGGCATAGGTTGGGGTTTTAGCTGGGGTTTATGATGAATCGTGGATTGGTGCTTGAATTGGGGCTGTGACTGGGGCCCAGGTTGATGGGGACGGTTTGTGATATTAAAGGGTGGTGTGAAACTGGGCATGATCTGGGTTTTGCAGGACCAGTTGGGATCAGAAATCGGGCGAAGTTTTGTTTTCACCATATATACCGTCCTGGGATATTTGGAAACGAACATATTGGCCTGTTTAAGAGCCTCATCATTTGGGTTGAGGAAAAGCCATTCATATTTAGCAGAGATGAGCTTTCAGACGAAGCTTAATATCTTGGTATCAACCTAAAAGCTGAACTGGAAAGCTATTTTATAATTAGAAGCCAAACCGTGGCAAACATTTTGTTTATTTTTCCAGATGCAATATGACTTGTTCATTCACTTGGAAATAAAATTCACTGCATGTGAGTGCAGTAAATTTTATAGGTGTCGGTAGATATATTCCGAACAAAGTTTGCGTCTTAGAAGGGTACGGCAACATCTAACTGATGAGCCCATTGCCGTACCTGGGCGAAACGCAAGCTTGGAGTTGAGGTTGATCTTCACGATCATTCAACATGCCTTTAAGAAATTTATTTCTTTTTAGGTTTTTGTATTAAAACTATTTTCAACTACAGGACAAAAAACCAAGACAATAAAAAAATTTTTTTTGTTATTGTTTATTTTATAAACTGGAAAGCCAATATACAGGAAAGAATCAGGAAATTCAAGTATCTCTCGATGAACCAACGATAACATCGGTCACGCTACAATCCTGAATCTGTTCAGATCAATCCCTTGTTGCTCCGACTACACCATCCCCCAATTGGTTTTTGATAATAAGTTTCAAGTCTCAATTCCACCGAGAACTACTTGGGAAGACGAAGAATTTTTGAGAGATGATTCAATTCACTTCAATGCAGATAGTTCAAAAACCGAAGAAGAGGTCGGTTGTGGGGTGTAGGTACTCAAACCGACTTAACGTAAGTCTCTCATTCCGCCCTCCAAACCACTGTAGCGTGTTCCAAGCGGAAATTCTGGCGATCAAAGAGGTCCTATCGCGGCTGAAAGAAAACGTTATATAACCTCAGTGAATATCCGGATTTTCTCAGACAGTCAAGCAGCTTTCAAATCACTCGGCGCTGTTTCTATAGGAAATCAGCATCCGCCCTCAACTGTCACCTTTCTCTTAGGGAGATGGCTGAACAGTTCAATATTTATCTTATTTGGGCGCCGGGGTACTGAAATATCCTAGGTAACAGCAAGGCCGATCAACCAGCAGGTTGAATATTGTTATACCAATCGCTTAAAGCAAGAGGCAATGGATAGGTGGAATAATATCACTACGTGTGTGGCAACAAAACAGATACGGAACGTACAAGGCATTTGCTATTCATAACCAGATTGCACGTTACTCCGTAATCAATGTCATCACCGGACATTTTCTGATAGGAAGACACTCCATAAGACTCGGTGTTTCCTCTAACGACTTCTGCAGAAGCTGCTTGGATGAGGAGGAGGAAGAGACAGTCCCACAACTCCTCTGTCCACCGTCCACGTCCTGAACTCTCCCTCAAAAGAAAACTACATCTAGGAAAATATTTCCTTGATGATCAAAGCGATCTAGCGAGCACAGATATCCTTCATCTATATCCTTTTATCAAAAGCTCCAAATAGTTTTTTTAAGTGTGGTACTCCCTCACATAATTCTTATGGTTTCACAATGGACCTAATATTAGTCTAAGTGTGTCAGTTGTTTTCCTGACAGCCATTTAAACTTAACCTTACCCAATCTCTACCTAGACTACTAACCGACGGCGTCCGTCGTTCGTAGTTCGTCAACCAAAAATTTGCAGAAATAGAAGAAAAGCTCATCCATTGGTTTTTTCTCGAAGATTCTTGTGTTGGCGTTTCCGGGGAGAAATCACAATATTGATGAGCATGGTAATTTTCAATGCATATCTGACGTTCTCAAAAAAACAAGCATAAACTCTATTTCGTAGGTGTTCTCAAGTGTTTAGCACTTTATCGGTACAGCAGAAACTGACTCTTAAGATTTCTCTCCATTTTGAGTGTTCTGAGCTAGGGAATCCTTTTAGCTTTTGGCAACTTCTATCTACTCTGAACGTATAATCACAGTAGTCATTGTGTTTGTGTGTTGTAATTCAACCCCCGCTTTTCTTTGCAACTACGCGACGGTTTGGGTGTGTTATGTTCACAAATCAGCTCGTTCCCAAGAGCTTTTGTATAACTTTTCATTCGATTGCCTGCCTAAATTTAGACACTGAAATACTTTCTGTTCGTATTATCTCGCTAAACCAAAGCCAATGCCACTTGAAATAATTTTAAATGCCAACACGAGCGTCTCTTCACACAACAGTCAACATTGTGAATACTTAAAAAAGAACCAAATTAGCATTTCCAGACATCACCTCTCAACTCACAAAACGTAGTCCATAAATAAAAGTATCACGAGGTTCTTAAAAGTCACTCATCTCGATTAAACAACCCCAACATCATCATAACATAAAAATGTATCATAAATGAAAGCATAAGGTGAACGCTTCAAATTACGTATGATTTCAAAATAAATTAGTGTATATTGCGGTAATGGATACACATGAACTCATAAAGCTCTGCGGATACAATATTGGTTTTGTTAATTTCAGAGACATGCGGTTAATTACATTTGCAGAAAGTCCTTGTATTTCTTGAAATTGTTATAATTATTTCTTGCTTAATTGCCTACTTGTGCCAGATTACCATGATGTATTGTGGTTAATAAATGGCAACCGAAAATGTTGATAGTCCTTGACTAAAAAAAAAGGGACTTAATCCTTTTAATTGCTTCGTATTTTTGTGGAAGTTGGTTATAGACATTTAAAAACTAATTTTCTCCAAGGATAACGAAGCTTGAAGATTATTTGAGGTCAAAGGAAATCCTTGGAGTCGTAGAGTATTTTTGTTTTTGAAAATGAGTTTTTAAACACAAAATTCAATTTGCATAAATTTGTGCTGGTTTTCTGAAGGACTTTGCTAAAGAAATGCGTCCTTTTTCTATTGAAATATTTTTTCACCAAGAATCAAATCTGTGGGACTGTTCCTCTCGGCTGTTTAATGATCAATGTGTCCAATTTTTTTCGGGAGGTGGTATTTTTATAATTAAAAAAATTTACTTCTTATTTGTGGAGCGCCTACGGCCATATTTTGTGTTATTTCAATCGTCCAACCGAGTTACATGAAGGGTAAAACCAAAAAGAAATTAACTTGCCTCCACCCTACGGTCGGTCCAAGCTTCAGACCAGATTCCTATTTTCCATTTAAGACAAAAACTTGAAAGTGTTTTTATCCTACGCAGCTAATGGTAACTCTACTTCTTACTGTGAAAACTATTTTTTTACTTTTTGCATAGAAGCAAGTTTAATAAGCAAACGCCCTTCAAACAGCACACACATGGTCGTATAGAGTGGGAAACTTTTTGTTTGCCATAAAGTTCTTTCAAGAGCCGTATTTCAAAGTCTCAACAAAACACTGCAAAAGTTGGGGGTTTTAGCTTGGCGAAGGAACAAAAAACCGAAAAAAAAGGAAAGGAAAGACTTAAAGGTGATTCCCTAGAAAGGTAACCATTTTGAATGACACACTTGCAATATATTTTTGTTCTGTTCACTGCAGATGAAAACTTTTGGGAAAAAGAAAACTTACAAGAGGATTACCGGTTCACAATGCAGAGACTCACCTGGTATTTGCCTCTGTAAAACAATAAATTTTATACACACTCGCGTATACCTACACCAAAAAAGAAGACATTAAAACTATTCACTGAGGGAGAATCTTTTGAACAAACATCTCTTGCTGACGTGACGTTATCGACAAACTATCAGGAAGTATTCTGTGTGAAAAAAATTATATACCAAGTTTTCGTTACACAGGGTGTTTTTACATCCTCAATGGTTTGCTCTAAGAATCATGTGAGCTAAAAATGTAGTGATAATCGGTGGATTAAGAAACCCACGCTCCCAATAATAAATGTAACTGCAGGTAAAATTCTTTGTTATTTTACGATCGGATTATTTCAAATTCTTTGTTAAATTTAATTCAGTTTATGCACATACTTTCCGATCCAGTTCATAATGAATCAATTTACATTCCCAAGATTCTGTAGGAAGGCGACTACTGCAACATAACACCTTCGTATCATGTTCAGTTTAATATAAATCTGTTCCGGCAGTTTTGAAACATAAAAATTTTCGCACTTCCAAGCTCATTTTTCGTGGTACCCGTGGCGTGATGGTTAGCATGTCTGCCTGTTAACCCAGAGTTTCTTGGTTCGAACCCCACAAAACGCAAAAATGTATTTTCCACGGGTATCGCCTTTCGCGAAGAATTGACAAGTCCTCCGATGGTAAAATCGTTGCCATGAAAAGCGCTTTCTTGATAAGCCGTTCGGAACCGGCATGAGATCGTAGTTAGGCTACATTCCCTCACAAAAGACATGGTTGTGAGTAATGTGCTAGGCCCCGGAGCTCCTCGCTCTGTTGCCCTACTCTATTTTTATTTTTAAGCTCATCTTTCGGTTTGTTTCATATTAAAGGGTCTCCCAATCCAATAGGAAATTGACAACTTTGAGTTGATTTGTGAACGTAACTCAACATTTTCCACGACCGCAAACTGTAAAAACCACCACCGAAATTGAATTCGGTGACCACAACTTTAAAAGCGTCAACTTCAGAAATTTTACTCATTGTATGATGCTACCGGGTCAGTGAGACAACGAGTTTTTTTTTAATGATGCCACCCATAGCAACAGCGTCACGCTGTGTTCTAGCGCACAGCTACAGTTTACATCAACATCTTCAACACATAGAAAAGCTTAAAAAGAAGTAAGTAAGCAGCTTTTTTTACATAATTACCGCGCATATCAATAGGTTATGACTTATGACTAATCCTATAATGTTATAGAACACAGTGCGAGTATTTAGGAAAATAGGAGAGAATTTGAAAGGAGACACCGATGCACATTGCTTTTGAACTTTTGTGATCCGCAATGTAGGAAAAACAGGGCCAGGTAGAGCATTCCACATTCGGATGGTGCGACTAAAATATGAATCTCTATACTTGACTGTACGCCCGAAGTTGAGCTCAAAGTAAAACTGATGAGCATTCTTAGCGAGGCGGGTGTTGCGGCTAAATCGTTTCAGGGGAGAAATGCAGCTGGCTATTTCATTAGAGCACTGTTCGTGAAAAAAGCGATAAAAGAGAGTGAGACAGGTAACGTTTCGATGATGTTCACGAGAATCAATCGGTTCTTCGATTGAACTATCACCTATCAATTTTAGCGCTCTATTTTGTACCCTATCATGTAGGCGCAAAGATGTTTGAGGAGCACCTGACCAGATATGGGAGTTATACTCCAGTTTAGGGCGGATGATGGCCTTCTAAATTGTAGCCAGATCAGAAGGGGTGAAGAACTTCCTGCATATCGTTTCAAGAAACCTAAGCATTTAGCAGCGTTTCTGGCGACTTCAAATATGTGGTCGTTCCAACGAAGATCATCGCTTTCACACATACCAAGTACTGACAGCTTTTCGGTTTCTTCGATGCAGGTACCATTCATGGATAATGGCAACGGGGGAATGTTAAGCTTCAACGACAAGAGACAGCATTGAGTTTTCGAAGCATTGAACTCTACTCGGTTTTTATGATCCCATGTAACAATCCTGTCGAGGTCAGAATTCAATGAGCTTATCATACGCAGCCGTTCCTGTTCCACATCCGAAGAGCAGGGACGTGAATTTGGAAACGAATATGAAAAGCTGAGGGTCCAGTCATCAGCAAAATAGTTAAGCGGATTAGAAAATTCAGGCAAGAGATCGATTTATTGCCTTATAAAATAGGTACATACAGTAAGATTAATCTTTTATAGTAGGTACTTAGGAAGATTATGCTATCAATTTGATTTAAATCTTAAAATTAATAAAATAAATAAAGTTTACAATTATACTTTGAACAAAAGAGTTGAGAGCTATCAGACTTTGGAACTCACTTCCCCTTACGACTAAACAAATATTTTAAGTCAAAAAATTTAAGCTTTCAGCACTTCAATACTTGTAAATCAACAAAAAAATTTTGTATTCTTATTTATCCGCTTCTCTCTATGAATCCATCTTTTTTATCTCATTTCCTATATTCTTTCTTGCTTTTTTCCGCCTTTTACTGTCATATTCTATTTTCTGATTTCTTTTCTATCTCTATCTTTTACTTCATTTCATTTTATATTTAGTATTTTTATTTTTTTATTGTATTCTTTTTTAACTTCTCGCCAAACAATGTGTACTATAAAAGACAAAGTCTTATTGTACTTTCCACTTAATGTAATAAATTGAAAAAAAAAAAATTTTAATTGAAATTGAAAATTGAGATCATATATGAAAATGAAGAAGAGAGTCGGAGACAAAAATCAGCCCTGGGGCACACCAGCATTTGTAAAGTGGGTATCAGACTTGAAGCCATCCAATACAACTTGCATTGAACAGTCGGAAAGGTAGTTTCTAGTCCAACGAAGAAGACACTCATCGATACCAAAAGCACGCATTTTCGATAAAAGAGCCTGATGCCAAACTCTATCAAATACTTTAGAAACCTTGAATGTCAAACTGAGTGTTTTTTGAACACAGGGTATTCACTCAATTCGCTCTAATGTAGTTTTTGTTTTTTGCTGGAGCGAGTTAAGGTTACAAAAAGGGCTGTCAAATGGCATGTTTTTCCTTCAAGTAACAGGGAGGTTCAATGATTTCTTGTTTTGAGAACCAAAAACCCAGTTTTTTTAACAATGCATTGGATTGCCATATTAACCTGGGGAAACTCTGTCTGCCTCTTAAACCAGAGGTTCGTAGTTCGAATCCCAACAGCGGCAAAAAGTTTTCACACGAGTATCGCCTTTCGCGAGGAGCTGGCAAGTCCTCCGTTAGTTTATTGATTGTCATGAAAAGCGCTGTCTCGATTAGCCGTTCGAAATCGGCATAGAATTGTAGGCCCCTCGCTCTGTTGCGCCACCCTATTTATTTTTAAACCCTAAAGTTCAACGTACCAATCTGATACGAACGATTTTAGTGCTTGATTAATATTAATTTACACTTATTGCTTACTTCCAAATGTTTCACCAGTGTCAATATTTTTAGAAATATATTTTTTGTATCTACAAATTTTTAAAATTTTCAAAAAAGCAGCGGTTATTACAAATACCGTCGCATTGGCTAAAACACGACAGTTCCCCAGTAGAACAAATAACAAATGACAACAGCGAGCGATTGTGCGTACAGACGACGGTTAACCATCTATCTATCTAGTTCAACTTGACTACGATGTTCAAAAAGACACCTTGTCTTTTTTGCAAATATTTATCAAGCGTTGCTCGTGTCTGTAGTTTAAAGGTTTCCGTTCTCGCTCTTCCGTTTCGGGGGAAATAAAGAGATGAAATATAACCTATGTAACCAAGGGATAATGTAGCAACCTAAAGTTGAAAGAACTTTTGAAATCTGTCCAGTAGCTCCCAAATTTCCGTTCCCTGGGAATATGGGGAGGCAAACATTGACAGAAACTATCCCTGAACTAAACTGTATGACCTCTATGAACTTCAAAAAAGTCCGTTGGGTGGCTTAATAGTCTATACCGGACAAACAAGCAAACAAACACACATAAATCCATTTGAAATTGATTTGAAAATTCTTAAAAGTCCCAGAGACTTTTACAAAATCTGTTTCCTGACCAATTGAACCATCTTTAAATGACTGAAATCTCAGCAAGTGTCTGGCTTGAGTGAGATTTACTTGCTGCAGCTCACTGCACTCATGAAAACTATTCCAAAACAACTACTTGCAACATAAATAATAAATAAAGAGCCGTAAAGTCCTTAACCTGACCATGTACCAACGCAGCTCAAAAGAAATCGAATAATTAAATTGCGTTAAAAACAATCACAATGAACCTTCAATTGAATGACGGTTCATTTGTTCAATTGAATTGCCACCATTCATCAACTGATTCTGGATTTGAACTCTGAGCCAAAAGTGCACTTTAATTTACCTTTATGATATCCTTATTCAATCTACTATTTATAGCCGCTGCGGTAGACTCTTTTTTAATTGAAAAGCCCAAGCTACAGCAAGGCATGTTTTCCAATGCTCAATGCGCCGCAAGAGTAGAGATTGTGAGAGAAGAAAAAAAAAATTCTGCAAACAGCAAACGTATTCATCCCGAACACTAGTGAATAAAAACAATTGTTTTCAGTTCTGCTCGCCACGACCAAACAACACAATCGAACACGGGCATATAAATATATATGTGCCGTCTGCCATGCCGTGTGCGGTGCGTGCGTCAGGAAGCCACTCTGGAGCACACTCCAAAGCTGTTGGTAAGTCTTCTACTTTGAAATTTATGATAGGCAATAAACAAGAAGTCCTTATAATCAATTTTTACACTCTATGTGTATGGATTGTTCAGTGTTCGCCAGCCTATTTATATAAACACTCCAATGGAGCGCCTCTTTTTTTCTATATCCTGATGAACTATACATGTACTCGCAGATATAGTAATTTCGCTCTTCAAAGCTTTACACACCTAATGAATCATTTGCTTTTGTTTTTAGTCGGCTGTTATGGCTGCTATTTGATAGTTGCTATTAATTATTTTCTTTTTTTCTTTTTTTTTTTTTGTTGAGGATGTGAACGGTTCTGTGACTGAAGCTGTTGTTTGGTATCGATTGATAATTTTCGAAATCAATCAGTGCTGCTATAGGAATGGAGCTATTAAGAAACAAGTATGTTGCTTCATTGTGCTCTAGGACTAAACAAAGACCTTTGCCAGAGGAAAGAGTTTCTTGTTCTTCAAATTCTTTTTCCAGTCCAGTTTAAATGTCCCAGTTTGTCAGTTTACCACTACTCGTGACATCAGGCATCGGACCCTGCACTCTCATTTAAACTTTATCTAAGTCCCAAAAATTACAAAATCAGAACGTCTTTTGACAAAAAACGACGATGAAAATTATAACAAGGCTATTGCGAGGCTACGATGGTTGGGCCATATCAACGGATGGACCCAAACGCTACGGCTCGACAGGTTTTCGAAAGCACATTGCAGGAAAATCGTGGAAGGCGAAGAAAGGTGGAGCAATCAAGTGGAAGAAGACCTCAACCGACTTAGAGTGCAAAACTTGATAGAGCTCGCCCGAAATCGAAATTGTGGCGTAAGATGTAGGTCGAAGCTCAGGTTCACCCCGAACAGTAATGTCCTCCTAAGTAAGTAAGTCTTGAATTCTGATATCCGAGGCACGCACCTAGAATAGACACGATGGTGTGAATATTAACTGTACACTGAAAGAAAAATGTTCTTAGAGCCGAAATCGCTTAGGACATGGCTATTCCACCTTAGAACTCAAAGTATCAGTGAGATACTAAATAGGTATTACCGACTTATAACCTGTTGTCATGTTATCCACTTAAAGTGAGTGTGGCAGGCAGAACCAGTCATTGAACCGAATGCGGTGTAAATCAGCTTGCTCCGAAAAGGCGTAGATTGGTTATGTGTTTGGTTGTCGGAGTTTCAAGTTGAAATAAGTCCGCGCGTTACTCTATACAAGTTATGAAATTTCTTTAACTTCAAAATCAATTCATTCACATCTATCTTCAGTCTTCGACTAACTTTGTAAGGCAATCAATCCACAATCGAACGTCATACTCATTCAACTACACTTCAACAAATGTGAAGGTATCTCATTTGAAATCTCGTCCCTGAAAACCCATCCAACCGATTCCACTCTCGTTTTACTTATTGAATACCTCATAATTAAATATTACGATGCACAAAACTCAATTTTTTTTTTATGTTCAACTCCTTCAAACACGAATCGAGCTTCCTTGCCTCAAAAACTTTATAAATTTCTATTGAGTTGCAATCTATAAGAATCCTCTGCCAGGTCATTAATAAACTTTCAAACAAACTCCTGCACCTATGTAAGTATTTCTCTCCTCTATGGCAACACAAAAACTTTATCCCAGCCAGCAGGACCAAGTCAGAAATCGACAGAATTGCTACAGACTAGGAGAAATATGTAATATGTAAGAGAAAGGAAAAGAAAAAAAAATCGAAACTATTTTTAAGCCATTAAAGTGAAGAAAACCCACTGCACAAACAACTTTTTCCTTGCTGTTCTTTTTTTTTTGGCTGATTTATGTGAAGCAGGATGCAAGTTCCCACAGTCCGTATGAAGTAGGGAGAGTCTAAGTTATGGGCTACGTATATTTATCATTTTCCGCAATGACATGTTGCAGTTAATCCTTGCTCTGCTCGAGGGAAAACAACCTTAGATTTTTGTTTTCGTAACACTGATATGCTATATTATATTTATTGTCATTACAGACACAGCAACCTTGTAAATATGTGTAAGATAATGGTCAAAGCACATCTCGGGAGTGTTTAATGCAGAACCTTAAGTCTATACGGAAGAAAATGATCCATTGCGATCATTACTTTCATTTATTTCATTACAAATTCTGTTCTTTTTTTTGTCCTGTGATATTGTTGATATGTCCTTGATATTTAAGAAGAAAACAAATTGAAGGTTTTTTTGTCAAATACAAAGCACCAAAGGGTCGTTTGTCGTAAGTAGGTGATTACAAAACCCTTTTTCTGATTTAAGGAATGGATGCAAAATTGTCGGTCAATTAGTCAAAAGCGACCCTTTAAGCATCCTCTTGTTACAAGACAGTTTTTTTTTCCAAATATTTTCTTAAAGGGAAAAAGTAAATTGGATTGCACAGCAAAGTTCGAGAAACCTCGGTGGCTGGCTCATTTCAAGGACCTACTATTTATTGTATGCTGATTTCGAACGCCTAGGTAAGAAAACGTTTTTCATGGCAGTGTAATTACTCTCGGAGGACTTTTTGGTGAGAGATAATATCCGTGGGAAAATAATTTCCTTTTTCTGGAATTTGAAGCTTGAACTTCTACATAGTAGACAGACATGCTAATCACTACTCTCTGAACATGATTTTTTTTTTTAAATAATTTAAATCAAATGCTCTTTGCATGTAAAACAGTATTTTCATTGACTCTTCACCAACTTAATGGAGTTACCAGACACCACAGTGAAAGAAGTTATGGTGAAGCTACTAAGAACTACAAAGAAGGCAAATGTGTTGGGCCATTTGAGACACCATATGAGTTTTAGAAAAAAGATTGCAGACATGGAGCTGGGGTTTCTAACGATTCTCACATAATAGCTTCAAAGAGGTCTGTGTAAGAAATGGAGGTCAAGCAACCTGACCAGTGTACTCAGGAAAGGGAGCTACACAGAATTGTGCTAGTTACTCTTCGCTGAAGCTGATGTCACTCCCTTTTGAAATTTGTTGAGCGGGTATTGCGCAGCCAACTGCGAAAAATAACCTCTGGTTCTTTGGTACATCGGGAAAATCGTGCAAAAATTTGAACAAACCGGGTCTGTAGGAGATGTCGGGTCAGCTTATACCGCAGAAAATATTGCTGCTGGAGAGGCGTTCACCTCAACTCGTCGTCGTACCCAACATTTTTGCACCTCTCACGCTCTTCGTTGATGAACATTATGCATAAAGACTTGCATCTTCAGTGCTAGGGTACATTTTCACCTCAGTGGATTCGTCAATAACCGGAAATGCCGCCGCATTTGGGCTAATGATTTATCCAAGAGTGATTGTCGAAGATCCTATGCACCCACCAGAAGTGACTGTTTGCTGCGGTTTATAGCCTGGCGGCATCAACGGACCGCATTTCATTTCCAAAATGAGGCCGGTCAGGCGGTTACTGTGAATGGTGTTCGGTGTTCGCCATCGTGAGATGATAACGAACCTTTTATGTCCCGAATCGGAAGATCTAGATTTGAACGATATGTGGTTTCAACAGGACGGTGCCACTTGCAACACAGCTAACGAAACAATGGCTCTTTAGTGCGACAAATTCAACGACCGTGTTATCTCACG
This sequence comes from Melanostoma scalare, assembly GCA_949752695.1. Taxonomy (NCBI): domain Eukaryota; kingdom Metazoa; phylum Arthropoda; class Insecta; order Diptera; family Syrphidae; genus Melanostoma; species Melanostoma scalare. Next base: position 206,011,356 of record OX456985.1, read on the forward strand.
TGGTTACATTATCAATTGGCCGCCTATATTATGTGATTCGACACCGTTGGACTTCTTTCCTTGGGGTTATTTGAAAGAAAAGATCGATAAGCCAGCAACAATTCAAGAGCCAAAGGATGAGATAAATCGGCTTATTAAAAGCATAGAACGTCTATTATTCCTCAGCGTCATCGAAAATTTGGACCGTCGGATAAAGTTGTGCAGCCGAGGTTGCGGCGGCCTTTTGGCGATATTTTGTTCCGTACATAATTGAATCATGCCATATTATCATAATAAAATGAAATGACAAAAATTTCCTAATCAACAAACAACATCGGCCCTTAAAATTAAACACCAACTCTCAGACACCGAGGAGTTCCAGAGCCCTATGTGAGGACCATCAAGGATATATGTGATGTTGCAGTGATGAGGAAGCGTCTTGAGTCATCTGCTCTTTATTACAGTCCTTTACAAAAATTTCCTAATCAACAAACAACATCGGCCCTTAAAATTAAACACCAACTCTCAGACACCGAGGAGTTCCAGAGCCCTATGTGAGGACCATCAAGGATATATGTGATGTAGCAGTGATGAGGAAGCGTCTTGAGTCATCTGCTCTTTATTACAGTCCTTTACTACCTGCTAGAAGGTGAAGTATATAGAACATCAAAGTAAGCCAACTATTTTTTGCTGATTATGGAGCTGTCACAAGTGAGCTTCCTCCTTCAGCACAGGAAGCAGTTAATGCATAAGCACAGTTTTTGTGGTCGGTACCGTATTCGTTCGAGAAAGACTGGGTACTTGTATTTCTTGTTTCTGATCCAGACATTCTTATTTCGGGCAGCAAGAGTAACAGAGCTTGATTGTATAATATGTAAGTGCAAAGATCCATGGAAGCATTTACGTCAAAAATACCATCTGGCAAAAAAGCAGAGTTCCATCGGCTCAGTTGGTATTGTAATGTTCAAGGGAGTGATCCTGAGAACCCTTTCAACAATGAAATATTAAACAATGTTTGGACAAGATCGCGAGGAAACATACAAAAGCAGACGAACATGGGCATTCGTGATTCGAATCCCAATGGATGTTTTTCACGTGTATAGCCATTCACTATAGGAACTTGCAAGTCCTCCGATGATTGCATGGTTTTGAGAAGTGCCAGGCCTTGAGGCTCCTCGCTCTGTAGCGCCACCCTTCTTACTTATTTTAGATAAATGGAAAAATAATCGAGATCACGATGCTCGTAACGCTGCGCTGCCGTAAGGACTACGTATTCTAGCAGCAGCATAAAGACAAGTCTAAAGGTAGTCAATTACGAGCGACATAATAAAACGATTCATATTGCTCGGCGACATCCTGACAAAGACTTAACATTAATCATCTGAATATTGCGTTTGGGCCAATGAAGCTATCTTTGTTTTTGTGTTGTCACGTAATGATACTTGAACCTGTCATGCGTTGTTGCGTTCAAATTGTCACCGCTGTATGGTTGAAGTTAGATCGCATCAACATTACTCGATGCGATGGTGGTTGTACATCTTATTTAGTTCTAAAAAGATGAATAAATTAAAAGGGTGGCACAACGGAGCATGGCACCCTGAGGCGTGAGGCCTACCGCAATTCTCACAACCATACCTTGTCTTGTCTACTTAAGGGACTTACTTTTTTGCCCATTCCGAACTGCTTATCGAGAAAACGCTGTTGGCATGCCCGTGGTGGAGCTATATATGTATGAAGAGAAATTTACATTGTGGACAGACGCGCTTGTGCATTTACTTTCCGCTGATGATCATTCACATCTAAGATCCACCGAAACTGTGCTGTAAAAAATCTATCCACGAAGTTTATCGAAGACTCATTCTACTTCGATTTCAAATATTCACAGTTTCCAGGGCAGTCGTATAAATCATCTTAATGATGAGTATATTCCTGGCACCGATAGTATACCTGCCATATTTCTAAGGAAATGCTCCTCCACTCTTTCTACTCAAAAATCTTTAGCTTGTCCATATCCCAAGAAAATATCCCTCAAGCATGGAAAACAGTGTTTATAATTCCTATACCCAAAAAAGGTTTGAGGTGCGACTTGATAAACTATAGTTCCATCGCTAAACTATCGCATAAGCCCGTAAAATTTTCGAAAGCATTTTGTGTGAAAACCGTAGTTTTCATTGCAAATCTTTCATTTCCTCTAAACAACATGGGTTCCTCAAAGACAGGTCAACAACAACAACAACAACAACAAACCTTGTTGACTTTGTTTCATTTTTTCTCTCAGCCTTGGAGAATGAAAAGTAGGTCGATGTTATTTCAATAGACTCTAGGAAGTCTTTCGATAAAATCTCACATGAACTTATTTTTTTAAACTTTGCACCCTCGGCTTTGAACCCATTCTGTTGAGATGGATTTTTTGTTATTTAGAAAACGTTTTTACATCTTTAGGCTAAGATCTGCCTTATGGAGCTGTATTTTAGCTCCATCCGGTGTTCCCCAAGGCAGGCATTTAGGCCCTATCCTAATCATTCTTTTCATTAGAGACATTGAAGTGATCGTCAAACATTCCTCTACATCTCACTCTACAAGGACGATACTAAGTTTTACCCGGTCATCTCTTCTTCTGAAGACTCTTCCCACCTCCAACATGATCTCGACAGATTTTCAAAAACAGCTTTGAGCTTAATATTTCCAAGTGATAACCAATTACCTTCTCACTCAAACGCATCAAATCTCCTCCCCGTCTCTATCTTCCATACAGTCCAATAATTTGCCCCGGTCAGGTGATCCCTGACCTTGGGACTATTAGCGACTGTAAGCTGAGTTTTCTTAAGCATATCGACGGTATAATTCTTAAGGTAAATTCAGCTCCTTGCATCGTGAAACGATGCTCTAAGGAATTTGCAGACTCCTACGTCACCCGATCCCTTTACATATTATTTATTCGTCCGCTTCTTGAATACACTTGTCAAGTCTGGTCGCCTTAACAACAAGTGCACATTGCCAACATTTTAAGCACACAACGCCGTTTACTTCAATTTGATCTTCGAGGTCTTAATTGGAGTAATCCTTTAATATTACCTCCTTATCAACAACGAATCAAACGTTTCAACCTGAATACGCTGAAAAATCGAAGAGAAATATTCGACATTCTCTTCATTCACCACATCTTTTAAGGTACCATTGACTGCACAGCCCTTAACTAGTCCATCATTCTAAATACTAACCCTATCATAATCCCCGCCTCTTCTATTTTCCCACCCATCGATCCTCTTACGGCTCCAATGAACCCAACTCCCGAATGCTGAGGAGTGTCAATAACCTCTCTTCTTGTTTTGAATTTATTATCAGTGCTCTCTGCCTTAAGATTCGTCTCCTAAGCCCCCCGACTAGTTGATTTAAGTCTTAGCTATTCATTTTCTTAGTTTTTAAGTCAGATTAAGAAATAGCTTGTTTTAAGCCAAGTAAATGGGTTTTGCTCTCCACAAAATTAAAAAAATTAATTAAAAATCAATATTAATAGCAAAGTGAAAGTGATCTAATTACTAACGGCAGGCGTCCAAATTCTTCAGGTAAGATGACACTAGTGAAACACGTTTGGATATATCCTGTATTCGAACCTCGTACAACCACTCAAAAGGATTGGAAGGGACCTAAAATTTTTTGCCGATTCCAAACGGATAATTGAGAAACCGCTTTTCGTGGCAATGTAGTTACTGTCGGAAAACTTGCCAAGCGACTCTTCTGTTCCGATGATATATGTTTCTAGGCTCGAACCTCATTCCCTGTAATAAACTGATACGCAAACCACTACGCCAACTGGCACCAAAAAGTTGCTGAATCAACAAAGTTTACTTATTCTTGCAACGATTTAGCATTCATTACAAAACTTAAAAATATAATTTTACCTTTCACTTGCTTCCAACTTTCCAATTTTCATTATTTTCAACACTTTTAATTATTTTTGGCAAACCAATCACCAGTTGCGGTAACAAGACACGTTTATGAATTAAACACAATTTTTTTGCTTAGAAAATTGCATCAATTAATGAGCTATATGCAATTAAATGAGCATCAAACTTTGTGGTTCATGCATGAGTAGATTAGACATCACCGCCTAGACTTAAAACAGAGAATTTTAGGATAAAGAGACGGGTAATTCATACACCTCACGCTTTCTCTAACTGCCCCAGGCAAGGTCTGCCACTGAAAAGCATCATCAAATCTATTCGAATCTCAAGTAGGCTCAGGTCAGAACCTCAAACCTATCCTTCTCCCTACCCACATCTTTGAGAAAGCAAAGCAAGGATACAAGCTCTTGTTTAGGATTTCCATATATCGCCCGTTTCTATCCCAACTCTAAGCTCAAAAGTTGACTTCGACCATTTATACTCAGTGAAGGGCTAAATTTCGAAAACAGAACATTCTAGTTTTGTAAAAAAAAAAATCTCGTTACATGATTGAAGAGGGTCTGCTCTGCGGTTGTATTTTACTCTCCGAATCTTAAGCAAACCAACACTTTAAACCAAAAACAATAAAAAAAAACAAGCAAAAGCAAAACATCAGTAAAATCCTTCAGTTCAATGCTTTACAATCCAACCCTCAGACAGTCTCACAAGCCCCATTGGTATACTTTCTCAACAAATTCAACTCTCTGTGTTTACACTAAGGAATATGGTATTTCCTCCAGAAAATCTGTAGAACTTTTCAGAGAAAGTTATGTTTTACTTTCTCTCTCTCTCTCTCTCTCTCTCTGGAAAATTTGTTTAGGTTTGATTGCAAGATTAGGGTTAAAATAATTGTAAGGGTTCAAGCAAGGCTATGCAATCTAATTGAGTTATTGTGGTTCAGATGTCGGTTCCCAGTGAAAATTTCATTATTTATTGCTGTGAAACATTTTATGTAGAATTTCCCATGAGGTAGCGTACATCTGCCCCCATCAACCATACCCCGCACTAACCTTTTTCTGGCCTAAGAAATGAAACAACATTTCATTCATCCCCCTGAAGGATGTAAGACATCCTTGTGCTCCTCCGTGTTGAGAGTATCCTCTTTTGGTTTTCAAAACTTGCAAGTTCAACTTTTGTTTCCAATCAATAAGAACAAGAACATTTGTTTTTCTTGTCTTCGTCTGGTTATACACTCGAGATCCTAGGACAACTTCTGTTCCAAGGATATTTATGTTTGTCGATAAAACAAAATTCTGTTTGACCAACAGACAATGGAGTTCTTGGAAAAATAAAATAACAACTAAAAGATTATTGGGCTGCTGAAAGCTCAAAGGTTTCAGTCCAATTGGTCAATTTTTGTCAATGATCGATGAAAAAGCAACCCCAAGTACGAGGGTAGCAAAGTGAAACAAAAACATCCGTACAAACATTTTTTTTTCGAATAAATTTCCATGTAAATTTACTTTGGGAAATATTATACGCAATCCTGACCATTTAATTTCCTGCTGACATTTTTTATTTTGTTTTTTTTGTTTTGTGTTTACGTTCACGTTTACAACTGTACCCAGCTCAGAGAAGCTCTGCTGGGCTTCAAACTTGAACAAATAAATGCTCTGGATGTCATAATTTATAGTGATTGTATTTCCGATGTTTTTCCAGTGGTACATCTCTGTTACGATAGCCATCCGAAATAAAAATGAGATATGCAAAAACAAAAAGGCTACCGAAGTGAACAGAGATAAAAATGAAAAAAATGAATAACATGAGTTGGTAGAGGACATATATGCACGGAGAATCTGGAATTCTGGACTCTCAGAATAAAGGACGTATCTGATCTGCATCCTGATGAAGCGTTGGTATACTGTCACATTTTTTTTGTTTGGCTCATGTAAATGATTGTTTGCGACACGAAAATTGAGATAGGTTTCTGTTAATATGTTTCTTTTTTCTCCTTTTTTTTTTTTTTTTGATTCACTTATTGATTCTATCAGTTTATTATTATTTCATTTTTTAATATCTTTTGATTTTTTGCGGAGAATATTAATACGAGCTGAACACCCGCTTACGTTTAGTCATTTGTTGAGCGTTATGTGGCGCTTTAAAGTTCTATATGGAGCCATACAAAAAAATTGTACAACCATCAAGCTGCAGTTTAAATTTCTGGTTGGTGGGGCTTTATAGAAAAAATATCATTTTTAATTATTCACCGAATAGTGGAAGAATAAACGAAACGTACTTTACTGCTCTGGACATTGGAAACTGTTGTTTCTTTGGTTTCAATATCGTTATGTTGACTTATGATATTTTATTTGCCATTTAACTACAAAAATACAAACAAAGTACAAACCAATTGCGTTGATTTTCAGCAATTCTTGATTTTTTCCCGAGAAAAAGAAGGAGGAGAATTAAAAAAATATGCTGTGGTATCTTTTCACAGGCTCAAGGCAACTGGCACTGACGGTCTCCTACCAGCGATTGCTAACCACTTTGAAAGATACTTTCACTGGCAGTAAGGCTCTAGCGTATATACATTCCAACCCCGTTGCAAGGAGTTAGAGTTTCTTTCATACCAAAAATTGGTAGCAAGACTAGTCACTCGCTTAGAGCTTTAAACCTATCAATTTTAGCAGCTTCCTATTTGAAAGAGGAATGGTTGAGGTTTTCAAAAACCTGACTTCAGACACACCTTTTGACTCAGATGCAATACACATGAGAAGTGTAAACAGTATGTAATAACAGAAGCGAATAAGGCTGTCCACAAGGCGGGATTCTATCTTCTGTTCTGCGGGTCCGGACGGTATCATTCCAATGATGCTCCAAAGTCCCAAAGACTTGATTGTGCCGATACTAGTGGAAATATTCAGAGGTTGTCTTAACCTCACCTTTATTCCAACTAGTTGGAGAGAAGTTAAAGTCATATTTATTCCCAAAGCCGGTAAGCCCTCACACACTGAACCCAAAGATTTCAGACCAATAAGCCTATCCTCCTTTCTACTTAAGACTCTAGAAAGAATTATAGAAACGCATATCCGAACAAAACTGAATAACAATGTGATCTCTACAGCCCAACATGCATATATAAAGGGCAAATCAGTTGAGACTGCACTTCATGAAGTAGTCGGAACCATTGAACAGTCAATCCAATATAAAGAGTACACGTTGGCTGCATTCCTCGATATAGAAGGGGCCTTCAACAACGTTGAATACAATGCTATTCGCATGGCATTAAGTTCCATAAATATCGAGCCAACGCTATCAAACTGGATCGACTCCATGCTCCAAACGAGAATAGTAAAAGCAGAAATGGGTGAAAGTACCCTAAAAGTCAAAACTTGTAGAGGTACACCTCAAGGAGGAGTGTTATCCCCGCTACTCTGGCTCCTAGTAGTTAACCAAATCCTGGTTAAACTCGACAGGAGCGGAATAAAAGCAGAAGCCTATGCCGATGACATCGTCATCATGACTTCGGGAAAATTCACAACCACCCTTTGTGAACTTCTTCAGACAGCTCTAAACAAGCTCACCAGCTGGGCGAAAAACTGTGGGCTAAACGTCAACCCTTCAAAAACAGAACTTGTTCTGTTTACGAGAAAACGTAACATTCCAGATATACTTCCTCCCTCCATTAATGGTATACCAATAAGCTTATCTGGTACGGCAAAATATCTCGGAACTGTCCTTGATCGTAAACTTAACTGGAAAGAAAATTTAAAAGAAAGAGAAAGAAAAGCTCAAATCGCTTTCTACACTTGTAGTAGAATTTTTGGTAAAAAATGGGGACCTGGTCCCAAAACCATTCACTGGATGTATACATCCATAATAAGACCAATCCTCACATATGCCTGTCTAGTCTGGTGGCCATCATTAGAGAAGGCTTCAAACCTTAAGACCATGACCAAAATCCAAAGGCTTGCATGCATTGGTTCAACTTGCCATGAGAACAACACCAACTACAGCTCTGGAAACCTTCCTGTCGCTAGCCCCCCTAGATCTCTTTACTAAGGAGATGGCGGCCAAAAGCGCACTGCGACTCAAACAATGCAACAATTGGAATACAGGCATATCAGGCCATAGAACCATCATGAACCATACAGATATAGACATCCAAACAGACTATACCCCCCCACATATTGATTTCAATCCAGTGGCCCTAACAGTCTTTCCGACTAGAGAAAGCTGGGAGGAAAACAGGGTTATAAAAGAAAATCACATTTCCGTCTTCACAGATGGTTCCAAAACGGACGAAGGGGTAGGATCAGGTATCTTCTCAGACTACCCTACCATGAATAGATCAATAAAGCTTCCCGACTTCTGCAGTGTCTTTCAAGCAGAAGTACTCGCAGTGTGCGAAGCCGCGAAGCACCTTGCTACGCAAAACTTGATCAACAAAAATATTGACTTTTTTGTAGACAGTCAGGCGGCCATTAAAGCTATCTCATCCATTATCACAAAATCCAGGCTAGTAGACAGCTGTCGCAGTAACCTTAGACTGCTCAGTGAGACAAACACAGTTAGTTTAACCTGGGTTCCAGGACATCGTGACATTATAGGTAATGAAATGGCGGATAAGCTGGCAAAAATCGGGTCAGCACTCGAATCCAGCGAAGCGAACACTTCAGTTCTAAAGCCACTAGAGCAAGAAAAAAGCAGAATCAAACACAATTTTCTAAAAATCGCCAATGACAGGTGGTCATCTTTAGAAACATGCCGAGTCTCTAGAAACCTTTGGCCAGATATTTCCAAGAAAAAAACAGAATTTCTACTCCAGCTAAGCAGACCTCGGCTCTCTCTGTTGATTGGCATTCTCACGGGTCACAACTCGTTGGGTACCCACATGATGAGAATGGGCATTAGCACATCCGACTTATGTAGAGGATGCCAAGATGAGGAGGCAGAGGAGGGATCTTTCCACTTCCTCTGTGAGTGTCCTAGCTTGGCCCACACTCGGAAAAAAACCCTCGGAGAATACTTCTTCGACGAACTGGGCGACATCTCTAACCTCCCACTGAGCAACGTCCTGAAATTCACTCAGGGCTCCAAATGATTCAGTGGGAGTTCCCTACCACAATAACCATCCACCTTTCCAATCCTCCCATTTCCTCATCCTCTGATTTCCCGGGGAGCACAATGGATCCTCGAGATCCGAGTGAGGTGTTGCCACTTGTGGCTGCACCCCCCATTCAACCTAACCTAACCTATCTTCTGTTCTGTAATGAATTCTGATCGACTCTCTACTTGAAATGAAATGCTCAATAAATCGAACGTGCACTACCAAGCACATGCCGATGACATCGTCGTGCTCCTGGTTGGATCCAGTTTCCGAGCTGTTTGTTTCAGAGCACAGGCTACGTTAAGCTTGATCAACATTTTTTGGGCTAGAAATGGTCTCTCTGTCATTCCCCTTAAATCCAAGGCTATTCTATGTATTTACGAGACTCAGAAAATTGACTGATCTGACCCAACTTAACTTTTTAAAGCGTTAACATTCTCTTTTCAAACGTGGTCAAACATCTTGGAGTCATTCTATAACCATCTTCATTGGTCCAAGCTGTCGAGTCGAAAACTGCTAAGGCACTATGAGTCTATTGGAAAAAAGTAGCCTTTGGCAAGACCACTGTTTTTGTGTTATGATAAAACCAATCATCATCTTTACGTCAGTTGTTTGGTTGAAGAAGCTCTCATGTAAACATGTTTTTGACTCGTTCGCGAATTTCGAAGAGCATTGTATGTCGGCTGTACTGGGGCTCCCCCAGCACTGCAAGGGTTGCTTTCCACGCTGTGCTGAATCTTCCTACCTTTGATACCTACATCGGAGATTGAACTCTCAAGACCATTTCTCGTTTAAAGAGATGTGGTCTGTGGCAAAATTTGATCTGGAGTTTTGAGTATTTTGCAAGCATCGTATCTTTCGACACATTTCGAATAGAGAGAATGGCGTCAACAGTACATGGGCGGGTCAGGATTGGTTCACTCTAGGTTTTGAACCAGGAAAAATTGTTATCGGACCTTCGTAGATGGTTGCAGAACCAATGAAGAATCTGGCGCTTTTACATTTGTGAAGAGACATACGACTGCACCCTTCATTAGGCATATAAATAACCGTTTTCCAAGCCGAGACTCTTGAAGATCTGCTGGATGGGGAGAGCTATTTGTGTTTGCGGCGACATCTAAGCTGTGTTTAAGGCTATACTCAACCCTCTGACTACTTCGAAAATGATCTAAGAATACAAGAGCTCTCAGAATGATTTTTTAAAGTCTGTCTTGGCCATCACGGCGTAACTGGAAATGAAAACGCTAATGAACTTGAAAGGTAAGGATATGTTTGTGTTTCATCGTATACACGTACGCGTTGACAAAAGCAAAAGGTTTTGCTTTGGTCTGCCGTATGTCGATATGAATATAAAGGATCCGTTAAAAGGTATAAATTGAAACTCCGAAGCAAAACTGGTTAAGTTGCTTGATGGCTTATAAGTCAACTTTGATTGGAAAAAAGATATTCTAAGTACTATTTTATTAAAAAATTATGAGAAACGTCTATCGTCCCGTATAACTTTTTTAATTGGACCGTAAAATTTCAATTGTGATTACCTAAAAAACAGGAAATGGTAATGGTGTATTCGTCAAACCGATTCGCGGCCGACGCGATGATATCAAACAAGATGCCAACTTTGTTCCAAGCGCAGCAAGTACGGATTCTTTAATTCTAACAGCTTTAAATTCAACGAAACAACGATTCGCTGTGCTCTGATTTTTTTATCAGAAAACGACATTTTTCATCATTGAAAAGGTGCCACACAATTTTACATAATTGCAAAAAAAAAAAAAATGGGCACGACTGGGTCGCACGAACTTGAGAATGTGCTAAATGTACTACCATTTATGGCTGAGTAAATGGTTTAAGTATTCGCTCTTAATATATTTGATGGTACAGGGTTGCCAGCTACACATTAATTATAAAAATTGAAATAAATATTCCAAAGCATTCAAGCGAAAATCTAAAAACGCCATTTTCGTGCAGTTGCTACTAAATATTAACCCTAAAAATTTTATTAAAATCGTTGGGGCCGTTTTTAAAAAACCGGTTTTTATTTTTAATTTTTTTTTTTTAAATGAGGTTTTACAAATTCAAGTACACAAGTTTTAAGATCGTGCTGAAAGATGTATTGGCAAAACATTTGAAATAAATCAAAGATACCATTTTGAAAATATTCGAAAAAACAAATGTTTTTTAAAAAAAATTATGAAAATGTTGATATGCAATTTATTTTAAACAATCTAGAACTTTTAAAATATGAAATTTTGTCGCAATCGTGTTAGCCATTAGCGAGAAAGTCGGTTTTGAAAAAAACGCTACTATGGGAGGTACATACCGTTCTTAGACTTTTTGCCCAAAAAAAATGTTTACAGTACAAGAACAGTTATCCAAAAATAATACCTCACGTTAAATTTTATCAAAACCTTTAAGGCCATTTTCGAGAAAACCAGATATCATCATATAGGTTGTATGGCAGGTACGCACCGTTATTTCAAGAACTAGAAACCCAATTCCAAAAACCCCTCTGTAAGAGAGCCCATAGACCATAATGCAAATTTTGGAGACAATCGGTCAAGCGGTTCAGGCTGTAGATCCATATACCTACAGACAGACAGACAGAATATTGTAGGACCCACTTCTTTCGTATTCTCTATCATCGTTATGTCATGCTTAATTGTCATTTTCTTTTTTTCTCCACGATTGCAAAACTTGACTTATAGTACCCATAATCGCAAGTGAAAATCGCTTCCATAATTTCTAACTTTTTGTCACCATTGTGAAATCGTAGCCAAGACTATATTTACTTTCATTATCATTTTATTCTGGTAAATTCTGTGGTAAAGATCGCTTAAAAAAATGTATTAGTAAGTGGTCCATCTCCAATATTTTTTGTACTCCAGAGATGAACAGTACAAAACCATCTTTATATTTTTTCCAACACTCTGGAAAGCGGTCAAGAGTTATGTTGCATACAGACAGACTTCAAAAAAATTTTGACTCACTTTTGGTATTGGGTAACTTGAAAGCGTATGGCTTCTCATTGAACTTTGTCAAATGGATTGATAGATCACTAACTTTTGTCGACCTAATTGATAGATCTGAGCCCTACTCAGGTATGCCACAGGGTAGTTACCTAGGCTCTTTCCTTTTCTAACAATAAGTGCAGCAACTTTGATCGTCGCATCAAGTGAAATCGATTGGTTTTTTTTTTACAATCCGATGCTTACAATTTCGTCCCATGATGTGGTTAAAGTGGATTGATTCTGTTTCAAGGAAACGTTTACCTACTTTGCTTGATTACTCGATTTCTCAACCGATAGTGTGCAAGGTGTAGAGTATTAAAGATCACGGTAATTGCGTAAGCGATAAAAATAAACCTTACCCCGCATATTAACATCATTGTTCGTAAGGGAAATTAGATTAGGAGTTTACGGCTACTTCACTCTTTTGCTGTATAACGCATCTCGAATAGTATTATGTTTTTCAAATATCTCCTCTTATAATGCTTTCAATAATTCAAGGAATGAAAGTATAAAGCTAAAGACTTCTTAAAGATGCTCTTAAAGGACTTCTTTGGATTGATCTCTATGATCATCCACCGTATAAGCAGTGTCTGTAACACTGTTTTGAATTTTAGAGCATTACCTTTTTGTGTTTTGTTGTGAGGCTTAATTTTATGCTTATACTAACAACTTACACCTCGCTAAATGCTGATCTAAAGTATGATAAGAATTTTGAAGAAAGAAACATTGTTAAGTTGCTTGAAATAAGCTGTTCTCAAAAACCTTCAACAAAATATTCCCTAGGACCCAATTTTGGAAGATTTTTGTGTAGTATTTCAAACCTTTTTCTTCCCAATTAGAGTTCAAAGAGTTATCGAGCTCAAACTACAATGAATAGCGAACTACGGGAAGAACAAGCACACTAATATGTTTCTCACAATTTTATTATTGTGGGCATGCTCGTGCCAGTTTGCTGACATCTAAACACCTTGTAGCAATAAACCTTATAATTTCAAGTTTCATTATTTTCGGTTCGAATTATTTCCAATCATTCAAAGTTGACTCAAGATTTCGAGTGAAGAACTTCAAATCGACAAGTCAACTTCGAGAGAAGAAAACGGCCCGTAATAGTCTATGATTCTACATAATCTCTATCGGCTTCTATCCCTTGGGTTGCGTTTGGGTTGCCGTCCCAACTCACAGCAAGGCTTTTTGTATGTACCATATATAAAAACCTTCATTTGAATTAGGTTGCAAGCTATGTAGCAGCTGAGGAAAGACCTTTGTGACTTTACAGATTTTAGCATTGACTTGAAATGTTAAAGCTTAAACCACTTTTATAACCTCTTCAATCCTCATGTGTCCCACAAAAGACCCTAAGATATATGTTACGTCACTTTCATCGAACTTTTTTTAAAATTAAGATTTCAAATCAAAATACACAAAACAAGTAAAGAAACACAGAGGTAAAGCTAGTTTTTGGTGTCTTTTAGAAACATCCAGTAAACGGATGCTGTTCCAGAAAACGTCTATAGAAACAAGAATTTACTCTTTAATCACTAATCCAATATGGTATTACAAAAAGCGTTACCATTATTCCGATTCACTTCCCCATATATTGCGGCCACAACTAAAAGGTATTCAAATTTCAAAATCCTCCTGATACCATCATTCCTGCCAAACCATTCAACTGAAACTTAAAAGAAAACATTATCTGTAGCAGCTTGCTGAGCATATTACCATAGTAACGAAACCAATTTCCATTACTTTACAAGGCGAAACATGAAACCGTCTGTATTCCATTTAAATTCCAAATAACCAGCTTAGAATTACTTCAAAAATAACGAAACACAAAACGCAACCAAATGTCCGAACAGGAACACAAAAAAAAACAAAAAAATAAAAAACAACTACACCTGTACTCACCCACTCAGCCATAGATATACAAAACGTAGCCAGGACGAATCCGAAATCCAATATAAAGAGAACAGAGTCATCTCTTCGAATCTATCCAGAGCACATAGACTCGTTGATTTGCATAAATGTATCGAATGGCAGCTACCGGAAATGCAAAGTCAACCAACAACGTTACTTGTGCAAAAAGACATTGAATTTGGTCTAATATTGGACCACATTGCCAGCCGAGGCAGTGTGGGCGTTGAACTGGTCAACTAAAAATAAACGAAACGAAAAAAAAAAAAAAAACAAAAAATTTAATCAATATATTCAGCATCACAGGGATATCCGGTAGCTTTAAATGGAAAAAATAACGTCCGTATTCATGTGAACTGTAAAACCGAAAAAAGCCAAAAAGAAAAACAGAGGATGCGATGTCAGGTGAATAGCGTTACACCGAAACCGTTACACCGCCACAAGAATGATAAAACGCAATAAAGGTAAAGCGGACTAACTATTTCCGGTATAGCAAGATAAAGTAGAATGCGGTGTTTTTGTAAAGTTGTATTAGATTTTAGTACTCCTGGCTTACATTGAAAGGGACGGAACAAAGTTTTTGAAAAAAAAAAACAGAAAACATAATATTGTGAGCAGAAAAAAAATATCAGTCGAAAAATATGGTTGTTTGAAAGTTTTTGAAAAGGGTCATTTCCTTTACTTATTTTAATGGTTGGAGCTATGATTACAGGAGAACGGGGAACTCAATCAACTTAACTCGCCCACGAAACTGTTTCCAGGTGCGATGTCTTAAGTTTTGCATTTCAATGTGGTTGACTTTCCTTTTTTTGTAACTGTGTGATATTTAAGACTGAATATCCCCATATTTCCTCTTTTGTGTTTTCGAAGACCCATTAAGCTTAAGCGTGATGATCTTTTGATCATCATGGCTCAGTTATCATTATCTCGTAACTCCTACTGTTCTAGTTCTAAGTTTAGTCAGTCTTCGGTACCACATACAAAGAAAGGACCACAGACTCACTTTTTCAACAGAGGAAAGTTTGCTCATCTGCTTTTTAGCCAGTCAATACTTCTTGGCTATAGAACAAGGTTGGCATAGGATAAATAAATATAAATAAATAGGGTGGCGCGACTGAGCGAGGAGCCCCAGGACTTAGCTGATTTCTCACAACCATACCTTGTGGGGGAATGGAGGGGGCCAATAACTTTCTGCCGGTTCCGAGGGGGAGATCGAGAAAGCGCTTTTCTTTGCAATGAGTTTATGAACGAAGGATTTGCCAATTCCTCGCGAAAGGCGATACCCGTGGAGGAAATGGTAAAATGGGCTGACGGTTGATCTTATTACCATCACACTTAGAAACGTGGAGAAACATTGTTGGTTTCTGTAGAATTCAAACCATGAACCTCTGCGTTGACAGGCGGACATATGCTAACCATCACGCCACGGATACTACATAGGATAGGGCTACCCTTTTAAGTCATGTTCTATAGTGTTCTTTGAAGTAATCCTGCAAAGTCAAAAGAGTCTCAAAGGAATCCTTAGACTTGACAGTCAGCTCGTTTCTCAAGACTGCCATACACGTCCTTCAAATTGACAAACGTAAGGACTGTGAATTTGTGTAAAAGTAGCTTGCATTTGACAAAAGCGTGAGTAATTCGAATTTTTGGTTGATTTGAGACACTCTTGGTCTTAAACTATCATCGCTGGGGAGAGGTTTTAAGGCTTTCCTATCCTTCACACGATAAGCATCGCAGCTGCCGACTTATTCCTTTATTTTTAAGACGCAGTTCTGAAATTTCATTTTTAAAATCTTTCGAAAGACACAACGATTCAATTGATTTTAGTTCAAAGCATCGTGCATTTTTTTCGACCATTTTCTATTGTTTACCTGATTCCTGCTCCTCTCATCGGCATCAGGACCAATTCAGCAATTAAATAACTCAAACTTAACTTCATTCATATTGAACGAGGTATTTTGCTTCATTTTGTGTCACTATCGTCGCCGAGCAGTCTGCAGAAGTGATATTCACCACACTGAAAAAAATATCGTACATAATAACAATGTATGCCTTACATTGAGTTGTTTTACATTGGGGCAATGAAAAATACATTAAGGTTATGTACCAAATATTGGAACAATGTACCAAAAGTATTAGACTTAAATGTACGTTTTATTGATTCAATGTCACTGAATACATTGAGCGTTTCACATATTAAAATTTCCTGAAACCGACGGAATACGAATTTCAATGTACTTTTTCGATATTTAATGTACGGTGTACATAACGGTTTGAAGTGATAGTACATTGTCTCAATGTACTAAGTGCATTGTGCGAATGTACAATGAATTCAAATAAATATTTGAAGTGTCGCAAATTTAACTCGAAAATGTGTACATTGGCTCAATGTACTTGCATTAAATCAACGTTTGAAGTACACTGTGACAATGAAATATTCTGTACATTGACTCAATGTAATAATACATTGCAATGTGCGCTGTGCCAATGTATTGCGTACATTGAACCAATTTATTAACTGCATTATGCGAATGTAGAATGAATTCAAACAAGTAATCGAAGTGTCGCAAATTTAACTCGAAAATGTGGACATTGGCTCAATGTACTTACACTAAAATCAATTTTTGAAGTACCCTGTGCCAATGAAATGTTCTGTACATTGACTCAATGTAATAATACATGCGATAATGATATCCAGTTATTCTTTTATAAAATTCCACCAATAGGATCAAATCCTAAAATCCAAATTCTTTTGGACTTCCTTAAAAAAAAAGAAAATGGTTAAATTTGATCTTCTGTAAAAATTTTAAAAACAGTTAAAAAAATAAATCAACAATTTCAATGCAAAGCTAAAATTCTTCTTTTGTGTATTGAGACATTTTAAAAATTTTCAGTTCATATTGCAGAATTTGAAAGACTCTAAGTAAGTATAGCGCAATGAACCAAGTACATTGAGTTTTTGTACGAAGTACATTGGTTCAATGCGCCAAATAAATTGTACAAATGTACCTAGTACAATGAATGCATGTACCAAGTACATTGGATGGATGTACCAAGTACATTTAATGAATGTACCAAGTACATCGGATGGATATACCAAGTACACTCGATGAATGTATCAGGTACATTAAATGAGTGAACCAAGTACATTGGATTAATGAACCAACAACATTAGATAAATGTACCAAGTACATTGGCGCAATCAGCCAAGTACATTGATTGAATGCATCAAGTACATTAGCTGAATGCACCAAGTACATTGGATGAATGTATAAAGTACATTGGATTAATACCAAGTACATAGGCTCAATTAACCAATTACATAGGCTCAATCGACCAATTACATTTGCTCAATAAACCAAATACATTGGATGAGTGTACTAAATACATTGGATAAATGTACCAAGTACTTTGTCTACATGTTCCAAGTACACTTGATGAATGTACCAAGTACATTGGCTGAATGTACCAAGTACATCGGATGAATGTTCCAAGTACTCTCAATGAATGTACTAACTACATTAGATGAATGTACAAAGTATATTGGGTGAATGTACCAAGTACATTGGCTGAATGTACCAAGTACATCGGATGAATGTTCCAAGTTCTTTCAATGAATGTACCAACTACATTAGATGAATGTACAAAGTATATTGGGTGAATGTAATAAGTACATTAGCTGAATGCACCAAGTAAATTAGCTGAATGTACCTAGTACATCGGATGAATGTTCCAAGTACACTCAACGAATGTAGCAAGGATATTGGCTGAATGTACCAAGTATATTGGCTGAATGTACCAAGTATATTGGCTGAATGTACCAAATATATTGGCTGAATGCACCAAGTACATTGGCTGAATGTACCAAGTACATCGGATGAATGTTCCAATTACACTCAACGAATGTACCAAGTACATCGGATTAATGTTCCAAGTACTCTCAATGAATGTACCAACTACATTAGATGAATGTACAAAGTATATTGGGTGAATGTACCAAGTACATTGGAGCAATGTATGGTACATAATTCAAGTTTATTTTTTTTTACTTTTTTTTGTCAATAATGTACCAAATACATTGAATCAATCATTTAAGTACATTGACTCAATTTACTTTACATTAATTCATTGAAAAAGTAAGACAGCTTTCAAATAAAGCTTGTTTGCAATTTAATGATCTTTTAACACTGTCGCAATGTATCAACATTCGCTCAATGTATAAGATACATTGGGATCTAAAATCAGATTAATGTACTTTTTTACATTGTCACGATGTATTCTACATTATTCAATGTAAGCGTACATTAAGCAATGTACCACAATGCATTGTCCTAATGTACCTAAGCATCGGCTGAAAAATAATGTAAAAAACATTGCGAAAATGTAGTTTTACATCAATATCACGTACCTACCTTTTTTTTTCAGTGCATCATGGTAATGACTGCGATGCAAACATAATGTCGTGTCACTTTTTGGTCTACGTGCGTGTTACTTCAAGGTGGTATACCTTAATTAAAATTTCGAATCTTGTTCCTTAAGAGCTATACAAATTCCCTGAGTGAGTGTTTCTCATTGTTAATCTTTTCGAAATAAGAAAATGTATACCTTGCCTATACCTATTCTTTTCTGCTAGCTCTTTGAGCTCGAAAGCAGCCTTGGTTTAAATTTGTACCTGTACTCTTGGACGTGACTATTATTTCGATATGTGTCTCCGCTTGTATTTGTTGTTATGACACGAATTTTGTACTGGTGGCCCATATATGATGTTGGAGGTTGGAGGTCCACTCGGTTGGGAAAGCAACTGTGTATTCCTGCGACTGTTACTCTCCCTTTTCATCCCTCTTCAGTAGAGGTTCTGAAAATTTGCAGGATATTTTCTTTACTCTTTCAACGTTGGGCCCCCAGAGATTTCGAACTGGGGGGGGGGGTTGTCTTGCCTTTATGGTCAACCAGGTTGTCAGTTTACTGTTTTAGAGATCGCTCTATGACTTTAAGAAAATTTGTTCTGCTTTCAACCAGATTCACGTTTGCAGTATATAATGTATTAGATATTAGAACACCCCGTGGTGCCAATGGCAAAATGGTTAGCATGTTTAGTTTAGTTTGGTTTATTATTGAAAATATTGTTTTTCGTCGTCGGTTTTCGCAAGTAATTGGCAAGTCTTTCGATGGACATGAATAGCGCTTTTCGATTAGCCATTTGGAAATCTAAAACAATTTTAGGTTCCCTCTATTCCTCACAAGGTATAGACGTTAAAAAGCTCTAGGGCCCAGGGCAACCCGCTCCGTGCCGTCACCCTATTTTATCATTAGTTTATTTAATTTTATCTGGGGCCTTATTTTCTCCATATATCGATGTACTTACATTATTATACTTAGGTGGCCAAGAGAAAAATCTTTTTATATTTTGAGTAAAAACACGTGCTTTCTCATTAGCCATTTAAAAGTATTATCTCAGGCACTATGCCTACGTTTCTGATCGTATTACCGTAAAGGTGCCGAAAACGCCTTCTTAGTGCTACCCATCTCTCGCGTGCTTAACACGAGCCGTCAAATGTCTTTACCCTTGCTTTAGGAATTTTCGACACTTATTGTTGTTTAGTTAAAACTATAGGCAGGCCAAAACACTCCTGGTACAAGCAAATGCAAAAACAGCAGCATTTGGTTGGCCTCAGACATGGAACAATCCAAAACCGGGAGGCTTGCAGACGCTTTCTGAGGTCAACGCAGCGTACCCCACAGGCGGATCACTAGTGTGAAGCAGAAAAGTGGGAGAGTTGTGATCGCTTCAAGATCACTACTCGTAACGCCGGAAATGAAAAGAAGAAAAGAAGAAGTTAAAACTATTTTTTTAGTCGATTTTTTAATGATTTTTTTACGAATCTAGTTTTTTAAATTGATTTTACAATAAATCTTTTTGCTGGAGTAATTTGCGAGATTTTCAAACACTACCTATTTCTTTTTATGTAGAATAAAACCAACCTCATAGTTGCTCATGTGCAGGTATCTAAGGATTGAACTATAATCTCTCTTTGATGTTAACACCAAGCCTTTTGATGCTCCACTCCGTCTTCAATTCTGATACATTTGGTAGTTCAATGCATGTCTTGTGGCAGTCTGCAGCTTATCTCTTGATTTGACAACTTGTAAGTCGCCTGAAGCAAACCGAATCGGATATTGATGAATCGTTGTCTAATCTGCTTTATAAAACTCCCACAGACGTCTTATGTGATTTGCAATGTTTTGGGCTTTGCGATGAAGCGTATGTGAACGAATCATCTACGTACAATTCTCCAATTCTTGGAGTTGTTTGGCTTGGATTGATCTGACGAAGAAATATTTCAGGGATACAATTTTAGTTTGAATTATTTTCAAACCTGGTTGGTTCAACTATTTTCAATCCGGTTATTTTCTTTCTGAACGAATAGTGGCAGTTAAAATAAATAAATTGGGTGGCTTAACAGAGCGCTCTGGAGCCTAGCGTACTCCTCATCACAATCACAACTTGTGAGGAATACCATCAAGTTTTTTATGATTGCGGACGGCTAATCAAGAAGGACGTGTCTATATGCACCAAAGGTATAGTTGATGTAAGTGGTCTTTCACCACATTTTTGAGAAACCTCTCAACTCAAAGAGAACCAATTGCAATCGTTTCAGTAGAAAATCTCCTGGCGTTGCCAGAGTTCACGCGATTTTAAAGATGTTATTAGTTTGACATGCAAATGCTTAGTTAAAATGCGTTGTAACACTACCTTCAAAAACTACACCGTTGGTGCATATAGACACGTCCATAAATAAAATGCTTCCAAGTATTTGGTTGAAATTCGCTCTCTGTTCTCCTCAATGTGGGATTGTGGACAGCATAGACAATTTGATTTCAAGGCTTCCCTTTTAACTCGTTGTCAAGGCTCTAAGGAGATACAATTCTGGTTTTAGAGAGAAAAAGGAAGAAACATTAGGGATCGATGGATTGGCTTTTAAATTAAAGTGTTGCCAAGACATCTTATCAAACGATGTACATGCCAATGCTGGTTCACAAATATAAAGCAGACAAGTAGGAAAGCTGGGAACGATTGCTTATAACACCAAAAAGAAGAAGGGAAAGGTGAAGGAAAAAAGAAAAAAAAAAAGAGGAAGAGGAAGAAGAAGAAGAAGGCATCATATTTTCTTCATTTCTGTATAGGGGCTGCCTTAGGCTCATGCCTTGGACCTGACCATTCCCATCTTTCAGTTTTGGCAAAAAAAAAACTAACTCGGTAATAACTAGAACCTTCTCATATGCTGAAGACTCCATCAATTATAGCGCATCTATCTATAAACCCAAGGGTAACCCCCCATGAGTTAACTAACATGTGCTTAGGCTTTGGGAGTATGACGTTCAATGGGGAATACAAATCAGTTTTAAAAGAACACAGTTAATCATATACACTCATGGTCACACAATTAAGTCATTTTTATAAAATTAGGTTTACATATCCATATATTAAGTACAAATTACAACGAAAGCAAAATTTGTTCAAATTCTAAATATTTACAATCACAATCATTAAAAAAAGCTAAAGAAAATAAATTCCACTATAACAATAGTCATTTCTTTAACAAAAATCAGTAATATATAAAATAAGTGTGGCCATATAATTAAGTCACATGAAAAAAATTAGCAAAATATGATAAAAAACATAGTTTTTTTTAACCGCACAGTTGATATTTCGTAGGATAGCCTTTCTGTTTCGATACGGCGGATATTCTCCTTGGCATGGAGTCCACCAAACCTTTCCATTGCTCTACGCTACTATTTTTCCACTCTTTCTGCAAAATACTCCAGAGAGTGGTCTTGCTGGTTGGTTTTTTTTCCGTAACTTTTTTTTTTAGAATGTCCCCAAATTTCCAATAGGGTTTAAGTCCGGTGACATTGCTGGCCACCCCAAAACATTCACTTTACGCTCTTCAAGGAAAGATTTCACAACTCTTTACTACTTGTGTTTGGGGTCATTGTCGGGCTGAAAGATTCATCATTGGGGTAATTGGTTCTGGCAGTCGCCGAGAAGATTTGTGTCCAGTATGTCCCGGTAGTCAATACCTGTCATTTTACCGTTTATTTGACACAGCGGACCGACACACCATGGCTTGTGAAACACTCCCAAACCATTATAGAATTGCCGCCATGTCTAAAGGTCTTTTTGGTGTATCTTGGGTTCAGCTCAGCATTTCTCATCAACAAATATTGTGTGAGGTGAAGGTCAACATTATGGAAATGATGGCAAACCGTATGTTAGACGTCCCAGAAATGCTGAGGTGAACCCAAGATACACCAAAAAGACCTTTAGGCATGGCGGCAATTCTATAATGATTTGGGAGCCATGGTGTGTCGGTCCGCTGTGTCAAATAAACGGTAAAATGACAGGTATTGACTACCGGGACATACTGGACACAAATCTTCTTGGCGACTGCCAGAACCAATTACCCCAATGATGAATCTTTGTGGTAAATACATGTCTTATCTTCAATACGTTCTCTTATGAAAGGTCGAGGAATGACCCACTGCTTTCCTGTGTAGTAAATAAATAAATAGGGTGGCGCAACAGAGCGAGGAGCCCCTGGGCCTAGCGCATTTCTCACAACCATCCCTTGTGAGGAAATGGAGTTTCCTGTGTAGTGCACAATTAGTAAAAATTCTCGCAAACTTGGCGACAAAATATTGAGGAAAATAGGCCAATACCATAGTTCTATCCATCTTATGATATTTATAACTGCTGGTGACCTATCTCCCGAAGATTGATACTTCCAGGTTCTATCCATGATGGATTCAGGATCTCGGATATCGAAAGAAGACATTTTTGTAGGCAGTTGGTTCGATCAAATTGCGCCTTTGTGAGTCCGCGCTACCAGTCGAAAGTCCCTATGTCCTAAACATGGTTTTTTTTTCATAGTTTGTGATGAGAGTTATTTTTACTTTGAACGTCTATTGGGGGGGGGGTGGGGGGGTAAAAGACGTTGGCAAAACTCACAACGCTAGTTGGTGCATCTATGTGGTGATGCTTGTTCGTTGAAGCTGCTGCTTTGGCTGTTGGTGCTAATGATGGAGATTCTTGAATTTGTACCCATGCATTTGATGCCCAAGTACTACAATTTTTTCTCTCTTTATGTTTATTTAAAGAGCGGTTTTGAGATTATTAAAATACAATAGTATTAATCATCCTTTATTATTCAGGACTTTTACTTTTGGAGTATACCGAATAACTGGGTAGAGTTTGGACATGGTCCATATCTTCACTATCATTGTCAATATCTGGAACACACTACAATGGATTCCTATGGGAAGGGGATCAGTTAGTTTCGGAAGTTAAGGCCGTTTTATTTCACCAAGCTCCAAAGTGACTCTTGCTGTCTGCCACTCAGATGCAATCCGTAGTTGCAGTCCAATGTCAGTCTGGTCATGTGACTTTCAAGTGTCTTGAAGTTTGTTAGTGGATTTCCCGAAGCGTGTGTTTTCTGTATTTTTTTTTTTTTTAAGATGCGCCATAGCTGACGTAGCTTGAATAAGTGAGAAAAAGTCGATATATTTCCCAAACGAAACATCGATCAACTCATGCCAGCATTGCCCTTCTTTTGTCATTCGTCTTATTGCTTTCCAAGGTTTTTTCTGTTTTTCAACATTTTTTTGGTAACTGCGATCATTGAAAATCAATTCGGGTCAGTATTCTCTACGAATGGGGCGTATCTACTCGTTCTCAGTCAAAGTAGAACACTTCTTCTAATCAACTTCTTTCAATGGCCATAAACTCTTTCTGAGTAATTAATTTTTATGGGCCTGACCAACGCACAAACGCATCTATCTACAAAAACGAAACGACGTTTCACACCTTTCCTCTTCTTTTTTTTTTTTTTTTTGAAACACCTTTCCATATTATTGGAACCTACTTAGTTACTGCTCCTTTAACATTTTCACACCATTTAAGTTGGCACGATTAATAAAATAAGAAATTCCTATTGAAATGAAATACGTTTAATGTATTCCAAAAAAAATAAAAAAAAAATTCTAAACTGCCTTGAGTGAAACTTAATGGCTTGGTCCATTAAAATAAGTTATGTCAAGAGGACTCGCATCAACACCTGCTAGTGGCCTAATGTCTCAAATATTTAAATCATTTTCTACTTGCCCACGCCGAATTGTGTGGAAGTAGCGCAACGGTGTGCGTGTTTGTATAAATGCCAAATGGAAACTTAGTTGAAAGTCTTTTCTTTTCTAGTGCCATATTGATAAGCCCATTTTGGAATAACTAAGGAGCTTTCGAAAGATTTCACCTTCGGTTGATTCAATTTTGGTGCTTTATTGAGGGCTTAAGTAATTCAGTCGAGTGCGAAAGGACGACAATTACATGGAATTCAATGGAGCTCACCTAGGGTTTCCTTTCGAAATTTTTTTGAAGTCAGGTGATTTTCTTCTCTTTTTTTTTTACTTCTTCTTTCGTGACTTTTACCTCAATTGCCGTTTGAACTGAGTGATGTGTTGAAGCGATTGGGGCATTGTAGGTGTAGTGGCGTTTTGAAACAAAGGAGGTTACTTTTTTTGAAGGAAACGGAGCGGCTTTGATTGTTTGAGGTTTTTCTGTTAATGGTTTTTGTAGATGGTCGTACTGATGCCTTTTTGACGTACATTTGATTTCAATCAATTGTGTAGGTAGCACGTGTGGAATTTATTGGTGCTTGGTGTTAGGTTTCTAACGAGATCGGAGATATAGGTAAATGGATTCATCTACCGAGGAATAAATAGGAATTGGGGTTTCTTTTCGAATTGGTATAATTTATAAACTTAAATCTCGTTTTGTGTAGGCCTCAGACTCAACCAGATGAGAACGGAGACGAACTCGGCTGCTGAATAAGTAAATAGGGTGGCATAACAAGCTAAGAGAAAGAATCGCCAACGCATCGGTTTCTAGTACATTTTTCTTATCCATAACTTGTGAATTATGGAGGGACGTACATTATTTTGCAAGTTTATATAACAACAAAGTGAGAAAGCGCATTTCGTGACAGTGAACATCCGCTTTCAAATATAAATATTGAAGCCATAGGCATTCATTGCTGGAAAAATCACAAACTACGTGTATTGATGCAACGAGAAAAAGCCCTACTCTTCGGTAAACCAGCACTTTGGGCCGCATAAGAAACGCTTTCTCACTTCGAATTTCATGGTCTCTGTAGGAAACATTGACAGTTCGCCAATTCATCGTCACCGATTACAAACTGTTTTTTTTCACTATCAGAACAGCTTATTTCAAGCTAGTGAAACAATGTATCTTTTCTTCAAGAGTTTTTTAACCCTTAAGTACTCAGAAATATGTATCACTGTCATCATTTAGCGAGGTGTTAGTTGTTAGTAAGCAAAAATTAAGTCTAACACACTCAAGACAACAGAACTAAAAAATATTACAAAATTATTGATAAACATATACAAAAACAAATTACATAGATAGCTATACATATGAACGTAAAATTAATTAATAAATATGACAATTACAAAGTTATAAGAAACATAAAAAAACATAGTCAAGAGAGTGGAGCTCTGGTTCGGATCAAGGACTTTAACGTAGTTTTACTAATGTGAAAATCTATTAAATTTGAGTTTAGGTTCAAAACTTTTATCATACGAGTAAAAGGCTCATTCATTCCATAATTAGTTCTATGATGAGGACAGTGAAGTAACTCCAAGTTGCGCAGTTGGTATGAGCCTCCCCGGTAGTTAAAACTTATGCATGAGAGCAAGTCAGGAGCATCAATTTGTCCTGTTATAAGCTGGTGAATAAAGACTACATCATTTTTTATTCGCCGATGCGAAAGCAGTTGCATCTGCAAAAGTTAAATACGATGCTCATACGGTGGAAGGTCATAAGGATCAGTCCAAGGAAGTCCTTTGAGAGCAAATCTAATAAATCTTCGCTGTATACTTTCTATTCTTGAATTGTGGACTGCATAATAAGGAGACCATATTTGAGAAGCATATTCTAGATGGGGTCGAACATGACAGTCATACAGCGAAAGAGTGACGTAAGGGTCCGTAAACTGCTTAGCCCATCTTTTAATAAAGCCTAGCATTGAATTTCCTTCACTAACAATGTAATTGATATGAGATGTAAATTCTAAATTGGAACTAAAGTAAACACCGAGGTCCTTAATACTGGACACCTTGCATAATATTTGATGAGAAATCGAGTAATTATGCAAAGCCGGTGTACGTTTCTTCGAAAAAGTTATGCTTTGACATTTGTTTGGATTGAGAATCAATCCATTTTTATCGCACCATGTGGCAAAATTTTCAACTTCAGATTGTAAAATAAGACGATCGGACGCGCAGTCTATTTTCTTGAAAATTTTCATATCATCCGCGAAGATCAAAATTTTACTCGATGATAAGCTAAAAGTAACATCATTAATGGCTAGAATAAAGATGATAAGGCCAAGGTGACTACCTTGTGGTACTCCTGAGTGCGCCTTAAAGGAGTCTGAAAGAATACTTCTAAATTTAATCACATATGATCTATCAGTTAGGTATCTACGACCTGATCCAATCAACGAAGGTTGAAGGGAATCCATATGCATTTAGTTTAAACAATATAATATCGTGAGATAGTTTATCGAAATCCTTTGAAAAGTCAGTATACATACAATCTAACTCTTGCCCGCTTTCAAGCGCGTTTGAACATTTATGAAGGAAATATACAATGTTTGCTACTGTTGATCTTTTCTGTACAAAACCATGCTTATTATATATATTTGCAAATTATATTTTTAATATCGAAAGTTAAGCTTTCACAAACAAGCTGTTCAAATAATTTGGGGATACACGAAAGCTTAGATATGGGTCTGTAGTTAAGGATATCTGATTTAATACCTTTTTTAAAAACAGGTGTAATAAAAGATCTTTTCCACAGTAAAGGGAATCGACCAAAATCTAACGATAATGAAAACAAATAATGAAGGGGAAATGCAATTTGGGACTTACTCTTTTTTTTAAATTATTGGAGGGATGCCATCAGGGCCAGCAGAATAATCATCGTTCAAAGATAAAATATTATTAAGGACTGTTTCTAGGATAATTAGAACATTATTAAAATTAACTTTAGGACTTTACGTAGAAAATCGAAGTAACTACGATCTTTATCAACAATAGAATCAGAGAAGCAAACCAAAATGGTGAGCAAATGTCGGATGTTTTTGTCAATTTTAATTACAAAATTACTATATGTAAAGTTATCTGGGTATCCATACAAATCTTTCTTTGAATTGACAAAGTTCTAGAAACTTTTTGGATCATCCCTTAATGAGTTGCCCATTCTGTGAACATAACTTGAGTACAGAGATTTTGATAGTGATTTAAATTCATCAAAAAAAAAGATGTAAGGTGATCAGATTCAGAACGCGTCTTAATGTAAGTCCGCCAAGCACTATTTCCTTTGTTGCGAAGCTTTTTAGGTTAACAAACTACTTACAAACTGTTTACACACTTTAAGAAGGCGAAACCCAAAAGCACACAAACGAAATTTGCTGAGTGAAAAATCTTTCGCATTCTTTTGAAATATGAAAGCTCCGTGCACTAACGACTTATTGAAGAAATAACCCGGGTTGTGCTAGTGCCACCATACGGTCACACTCAATCTTTATTTTAATTTTCAAATGACAAAAATGGTCAAAGTGGGCGGATTTGTATACTTCACAGTTCACACCTGCCCCAACTATTTTGTTTTTCGTCTCTATCATTTGCTTTATGTAGTTCAAATGAGGGAGTTGTTTGAATTGAAGATTGATTGCTTACTTTGATTGCTAGTTGAGTTGAAGAAAAAGTAGAAAGTCATTTTAGGGCAATCAAAAAACAATAAAGCGAGGTGCTCGGGGTGCTCGGGGTGTATCCGATTGTGCTTTCAAGTCTGGATATTTGGTAAGGAATGAAGTTCAAAGGCGGGAATCATTTACTTCACTTATAACATCGCTAAAGTACCGCAGCGAATGAACCACTCTAGCATTTGTTCTTCTCTGCATAGAAAAACGCTTCCTAACTTAGGTCACGGCCATGTACTGAGCGGCAAAGTGGGAAACTTATAACAAAATTGAAGGCTGAGCGACGCTGACTGCTTAGCTTTCACTTAATTGCAGCTTTGCCACTCATTACATGGAATCTCCTTTAGCTGCTCGAAATTGGTGTAAGGCTGTTGGACTTTGAAATGCATTGAAAGTGCCGAGGTAACCATAACTTTTTTGCACCACCCTATTTATTTATTCGTTTACTTACTTATTTATTTTTTTTTTTTTTTTTTTTTCACTTACTATTTTATTTATTTACTTATCTATTTATTTAGTTACTCAATTATTTATTTATTTATTTATTTTTTTATTTATTTATTTATTTCGTTATTAAATTCTCCTTCTTCGAGCAATTATTTAGAAGATACTTTCTCCCTTATTCAAGCTGGATTGTTGTGTTTCTTGAATGTTTTGGATTTTATCCACAGTTGGGGCAGATATTTTCTACTACTATTAAAAGATGCTCTCAGTGCTGTTAGCTTGGAGTTCAGAGTTCTTTTTGTTTCTTCTCTTTTTTTAGAGGTTTTTCAACGATGCTTTGAAAACCACTATCTTCTTGCCAGTGCTAAGCAGATGGTTTAAAATAGATGATTCCGTCGTACTTTCGGTTCGCGTTTCAAAATAAGGATTTTCAAGTTTTGTTGTTCATATGTTGCTCTTTTATTTACTGAGATTTGCTTTTTTTTCTAAATAACCCCGGTACAAGTCGTTCAAAGTACAGAAATGTTAATTTTTAGGTCCGAGAAGAGTCTTTCGACAGATTTGAAAGTTTCTCAAAACTTCGACTTCCAAACATATTGCGAAACTTCCCTTAATGTTCCTGAAATATTCACAACTTCACCATTCAAAACGTGCACAAGAAACGTGTTTTTCTTTTCAATAAGACTGCAAAAAAAAATCAATGAAACTAATAGCTCTTCTCGTATCCCTGCTTTCCATATCCTTTCATTATAACAAAAAGTATCACTCAACACATTTTCCAATGAGAACAACCAACAGTTACGAGACTTTCTCTTCCTGCTATATACACTCTCATATGCTACACCTTTTGTAATAAGTTCTACTACCACCCGAACCCCATTCCACCCGTTCATGTAGGTAAAATTAACGTTTATGGAAAAAGCTTACCTAAGTAATGATTATTAGAAAAGTTAAAAATTTACATTCGACTTTTATGTAAATAAAAGCCTCAATACCTTGTGCACACTTCCATTTCCAAAGAAATTCGATCCTAAAAACTTGCTCCGGGTGAGTTTAAGAATTATCCTTGCCTGGGTTTATTATGTCTACACAGTATGGACCACTTAGCCGAAAAGTTTTAATTGAATAATAATTTAATTCTCACACCTTTTTTTGGGGATATAAATTGAAATGGTTCCACGGATTTTGATATAGCAACGTTAAGTATAGTCGCAGCACGACGACGACGCAAGTGGGATAGAGGAATGTCCATACGATGAAGCAGTTGATGCCTTTCGTTTTTCTTTGCATAGAACTCAAGAGTTTGTTCTTGAACAAAGAATTATTATTAATTTGAACTTTGAGAAGTTTTTACGTGTAACTACAGAGCTGACAAAGTGACAACCAGCGTCTTGCTTGTTCTTTTTCATGCGGTGGCTATGGGGTGTCTATGTCTAACGTGAACGGATTAAGTTAGGTACACATTGAAGTTGCTTAGTATTACGCGAGTTTGTTTATTTGCAATTAGTTTTCTTAATATTACACTTTTGTAGTTTGCGAAAGGGAGTATTTCACTTGATTTTGTCGGAGCTCTTCTGAAATGTTCAAAAATCAATTGTCGGTGCATATTTTATATTCCCACTTGGGACTTAAGGTGGGTTGGGTATGACATCTTAGGAAATGTTCTTTTTTTAAGGAACTAATTGGGGACTTCTGCAAGAATTCTAAAACTTGATAGATGTCTGTTGTATTTTGTCCTTTGAGTAACTTTGAAAGTAGCTGTTACTTGCAGGGCACTGGTTTATCTATCGAAAGGGACACTGCCTTAATTAGTGTTTCTTACTCCAAAGAGGTCATGGACTCCAGAACAAGAGTGAATTCAAAAGGTCCAACCAAGCTCCCCCCGTAACTCCCACTATTATTTTTAATTCTTCAGTGTTAAACACGGAACTCCACGTTGTTGCAGTTAATCGTTGCTCTTCATTTTAAAGTAAATGTCTGTTTTCACAATAAATAATTTCTTCTGCAAAATAACGGTATATAACAGTCTATCCATTGAAACACAGTGAATGTGAAAATAGAAATATACAAGGAAAAATCCTTTTCTCAGCAGTAAGGAGCTCAAGTTCTGTATATTTCCTCAATATAATTTCGACTTCAGTGAATCGGAAAAGAGCATTTCGTTTTTGAACAGAAAACAAACAAAAAAATAAAATAAAAAAATGCAAAGGTAGTCTATACATAAATAAATTTAATAGAACTTTTATCAGAAATATGAACTATTCAGATCAATAGGAAGGAGTAGGACTCTTGGCGAAACTGAAAAGGTTGATTGTAGAGGAAAATTGTTTTGTAAAGTGTAGCGAGCAGTGCATTCAAGTGCAATGGAATTGACTTACTTTCTCTTCTTTTTACTGCATAGTGCGATGGAGTGTTGCTTTAATATAAAAAAAGGAGGAAAGTTGTGTCGTATTTTTTGCTTTCAATTCGATTTAGAGCTTGCGAAGGTGGAAAAAAAGAGCAGCTCCAACTTACAACTATTACATTCATTCAATTCTATGGCAATAACTGCAATATTTTTGTTTTCTTAAAGATTTTGAAAAATTCACGAACACAGAGTCAGCACTTTGCTGACCTACAACAAAGGTTCTTAATATCGAATGCCATTTACATAGTAGTCAAAATTTTCTTCACCTTAAGAGCTTTAAAAATGTAACCTATTTATGTAGGATTAAAAAAATGACAATGACAACGCTTACAAGACGAGAAGTGAGAGAATAGAGTATTGGCACGTTGTAACATGTCAGTTGCAATTGCAGTAACGACTTGAAATAGTGCGGTTCGTGAAAAATTATTCGCCCTCAATAGAGTGCAGTTATTACAAATTTGTAAACCAATATCCAACATTAGAATAAGGACTCCTTATTAAATTCAAGAAGACGATTTAAATACATCTTTTTAAAATTTGCTTTGAAAATATTGTGTCTGGTCATACTAATTCTTATTTTCTGTGCTGTGTAGATGAGGGTGTGTTTAGATGCAACACCAAATTGCTTGTCGTTAAGGGTGAGTAAGGTTATAATCACTACAGAACATACAAAGCATGCATACAGTATAGAAGTAGGTACTGGACTAGATAATATGGGACTTGAGAAGCTCTTTAATAACGAAAATCCAATGCTGTGGTTGCGCAACAATCTTTGGGAGGCCACATTTATCATATCTTTCAAAATTAGTTTAGTTAGAAGTTTTTGTTGCAGGAGATCTCAAATCTCAAGCACGATAAGGATAAACGGACTGTAAGAATGTCAGCAACGCTTAATATCTGATAGTCATCCTGACTGCACTCAAAACCAAGCCAGTGGCTTATAACACTCCTCTATGAGGCGCTTTAAGAACATTTGTATTGTTTCCCCGACTATAAGAGCCCAAAATACTTAAATCTTTTCGCATACAGCCATAATTTGGTTCAAATCGCATTATGTACATGTACAGGACTTACATGATAAATACTTGTATGCCTAAATAGCTTGTCGAATATTTTAAGCAATAATTACGAAAAAAAATTAATGCCCAGCCTCTAAAAACAATGCCTCTTTTCAGTCACGGCGGCGGTAATTGCAGTTGTCAAAATTGAGCTCTACAGCGACATTATGACGCAGCGTTTTCATGCAATTGTATTGTCGAGACGGCCGGCGGCGGCGACGCGACGGTAGAAAATGATGACAGCCACAGCTGCAAAAAACGCAATGGTTTGGGAGAACCTTTGTACTGTACAAAATTCAAACTCCAACATCAGGAACAAAATTTCTCATACAAGAACTCTCTTACGTGGACGATATTCAGGTAATGGGAAGAAGGGAGTGGGATGTTATTGGTGCTTGTGCTTTGGTGTTTGGTGAGCATTGAAACAGAAGCGGCAAAAGTGGGTTTGATGGTAAATGAGGGCAAAACGAAGTACATATATATGTTGTCATCAAACAAGGACACCGAACATCGTGGTATTGCAAAAAAGTCACAACAGACATATATAACTTGGAAGTGGTACAGCACAGGACTTCGTCTTCATAGGATCGGCTATAGCCACGGAAAACAACATCAGTGCGGAGAAAAACGATAAGAATTTTATTGCTAACCAATAATAAAAAGGCAATTGAGAAATAAAACCATTTTTTAAAAAGCTAATGCTTTATAAGACCCTGAACATCCCAGTCCGGCTATAGGCATGCTTCCGCGTTCTATAGCAGCGGAAGCATGGACCTTATCAAAAGCTTATAAGGAAACTCTTGGTCGATTCAAAAGAGAAATACTTCGAATGATTTTTGGTTCCGTATGTGAAGACAATGTGTGGAGAAGAAGGTTTCACAACGAGTTGTACGGCATAGGAAGAGAAGAGATACTCATCCTAAGACTGCGATTGCTGGGCATTGCAACGCACAGTGGTTCCACTTTCGAACAAAGGCGGCCATAATTACTTACTCACTTGATAACATGTAAAAACTATTTTGCCCAAAATGATTTGGGCTATCTGATTACGAAACTGCTATCAGTTTTGATGTATCTCATTGTCTTGAGATAAGTGCGGTAAAAGGGTTCAAGATCGGTTTACTTCAGTTAAGCTATTGGGACTAGAAAAAATCCTGTTAAATATATATTTTTAACATTTATCGAAATATAGTTTTTTTTATTCAAAATATGCCTACATAGCTTATTACAGTATGCTCGTACTATATTGTGTAAAAATTAAATTCTTAACAAAACACAGAAACAACTAGCTGTGCAAATATTCAAATAAAATTAATTTTTTTAAATAAGACTTTTTTCAAAAAGTGTTTTGTGTTACAAAATGAAAATAGGTAAATGCATGTATGTATGCATGTACATTGGTAGACACGTAAATATTTGTCAAAAACTAACGTTTTAAACGTAGGCGTTAGCGCCAAGACTGTTAAACCATTTTTGCCCAAACAAATTTATTGACACGCATTTTTGTAGGAAATTAGGTCTCCTTCAAAAAAGGTCATTTTGAAAATTTTTGTCAGGCTAACCGCTTGCAAGTAATCAAGTTTGAAAAACTAGTATGTATTTTTTTGATTTTGCTCTTTTATTTTGAATTTTTTTAATTAACGAACAAATCAATATACGAGAAATTGCAAACATGTTTCTAAGAGAAAATTAATAATATTTTTCAATAAAGTACTTCCTTCAGATATTATTCACGATTAAATTTGAAAAATAATAAATTCCTCAGGTCAGTTAAAAATTAATTATAAATTAAAATTAAAGTTTCTGCAGCTGAATGAACGTGTACTAAATAGTACATTTAATAACTTTTCTGGCAATACATAACTTTTTAGGGGCGTCAAGAGGCGTAACAGTTAAAAGTTTAAGGCAAATAGCATTAAGCTTTTCTATTTTTATTTTTTTTTTTTTCTATCTAGGCCCAATTTATAAACGTTTATATTGAGTCTAATATTGACTCTCAAAAAAAATAGTGACAGTTTTAACTTCCAATAATATATCCACAACAAAAAACAACTCCACAAAAAGATAAGAAAATGTCAAATCCAATAAATGAAGTCTTACTAACACTTGGAGCACTAAAATTCAAATGTCACGTGTTTGCAATGTTATAACTTCGAGAATTGAAAGTTAACGACATTTAGGCTTTCATTTATTATGACTTTAGGATGTTCTCAGCTTATTGAAACAGTTTTTTATTATAACCGTTGCAATGAATTTTTTGAATTTTTGCCTCCGGTGGAACCATTGTGTAACGTACTGGTTCGATGGGTTTTCGACAGCACATCACAGGAAAGTCACGGAAGAGGAAGACCTTGTTTAAGATGGCGTAATCAAGTGGAAAAGTTTTCAGCCGACTAAAAGTGCAGAACTACTGAAGAACGTTTTCGAAAGGTTTTGGTTGAGGCTCAGGATCCCCCCAACTGTAACGCCCACCTAAGTTATTAAATGAAGTGAAGTAAGACGGTCGTGCTTTGATTTCTGAAAGATATCATTCAAATTCAAATATCAAATAGCAGAGTGCTCTATTTTGTTAGTCATATTCAAAGGAGAGATTCAAAGAACACCGTCAAAAAAGCAATATTATACATCGTTCAGACACGATTGCGAAGAGACATAAAAAGAAAGTCAAACCAAAACACTCCTGGCACAGACAAATGCAACAAAATAATCCAAAACCGGAAGGTTTGTCGACACATTCAGAGGTCAAAGTGGGGTACTTCGCTAGCGAATAGCTAGTGTGGAGCAGTTAAGAGGCAGAGCTGTGATCCGGCAGAAACCACGATTCTCGTAACCTCGAAAACGAAAAAGTGCAAACAACTGACAGCACTTGCATTCAGGCTTTTTTGGGCTTATACGGCCCCACTTCATTCTAAAATTCCTACCTATACTCCAAATGCTCCATGCAGGGATGTAAGACCCTCGCTGATCGTCAGAATTCTTCATGTATGTTAGTGCTCTGTATTCTGTCTTGCATCAGCTATTCAAGAACTATAAAAAAACAGCGAAATATTCAAGATACTTCCTTAGTGTAAGCCTACTGTGAATTAGAATTCTTCGTTGACTCCAGCTGCACATCATATCTTCGTCACTGCTCCTTCTCATATTATATATTTGCTTTTCGCACATAGGCCGCTGGGACTTCTAGTTATCTGAAAAATCGATCGAATACTTTGTTCTGGTCAATCCGCACAACACACTAATTCTCTTAGTAGCTAGTCATGACATTCTTTACAAGGACTTTACACCTACAATTTCATTTGCTGTTTTTAATCAGCGAAAAACTTCCTGCAAACTTCCTCCAGTTCTAAGATTATGAGAAATTCTTTGTTTTTCTTTTCAGGCTAAGTTTATACTTAACTATGCTAATAGGCTCTTTTTGCTGTGCAGCAGATCTAAGTATTTTTCTTTTAAGTTTTAACCTCCAGGGCGGTATCCAAAGTGAAACCGTGAAGCGGAAAAATAAGCAGATAACCAACTGGGGACTCGATCCTACGCGTACAGCTTATCAACTAAGCACTGCACAATTACAGGATAGTAAAAACGTTTTCTTAGCCTTCGATTGGCATGCTTGTTTAAATATACCAAAAAATAGACCCCTTCTTCATTTTTTGAAATTGAGTCCCTTACAAAGAAGAAATAATGAAACAATAATCAGAAGCTCTACGACCACAACAAAATTTACTGTGAGTTATTTTCGAACCAACGAAAGAACTACCAGACGTCTTCTCAGAAGTGTTTCTTTAGAGACTGTGGGGCCTTGCTACTACCTTGCTACTAAGACCAAGTAATAACACTGTTATTGTTGATTCACTACCCCGCTTATATAAGTTCATCGGTTACTGACAACCAGCCGTCAAATTTCCGGCATTAAAATCATCCGCAATAGGCTTCATGGTTCAAGTTCACTAGAAAAAAACTTTATTGGTGGTACTTAAGGTTTCTTACAGAGCTTTTGATGACAGAACGAAACCAAACGAAAATGAGATTCTATGAAGGACGCAAATAAAAGTTGAAAATTTCAACTAAAAGCTTTGTATCAAGAGCTAATAACTATTTTTTTTTTAACTCTTCCAGTCTGCTTCATCTGCTGCTCAAGAGTGAAGAGTGAACAGAGCTGAGCGTAAATGCTCAGTAAGATTCAATTGAAATTTGAACAAAATTGAGTAAGAATCACTGAAAATTTTACAAACCACAAGCTCTTTCAAAACTCTTTTGTTAATTGAAAAAAAAAGAAAATATGTTGGATAATCTCTTTGTGAATGACTGTTGTGGTTTCAGTGGAATAAGTCATGGAAATGAGTATGATTAAGAAAATGACTGATTAACGTGAGTGCAGTTTCGAAGTTAAAATATTTTAATGCAAAAACACACTTTACATCACTCAAAAGGCTCTGTGAGCTTTATAATAATCTATAATAATATAATCACAATTTATATGAGTGAAATATTTCATTTCATCTCATTAATGACTCACCGTCTGACTTTGTAAAGCTGTTAAACTGATTGGACGCGTGCCTCTTGGCTCCTTCCAAGTAAAAAGAGCTTAATAAAAGCCAGAGCTGCATCTGCAATTGTAAAAACCATCATTTTGTAACCCAAAAAAAAGAGCTAATGAAAAACAACTTTTTAATCGCCGAAATCCTATTCAATAAAAGGTTTCGTGTAATCAGGTTGAGCAATGCGCTCCAGGTATGAACTTAAAATAATTGAATAACAAAAAACCGTGCATTTAAATTAGCAGATTCTTAAATTGCATCGATAAATTATTTTTCTAACTCATGCGCTGCAATTCACTCAAATGCACAACAAAACAAAACAAACAGCCTGTTCACATGACGCAAGGTACACATACAAAGACTCTTCCTGGCCAAAACCATAGCTAGTACCCATCCATTACATCAGGCAAGCCAACAGGCATCCTACCTTTGCCGCACTCTTTTTGTAAGCTAGAACCACCATCCATTATTCCCAGTGGGGTATTTTGTGCTAATGCAAGCATATTGTTTGGCCAGAATGTCTGGCTGGGGAGAAATTTTATACATTTTGGCTTGTTTTATGTGAAACAATGTACATTTATTAAATATTTATCAAATGAAAAATTATAGCGGAAAATTTGCATTTTTATAGGGCCGTGCTGGGTGCTGTTCTACAATATGATGTACAACCGTATCTATAGGTAATCATGGTCGTAGATAACGACCAATGTGATGTGTTGCATGAAGCGAATGTTTGTTTTCCATAACATGAGCAAAAAAAAAAAATAAAAAATTGAAAAAATACACAAACATTACTGCGTGTATATAGAAATATACGCGCCCGGAAACCAACCGATACCCCATTTTCGATAAACCAAACAACTCACACTCTTGCACGGGAAGGTATGGAACAAGAGTAATGATTTAATGGCCGTACATCCTGTTGGTCTGAGCGCACAGGATAGGGAAATTGTTTTGTAAAGCGTATTTAAGAGTCGACTATTGAATTTTCGATCGGTTTATCGAAGAATTGAATTGAAAAAGGCCTGATTGTACATTTGTGCGATGGGTATGGTGTTTTCTGTTCGCTTATGTCATCACATTACTCTTTTTTTATGTTGTTTTTAACTCCCATTTTGGGAAAGTCTTGCCATCAATCTACCTACTGCGTATCAAGTTAAATTCTTTAAATGAATTCTGCACTAAATGGAGATTAAAACTACCAAACAAAGCTCATAGAAAAAAGGAAGCCTTCGTCTCATAAAAACCAACGTTCATTCATATACACTGTCAGACAAAATAAAGTGCAAACCGGAATTAAGATACTAACTCATTTTATTTTGTATTGTTTTCATGAACTTTATTTCAAAAAGTCATTTTCTTTAATTTATTTAAGTTCTTTTACGAACATATAAGTATTCATAAACAAAATATAACCAAAATTAAAATAACAAAAAACATGTGTTGCAACAAATCATGAAAAAAGAGAAGACAAAATAAAGTGCAAATTCAAAATATCAACAGAAAAACATATATTTTCATAGGATAGATAGATAGATAGATTGTGATTTATTATCTTTTACCAAATGTACAATTTACATAAATTTTTACAAAAATCTTTAAAGCATGGCTTTGCCGTCTGCCCGATTGACAATTATTATTAATTAATGTACAGATTAAAATGGATTTTTTGATAAAAAAAAAAAAAAAAGTGAAAATATTTCAAAAATAAAAATATCTTATAATTTATACATGATTTTGTTTTTATATAAACATTTATAAATAAGTATATGTATGTGTTTATTATTTTATATTTCTTAGAATTCCTCGTTCAAAATTTGATTTCTATATGACATTGCTTTTATATAGTACTTGTAGAGTTGGGTAACATCTTCTTCGCAGTTCAGCATCGCTAGCACTTCCGTTTTCGTTTTCATGTCACTGCCAAGAAAATTTCTTCGTACTTCCTTCAGGATAGGGCATATTCCGATGAAGTGTATAACATCTTCTCTTACCGCCAGATTACACAGACTGCAAATAACTGGCAAATCAGCGCGATGTGGTATGAAATTCAGTCTTACCAATTCCCCTCTCATTTTAAACATTGCTGATATTAATTTTTGACTGTTTTCAGCCCGAAAATAATTT
This sequence comes from Melanostoma scalare, assembly GCA_949752695.1. NCBI lineage: Eukaryota > Metazoa > Arthropoda > Insecta > Diptera > Syrphidae > Melanostoma > Melanostoma scalare. The sequence continues at coordinate 206,049,657 of OX456985.1, forward strand.
TTTTCGCACAGGTTATGGCTCAGTATGCTGTAAGTTGCTCTGTGCACAGAAGAAGTTGCCTTATCGATACAGTTCATCCTATATTTTTCATCAACTTTAGAGACTAAGTGATAGAGGGAATCTTCTACAGCCTTTCTGTCAGTTATCTCATGGCTTAGATTCAGGTTGACGTCACAATATTCTGCAAGCTCCTTGAGTTTATCATACCAAAGTCCTTTTTTTCTTATAGTATACAAGGCTATTACTTTTGGCAATCTTTCGTTTGGCATCTTAAGCACTTTCAATAAATAGTCAACATGTAACTTCAGTGTCTTGGTAAACAGAGGTGACAGTCCAGTTTCGATGTTTATCATGTAGTTCGGTGTGTTGCTCGGTAGCTTGAAACATCTTTTTACATAAAATCTCAACAACTTTTCAACCGTTTCATATTGTTCAAAGCCCCAAGTTTGCGCCGCATACATCATCACAGATTCCGCAACTGCGCTGAAAACCTTGTACTTTACAGTGTGCGAAATTAGGTTGTCATCGAAGCATTTCTTCCATGTCGCGCTAATAGCGCTTTTAGCTTGTATAAGCTTAGTTTTTAGATGGTCTTCCATGTTAAGATTGCTGGTTATAATGACACCAAGATATTTGTAAGATCTCACAACTTCGATCGGTTCTCTATTTAAGTGCCACTGCTCATTCCTTGCCATTCTGCCATACCCCTTTTTGAAAATCATCACTTTGGATTTACTCAAATTGACCGTCAAATTCCACAAGCTGCAGTATTCACCAAGCCGATTGATCATTAATTGCAATGTTTCTGGTGAATATGCGAAAAGCACAACGTCATCAGCAAACAATAAAGCTTTGATCACCGTTGCAGCAAACTCTATTCCACCTGGTAAACTATCAATAAGGTCATCGATAAATAGAGTAAATAGGTTGGGACTTAGGGGACATCCTTGCTTTACTCCCATTGCCGTTTCGAACCATTCAGACATTTCCTCTCCATTCCATACTGCTGCCTGATTTCCATCATAAAGGTTTTCCAAGACTCTGCCAAACTTTGATGTCATTCCGGCGTTATAGAGTTTAAGAAACAACGCTCTTCTATCAATTGTGTCAAAGGCTGCTGCGAAGTCAACGAAGAATACGTATAACTTTTTATTTTGCTCTAGAAAAGTTCCTGCAATGCTTCTTAAGACAAAGATGTTATCACTTGTGGAATAACTGCTTCGAAAACCTGACTGAAATTCCTTAAGCTTCGAGTTACTATTCATCCAACTACTCAGGCGATTATTCAAAACTGAGACAAAAACTTTGTATGTGGAATTGAGAAAGGATATTCCACGGTAATTTTTTGGATCTGATATGTCTCCTTTTTTATGTATAGGGAATATAATTGACTCTTTGAACTGCTGTGGTATGTTTCCGGTTTCTAAGATTTCATTGAAGGCCTCTGTGAGTTTTCTGCAAAGGTTTATCGTTCCGTATTTCAGGAACTCTACCGTGATTCTGTCAGATCCTGGCGCTTTTCCATCTTTGAGTTTGCTCATTGCCAAACGTAGCTCTTCATCATTAATGACTCCATCCAGAATAGCGTCAGATAGAGAAGGTTTTGCATATAAAAAGGTTGGTGCAACCAAGTCAGGATTTAAAAGCTTCTTGAAGTGTTCTTGCAATAAGGGTACCGAAAGATTATTGCTGATTTTTAGACTTTTACCGTTTATTTTGTGTACCTCTTTCCAAAATTCTTTGGTGTCTCTACAGCAAGTCAATTTAAGGGCCGTGGTTTCATAGTATCTCCTTTTTTTTTCCTTGCAGATTTTTTTATAGAAATTGTTTGCTTCGATATAGTATTTTTTTAGATCTGGATGGTTAAACTTTCGAAATACTCTTAGCCACCCAAATGATTTTTTCCTAGCCTTTTCACATTCCATATCATACCACTCATTCTTCGTTTCCTGCCTTGAAGTATGTGATTGTCTCCAAAACGGATATGAAGATTTAATTAAGTGTTCAATATCCTCTACCTTAAACTCAGCTTGCTTGTGAAGATTACGATTTAAGTTCTGCCGATACACCGTGGCCTTGCTTTCCTTCCAAATCAGTTTAGGAGGCAGATTAAGTTTCCTTGACGTATCCCGTGGTATAACATAAGGGTTGCAAGCTACTGTGATGGGCATGTGATCAGAAAAAGGTACGCTCAAAACTTCAAAATCATGAATAATTGTCATCCATTCGCCTCTTGCTAGACAAAAGTCGACAACTGATGCACCTTGCTGCCCCACAAAGGTAAGTTCACCATTTTTATCAGAATCACTCACGCCATTCAAGATATGGAGTCCAAATGAGTCGCAGAGTTCTAGTAGTTTAATTCCTCTAGGATTTATAGATGTATCTTTTGATTTTCTTATTTTTCCCGCGAACATATTTTCATTACCTGGTTCACTCCCTATTCTTGCGTTTAAATCGCCTATAATCATTAAATTATCTTCATTGTTACGTTCCAAGAAATCAACTAATGATCCAAAATCTCTCTCCCAATGGTTACAGTTTACGTAAGATGGTATGATGATATATTTCGTACAGTTTATGGTAATATGTAAGAAAACGATTTCTTCATCCAAAATGAATTCACAAGATATATTCTCCAAAGCCTTCTTGTACCCGAAGAAGCATCCACCACTCGGTCTTCCTCTCATATTTACTCTTATTGCTGAAATCCATCGGAAGTTCAAATTTTGAAAACGGTTTGTATATAAATTATAATCTTCTCCGACAACAAATGTTTCGTACAAAAACACAAAATCATAATTATTTAATAGTTCATAAAAATTCTCATATAAAGACTTATTTCTAAGGCCTGCTACATTATAACTAATTATTTTTAATTTTTTTAATTCATTATTTAAACATTTTTTTTGGCAGACGGAGCCTACACCCTATGCTTGAATTGAGTTCGTAGAGTTAGAAATTGGTTGAAAGGTTTGTGTATTGACTATGCTGTTCTTTTCTGCTTCACCACTAGGTGTCGCTTTCACGGATTCGTTGACGTTTCTTATGTTCTGACGTTCTTCTTCCTCCTTCAAATTTCCCAGCTGATCACTCAAATCTGTTCTGTAAATACGATTTAATTCTAAAATTCCACCTGCAGTGTTGTTGCAGAGAAGTCCCAATGTTTGGCTCCAGCGGAAATTTTTGTTGTTTATGAACATGTTGTCATCTCGTACGGATACTTTTATTTTGTTGTTTACTTCTAAAAGTTTCTTTCTTATTTTCAACAATTTATTTCGTTTTTGTCGTATTGTTATTGGCAAATCTTTGAAGATGGTGACACCTGCGTTCTGTAATCCTCTCGCCGACTTTAAGGCAGCGATAACTTGTTGCCTCGATTCGAGTTTGACAACAAAATTTTTAATGTTTGTGTTCCCAGATCTTAGTTCTTGGATTTTCAGGTTATCTGTGCATGAAGGTGGTTGAATTATAGTTGAGCAAACGGCTTTAACAAGTTCTTTCTCATCTTTTCCAATTTGGACCTCGACTCTCATCATCAGATTATTTTCAGTGTTTTTTATCTGAATTTCATCCATTCTGCATTCTAAAAGCTCAAACTTTTCTTCAAGAGCATTCACTTTTTTGGAGAGCAGCTTATTTTGCTCCACCATTTGTTTGTTTGCAATGACCATTGCTTCAATATCACTTTTAGATGCCACATCTTTCAATTTCAAGTCAAGTAATTCACCAATCCTAACAAAGTCTGATTCACTCATTTTTGATTCGGGCATTTTATCAGAAATCTGCGCTTTTTTATGGGTGTTAGATGTTGTGGGAGATATTTCGAATATTTTGCGCTTATTCATGTGCACTGTCACTTAGGTTACGTATGGATTGTGAAATCACTTAGTTTTTTGCCAAAATAAACTACTTATTGAATAAGACTCACATGTATTGTGTAAGAATGCCTTTATTTTTAATAAAATTTGCTTTTTTGAGTTAAATAAACGTTAAATTTAGCTTTTTTTCACTTTTTTTTACGGAGCTACTCTTAAAAATCACCAACTCTTAGATGTCAAAATTGACAATCCATAGGAAATCAGTAACTGGTGACTCCCCCTTTATTTTGAATAACAGCTGCAAGTCACTTTGGTATACTGCGAACCAGATTTCTCAAAACTTCAGATGGAATCCTCTCAAATTCAAATTGGAGGTTTTCCCAAAACGATGGTATTTCGCCGACCATCTAACGGAATTCTGTCATCTAATATGGACCAAAGATGCTCTATCGGATTGAGATATGGGGATTGAGCTGGCCATTCCAATACTTCCACGTTGTTCTGAGAAAAACAAAACAGCTTTGCAACTTTGCAAGTATGCTTCGGATCATTATCTTGCTGGAAAATGTAATTGTCCATTATTTTTGATGCCGAAGAAGCTAAGTTTTCTCTAATACGGTTGACGTAATGGGAACCCGTCATTTTGGTGTCAATTTTGACAATAATCCCAACGCCACCAAAGGGAAAACATCCCCAAACCATAATAGACCCTCCACCATGTTTGACGATTTTTTTAATGAATCTTTGGTCGAGTCTTTCTTTGGGCTTGCACCAAACTCTTTTCCTTGATTTGGAATCTGTTAACTCAAATTTAGACTGATAGGACACAATTATGCTTTTCCAAAACGATTGTGGTTTTGTTAAATACTTTTTTGCGAAGGCAAGTATTTATTTATATTTATTTGGCGTAGCAAAAGCTTTCTCCTTGCCAAATAGTTTCGTAGCCCACTTTCATTAAGTCACCTTTGGACTGTCCTTGGTCTTAAGTCTAATTGTAGGTTTTCTTTAATGTTTCTAGCTGTGGATAAAGGTTTTTTCTGGCTTCTATTTTGATTCTGCGGTCACCAGGTGGTGTTGTTTTCCTCTTTCTTCCACTTTGACTTCGAAAACTGGCAGCAGATCCCTGTTCAATTAAGTTCAAATAAACCTTCTTCTTTCCAGAAACTGACAGACCATATTCTTCTCCTAGTTTACGAAAGGTCAACCCACGTCAACGGTCCCAAACTAAAAATTCTTTCAATTCAGGAGAGAGTTGTTCCATGTCAAAGCTTACGAAAATAAAATTCAACTTGAAGCAAAATTTTTGCAAACGGGCATAAGATAACCTCACCTGTTGATTATTTTGGCTTATATTTTTATTTTGAATTATTATTAGCTATACTTTACACAGGTATTTAAAAATTGCACTTTATTTTGTCCAAGCTCAATGTCATTTGCTTGAGAATTAATGCAGATCATGTTTAAAAGAGAACAAAAATATTTTTAATGGTTTGATGAAAAATGATAAAATATAACGTAGGAAAATGAAATAGAGTGATAAATCTCTCTCATTGTTTATTCTCTGCATTTTTAAAATTTGTCAATAGCATTTGCACTTTATTTTGTCTGACAGTGTAACTGGAAGGATTACAAACAGGGTGGGCATTTTGCTTTCATTTATTTAATATTTCTCTTTTTTTTCTCGTTATATTTTTCAGCTGCTATCAATTAAAGTCGGAGAGAATAATTGGAAAAGTGAACTTTTTTATTCAAAAATTTAATCTTTCCCGTTTGATATGGAATTGTTTTTCAATTGAATAGTTGCCCAGATTGTGTTTTCTGAACCCAATTTCATCACTCCTTTATTAATACAGATTTTCAGTCCATCGATAAAATCATCGGATATGGTTGGTAAAACATTTTTATTTATTTAAATTTTTTTTTAAGATTTCTCATGAAAGAGAAACTTTGTATCTGCTCTATGTAGGCTGAACGCTCAAGCCTTTTCCTTTTCTGTTTTGCCTGATGTATTACTTTGAGAAGACGTCTTTAACTAATTTCCATGTTTCCTGTGATATTCTTTTTCTTCTTTTTCAAAATCGTAATCACGAAGGTATTACAGCTCTCCCACTTCACTGTTTCACACTAGTGATCCGCTCGTGGGGTACTCTTCGTTGACCTCGTTGAATTCGTCGACAAACGTCCCGGTTTTGGATTCTTCAATGTTTATTAAGGCCAGCCAAATAAAAATTTCGTTGTATTTATCTTTATCTGCTTTCAAAAACCCGTCGAGCCGGGGCGCTGGGGTCCATTCGCTCTCCATGGCCTAACCATCGTAGCCTCACGATGCGTACTCTTCTGGCTATGCCCATGTCGCGGTACAGCTCATACAGCTCGTTGTTGTATCTTCTTCTCCACACATTGTCTTCGCATATGGGACCAAAGATCATTCGGAGTATTTTTCGTTCAAAACTGCCAAAGGTTTCCACATCCGCTTTCGATCGTAATGCTTCCGCGACTTAATGTAGGACTGACATGATTAAGGTCTCATAGAGGGTTACCTGGCTTTTATAAAGTGGGCTTTGTTTTTCAATTGCCTTCTCAATCCAAAGAAGTAACGGTTGGCAAAAGTTATTCTCCATTTGACCTCCGCACTGATGTTGTTTTCAGCGTCTATAGCGAATCCTATAGGTAGACGAAGTCCTATACTACCTCGAAGTTATGTCTGTCTATTGTGTAGTCTTGTCCAATTCGTCGATGTTCGGTGTCCTTGTTTGATGACAACATATTTAACCTCATTATCCTTCAAACCCCTTTTTGCCGCTTCTGTTTCAATGCTCACAAAAGCACCTATGACATCACGCTTCCTTCTTCCCATTAAGTCAATATCGTTTGCGTATAGTTCTGTTCAATCTTTTCAAGTATAAAGGTAAGGAAATCGCAGACTCACAAGTGTTGCATCAAATATCGCTTCATTGCACGCACGTAGATAAGAAAACATGAAAACATTTTTTTCACATTCAAGCGCTTCTCGCACCGCATCGCTTTCTCGCACTACTGTACGCCCAGCATTAGGTTGCTTATACTTTGTACTCTGCCAGCACTTTGAGGCCGCAACAAAAGGAGAGGTAGAAAGAGTAAAAAGGAATACAAAAAAGAAGTAAAACTTCATACTTCCACCGAACATTTCACTACAATTACATCGTTTGGCTGAATGACGCGGAATTGATACAACTGTTATATCAACAAATAGCTAGCAGTGCCGAAAAGTATACAATGGATAATCCTCGTTAAACGTTTAACACAATCTTGTTGGAAGTCGCATAAGAAGTTTCACTTCACTTCACTTCACTTCACTTGTAAAATTTAGCGCAACAAGTAAATAGAGTCTCACTCTCTCTTTTGCATTGCTCTTCATAAGCTCTGCTGCTATGAAAATGATATCTGTCTTCGTACACTTAAACAACTGATTTACAAACGCTTAAAAATTTTGTGTTTTTGAGTCATCTACCTAGACCTGTTCTATTGTTCAAACGGTCACTACTTTTTTTATGGCGATGTTAGCTGACCTGACCAGCGTTGCTCGGGTCTAACTTGTTTAACGCGTAGTTAACAAAAAAAACTGTCAGTAACACCCACGGAGCTAAGCCAAAGATTGCCTGAAAGTTTCTGGTTTACCGTTCTCGTTCACGTTTACGTTCTTCTTCATGTTACCTTCCCGTTCTCATTCCCGTTCCCGTTCTTAGAGGTATCAAATTTCGTCGACACCGGTCAAACAGTTTCGGAGAAGTATACTTGCAATCTCTAACACTGTGACAAGAGAATTTTTGATACGAAAAAATAAAGAGGATGAAATTATTTATTGCCCTTAATTGTGAGACCATAAATTGCCCGTGGTGTGATGTTTTTCCACAGGCATCGGCTTTCGCGAGGAACTGGCAAGCTCACTGATAGTAAATTCATTACCATGATAACTGCTACTACTCCGAACTAGTAATCGATAATTACTCGTTCGGAGTAGGTAGAAAATTGTTGATCCCTTCCATTCCTTCACAAAGCATGGTTGTGATTAATGCGCTAGGCAACCGTACTTTTGCACCACCCTATTTAAGTTTTTAGACGAAATTATGAAAAGATATATGAAACTAGGTCATCCTGCAAATATAAACTCTAGTTTTTTCACTAAGAACTTTGTGACAAACGCTCATAGTATCATAGCCGAGTCGACTAGATTGCTTCACGTCTGTCGTTTTCTCTAAATTTGCCATTAACAGTACCTACCTACCTACCCTACTGTGTCCTAAAACAATGGTGTCAATTGGTGACGCTGGCATAGGTCCCAGCTTTAAAATTTGGCCTTAAAAAGCCATTTTAAAAACGTCAAATGATCAAATTCCAACGATGCGCCTCATGTTAACGCTCACAGCTCATTGCCAAAGTTATTACCAGACAAGAGACTATTAGATAAAAACGTCTGGTAGATTTCGCACTAGGCCAAAATTGTTTCAGTGAAATATATTTAATGAAAACAAGTGATTTGAATAAATATTTTAAGGACTTAGTTATAAAATTTTTCAGTTCTTCCTCAGAGCTCGTCAAAGTAACGTAATCAGCAGTGCTCTCGGGAACCCACAGAAAAATAAAATATGTTGGTTGAACTTTACCCATGGTAGGTATACCCCCCGGCTGACTCAAACGCCCTATAAGTTGTGAATAAACTGGATTTTCGATTCTTAGCAACGACGATACCATAAAAAAAAATCAGTTGAACAGCCCTATTCGTTACTTGGCCTCGACCGTACAAAAACTTAGCGTTACTTTAGGGCGAGTTGAGGACAAACCCAGGGCTGAAAAAATACTCAGTTTGACATTCAGAGAAAGTGTTGGGTTTTCAAAAAAAGATTTTGTAGTGACCATAGGCCTTCAACGTACAAACCAATAAATTGATAAAAATCAATTAACACAAAACGAACACCCTTTCAATCCACTCAACAAGAAAATTGTTCGCACCATGCTCAACAAGAGGAGATGATCAGCATGAAATCATCCATTAAACACTTCAAGGAATATTGCTAAGGACTTCCACTGCCGTAGTCCTATTTATAGAACCTCCAAAATCCCTCATCTGATAACATCACACACATGCCATATGGCTGTATAAATACCATTTTATCATTAAACAGCTGCAAAATTATAATGCTAATAACTTCTGGCAACAGTAAATACATTGTTATTTAATTACACATAATAAAGGCGCTGCAATACCTTGCAATACGACAAAACATAATACACCACCCACAAAGCAAGGCACCAAGTGAATTTTGTCAAATAAATTGAATACACGTTATGCAATACACTCAAAAGCTCCTTTTGAACAGAGATAGCTACCTATACACCTACATATACGCAAACAAGCATCCAGCTATCCTGGCGTAATCTAATTACAATACATCAGATCCTACAATGAACTTATGTATCTTCTGTTTCAAAGAAGCCATGTTCCACGTTCACTGAGGCGATGATGACATACAACGACGACGGGCCTTCCTTTTACTTTGCGCGCTTCAACTGCCGCAACGCAGAGTGTTAGTATAATGGTTGGATTCGTCAAAGACAATGTAATCACGAAACCAATAAATTTTAAGAGGAAAATGTTTGTAATTACATTTCAATTAACGATGGTGTCCCAAGGACCAAACGTTCTTGTTATTCACAATATAGACGACGACGGCGGGTGCGGCGTCATCGGCAAACGGCAGCTGTGTTTGTGCGCGCGGATGGGATCTATTTAATGCTCTTCCAATTGACAGCAGCTTCTTTCGATCAACTAAAGCTTCTTAAAGTGTACACAAAGACCTTGTTTAATTTCTTAATATAATTTGTATATTTACAACCTTTGTTAGTTTGGGTTTCGTTTTTTATGATGTCCTTTGGTGTGTATCTACTCGTCGTTTCAATTGGAATTGGAACTTCAATAAAACTCAAACAGATTCAAACGGAGTATAGTTACATTACATGCTCTTCTTTTATGAAGGGGTGTGTCCTCTTCAGTAATTGACACACATGGACACGGACAGTTGAAATACATGATCCTTTTCTTAACAAAAGTCCAACTAAAAGGATACCTACTTTTATTGGTGGCTTAAAACATTTATTGAGTCTTTCTTCTGGAGATCAAAACAAATAACAGGATTGCCTTACATTTAGGTCATAGCAGGCTTTACCCCAGTCATGCACCACTAAAGCACCACAAAAAAGAAACAAAGGCAGGAAGAAGTAGTAGCCTTTCCTTCACCAATACTCACAAACCCATGCCACTTCGAACAGAGCCAAAGGAGAAGTCCACCAAACGGAGTAGGAACAAGTTTAAGTAAACACAGAAAAGTCGGTGGCATAAGCTCTAACATACACCATAGCATCATTGTTATTCGTTCTGCCTTAACTGCACATTGCACATCAGTTAAAATGACCTTCACCAAAGTTTATTCTGGTTTCCATAGCAGAAAAGAGTATTCTTCAAAGTTGGCTTTTTACCGCCATTTACTTTGCCTAAAGAAATAATACCACTCTCACTTTGGTCATTGCAAACACAATCTTTAGTGCTCTCTGCTACAACCACCCAGGGCCGTATTTGTCCGAAATTGAGTAAGATGTTAACTGCAAAACTAAAACTTAAAAGCATCGAATGTGGATCGGTTTACAAAATACAATCGAAATAAGACAGCGAAAATTGGATCCGTAAGTAGAATTTTAGGTCTCAAGACCGAAAGTGCAGTTGACAAAGCGCTGGACAAGGAGGAAATTTGACAAAATATAAAAAAACACACGAACTAAGTTCAACAAAATATTGGGCTTCAATCATTTCGAGTCCCCGAAACATCAAGCAAAAATAGTTTTTTCACGGGAATTGCTTTTCTTAAAGAAGCGGCAGTGTTTCCGATAAAAATTTCATGCCATAAAAAGCTTTTCTCGATTAGGATTTCGGGCTAACCTTTGGGTCTGTTGCAACATCCTATTTATTTATCGTTTTGACGCTTTACCACTCTTGGTCTGGTTAATTTTTGCTGAAATCATTTTAGAGCAAAATACCAGAAATTTTTTATTGACTTGTAAAAATATTAACCTCAGTAGCATCCGGTTACGGTAACCATATCTGCCTATAATGTGGGAGCTAGACTTTTGAGTCATAGAGTGATCTAGATGTTTCTCGATGGGAGTCACCTTTGCGACGAACTGGCAAATCTTTCTCACTAAGTCGAATGGAATTGACAAGGAATTGTAGGTCTTCTGTTCCTCACAAGGCTCACAAAGTGCTACTGTTAATGAAAATTCCGTGTTTTTCAAGCTCTACAATCTGACAATCTCATCAAATTTTGTTCGAGTGACTGAGAAATTATATCATCAGATATCATCACATTATGATATGGAACTGATCCATTGTATATAGAATTTGTATATAGATTATATATACAATGACTGATCTTGACTAATAAAAGAATTGACAACAACCCTTTGTCATAGCACTGGTTCTGTTTTAAAAAAAAAAACCTTATGTCGTTTCTATAAGCAAGGTGCATGAACACACTTCAACGCAACCAAGCGTTGTGCAGAACCAACGTATCTCCAATGTAAATATTAATATTATAGTAGGATTGTGTGGACTTTTGGACAAGTGGCGAGCCTACTGTCGGACTATCGGATTAATTGGTGTACAGTTTAATGGAAGCCTTTCGTTACCCCATTCATTTAACAGTAAGCTAAGCTCTAAGTATTAAACTTTTTGTAGAGATAAAGAGATTAAGAGATCGGTCAGAATAAAGTCATGGTAGAACCAAGACGTTTGTTTTTCTTAAATACTCAATGATTTTGTATTTGTTTTTGAATGTTGCACGTTGCATGTTACTTTAAAATCGGTCGACATTTAAAAAAACGGAGGTTAAAACCAAGACGACAGATATAACTTTGCCTTCATATTGACAGTTGATGTGATATATCTAGTTACAAAATCACTCCAGAGCGTGTTTCCTTCGTAAACGTTAAACGGTTTACAAAGTTTGGGCTACTGAATCCTTTGTTTCTCTTTCTTTTTTTTTTTTTTTTTTTGGTCTGCGCCTGTTCCGTCACTGGGCCATCAGATCGTATTCAGAATACGGAATCCAACAAGAGGTTCCTCGGTGGTGGTATAGTTTGAATAGGTTCTAGCGTCTCTTTCAAACTTTAAGTTTATAACTTCAAACTCTCTGCTAATAAGAAGTGATCGCCTAAGAGATTTGTTAGATGAAGTGCGATTTCTTAAGAGTTGATAATGGCGTCCAAATGTCATCTGTGACCATATAAGTCACGATATCGAACTTTGATACGATACTTTTTTTGGATCCAGTTGGTTCAGCTTAACTTAGTTAGATTAGATAAGATTAGATAAATTCTTTATTTCATCAATAGTTTAACAATAATTTTTTTTTAAGAATAAGGACAAGGCAAAACTGCCGTTTGCCTGAAATGACATTTCGTATGATTTTTAAAGAATAAAAAATAGGAAAAATTTAAAAATACTACTAAAATATATATAATACATACTATAGTTACTTGATTAGATTAAGACTTGGTATGGCATAAACTATGCATTTTTAATTCAAAAATGAAATAACAGTTTTCGAACGATTTGAAACTTTAATGTAAGCATTCTATCAATTTTACGTGATTTGAAACACAAACAAAAAGCAATTTAGAATATAAAACGGTGTGTATAAAAGAAACTGCACCAACTGAAACAAAAAATTCGCTGACTTATGGGAAACTGTTGCGATAAATGCGCATGTATGCAAAACTTAAACAAAGTAATCCAACCACGAGACCCATTCAAAACCTCATAAAGTCGTGATATTGTCATAAAACTCTCCTGGAAATATAAACGACCATTGGACAAATAGCCAAGAAGTGGTAAATATCTTCTTTCTCTCTTCTGTTGCATAGACTACAATTTTGCGGTAGATCATCTCGGTATGGTATGTAGTTAAGATGTAAAATTTTAACTCTAGCTTTAAAAATGGTCCCTATTTCGACAGCTGAATATTCTCTTCGAAAATAGCTTGCATGCGAAGTTATTTGGTGATTTAACTGCCTGTAGATATTTCTGGACAGAGACGAATTTGCTCTAGAGAGATTTTCTATAAAAATTTTATGATCAACTTTTGCGATCACATCTGCAAACTGAACTTGCCAATCATCAACGTTTAATTCTGTTAAATATAGAGAAGATTCATGCTTTAGTGCTAGCTCATTCCATTCCCGGAAAGGAGAAGCATTGGTTTGAAGCAATTTTTTCAAAATCATTTTGTGCAGACAAGTATCATTTCTATTCATTACTTTAATAATGAAATCTGCGTTGGCTTTAAGGTTTTGTATGTATAATGGGTGTCATACTATACAGGACTCTACATATATGGCATAATTTGGGGTTGAGTTTGGTAACCGAAATAAGCGTTTGAAGAAATGTCTTTGTAGACTTTCGAAAGCTTCAAGTTTAATAAATCCAAACACTTGTACACCATAGCACATACATGTATTAACCGTTGCATTAAAGACTCGGTATTTGGACTTCAAATCAATACTTCGATTAAAAAAAAAATTTGTCCACATCATATTCAGGGCTAGTTTAGCTTGATTGCTTTTTTCATTAGCGTGTTTTACAAAGCTAAGATTGTAAGTTAACAGAACTCCCAAATATTTAAACTCTTGCACAACCTCAATGCGTGTGGAATTAAGTGACCATATTTCTTCTGGAAGTCTTCTAGTGCTTCTCGATTCAAAAATAATAATTTTAGTTTTATCTGTATTGATATGCAAACCCCAGGTCTCACAAAAAGAGTTGAGTCTGTTTATTTGCAATTGCAGTGAAAATGGGTTGTCAGCAAACATAACCAAATCGTCTGCATATAGCAAGACTTTAATCAACGTGTTAGCAAAAAGAATTCCGCCAGGAAGAAGGTCACTGATTTCATTGATGAACAGGGCGAAGAGTAGTGTACTGAGGACACATCCTTGAGGAACACCTGCTGTTGTTTCAAATGTAATCGAGAACTCACACCCATCCCAAACCTTTGCATTTAACGATGAAGCTAATTTAGAATACATTGCAAGAAGCTTTCGCAATAAACCTAAACATGATAACTTGTAGATTAAAGCATGTCTATTGACTTTATCAAAGGCAGCTTTGAAATCGATAAAGCACGTGTACAGCTTCTTTTTATTTTCAATGAACTTTCTTGCAATACTGGAAATAGCAAAGATATGATCCATGGTCGAAAACCCTGGGCGGAAACCAGCTTGAAATATATTAAGACGATTGCTCCCCTCAATCCAATTTGAAAGCATTTCATTTAAAATTGCAGAAAAAATTTTTCTTAACGAATTCAAAATCGAAATTCCTCTATTATATAATTTTTTTTTTTATATAATAATTTTCTGCAACATTTGCATCACCTTTCTTATAAATAGCGAAAATCATGGCTGAATTAAAACTGCTAGGTAGACACGCATCTTTGTACAATCTATTAAAAAAAGTAACGAGATGAGTTTTGAAGTCGGTAGTACTATTTTTATAGAACTCAACTGGAATACCTTCTAAGCCTGGAGCTTTATTGTTCTTCATTCATTAACTTAGTTGACATGTGGTTTCATTAAGACGGTGCCACGTGCCACACGGCATGTGAAGCAATGGATATGTTGAAGGATGAATTTGATGACCAGTTTATCTTTTGAAATGGCTCTGTGAGTTGGCCGCAAAGATAATGGGATTTAACACGATTGAAGCCCTACAGGATAACACAATACGCGTAATTCGTGGAATACAGACCGAAATGCTCGAAAAACAAGCAGTTTGTACAGAAAATCGTTACTCAGATTTCTTGCGGAATAATAGAGATAAACCTCAAGGATCAATTCTGTGTCCAATTTTGTTTTCACTACATGTCAAAGAATTACCCTCTATCATCTGTACACATGTTTGCTAATGCAGTACAACTTTATAAAAGCTGCACTTTAGGAATGATTAAAAACAGCGTATACTAATGATAAAAAGATTTAAGTGAAGTAGCACTGTGGTTTGCAAAGAATGGATTATTTTTGAGTCCATTAAAATCGCTTTACTCATCGTACTTTCCAGATATATATTGACAGGGCTCCAAAATTCACCTGGATAAAGCTGAAAATCTAGGGATTGTATTCCACAAGAACTTAACTTCGAATGATCATATTAATGCCCTTATTGGCAAAGTGTATCGTACACTAAGCAAGCTGTGGATAACACATAGATTCACAACACAAAAAACACGTTCGTTGCTCGCTAAAGCCCTAGTTATTCCTATTTTATCATACGGGGCGGAAAAAATTAGAAACTGTGATGTTGCAGGCTAATGAAAGCGTAACGCAGCTTTTAATAACACATCACTGAACGTGTTCTGTTCAATATAAGACGTTACGATCACTTTTTCATTTGACTATTGCCTGAGAGCAGAAAAGTGTCAAATATAATTGAAATTGAATTGATTTTATATTGATTTTATATTGAATTATAATTGAAATTGAATTGAATCAATTATAATTGAAAAGCCAATTATAATTGAAACTCTTGAACCTGGCTTTTCGTTCGATAAAATACGCTTTGAATCCTACAAAACAACTAACTAACTTATTACAACGCACTTTTCAAGCTTAGCATCTGAGCTACAGTTCACAATTTGTCCTTGGAATTCCCTACCAAGGCTTAAACGGGACTTGGTCGGCACTGGGCGATTTAGAATCGAACTTAAATCATATTACTCTTGTTTCAAAAAATTTATTTTTATTAAATTCGTCTACAGAACAATTTTCCGTTTCCTGGCATGTGTGTCTCTTCCGTCAGAATACTAAGTTCGAGTCCCAGAAGCATCCTATATTTTGTCATTAGTGTCGCTTTCTGCCATGAGTTTATAAGCCCTTTTATAGTAACTGCACTGCCATGAAAAGCGCTTTCTTACTCGAATTCAGCAGAAAGTTGTAGGCCCCTTCTATTTTTTAAAAGTTATGAAAGAGACAAATACTCTTACGGTTCTTAACAAGCTTGTTGGGCACGAAAACCAATTTTTTATTAGTCAACAAACCACGAACATCTGTTTTTGGTATCGCCTAGTGTAAAAGGCTAAAGAGGTTTGAGAAACACTATGTGTTTGAATGGCAGATTGCTGCTTTTCAATTAAATATAGTCGAAAACTATCAACCTTTTTTAAACTCCTTAATAAGGAGTTTAAAAAACATGTCTAGTTTTACTGTGCATACGGGCCCTCCATGATTCTGATGCCTCCCTGTTTCTTTTTCTTGCAGATTTTCCTTTTTTTTTAGACCAGGCGAAGTTCTTGTTTGCGGAACTTCAGCACATAACAAATGAAATAAAAAAAAAAAAAACAACTCAGTTGCAGTGATGCCTTTTATCAGAAGACAAAAATAACTTCACCGCACCGCATTGCCCTTTAGTATCCTGTTCAATGTGACTCCTCCTATTTAAATCAACATTAAGCTATAAAACTGTTAAAGGAGTGTTGAACATAAGTCCATACGTAAATATTTGCAGTACTGTTACAAAATCCATACTGATACGGCCATACCTACATACATAGGTACTCGTAGCTAGGTAGGTACCCCAAGTAGGTGCCAGGTGAATCTTTTATGACTTTTAATTCACACCCAAACACGAGAGCAAGGATATGCATGTTGTGGAAGTGTGAAAGTTCTCCAGAGGCTTCCGTAGGATCTCCATAAATATTTAAAATGTCAGTTGATTGTTTGCTTTATGGATTTATTCTGCAAGTTTTGTATTTTTTTGTCTTTTTTATATTTTACTGTTCATGTTGTTGCTGCTGTGTAAGTCTTACATAAATAAAATAAAGGATGATTAGTCCCGGCAGTTAGAGCTGTAGCAAAATACTTAGCATGTAAGTGCGTGGCTCTTAGAAAAGGCTGTGCTTTCTCAGATGTTTTTGCTTCAAGAAGACAGAAGAAGACAAATAGTATCCTTGTTCATTCTTTCTTAGACTTAAGGGAGTAGTATTTCGACATTCTTTCTTAGAACAAGAAGATTGATTTCTTCTGATTGATTGTGTATGGCATCCTATTTTCCTGTGTTGCACAAGCACCGGACTGTCATGTACCTAGGTACTGATTATTTTCAATACGCACTTGAATCGAAACTACTTGACGCAGTTATTTAAGCGTATCTTTTACAGAGGTATGAATTTGTACACCTTTGCAAACAAATGAAATTGTAATGCGGCCACTTCAAAGCTGACATGTTATTTTTGAATTGTTCTCATTTCACCCACAATGTGCTTCCCTGCTGTGTTTGTGGTAGGAATTTGAAACACATGGGTAGGTAGTACCCCAATCGGTAGATGTACGCTCTCACCATACTTCCACGATCTAGCCAAATAAAATTCAGAACACAGCCGCTATATCTCGTCAAATTATGTCCTTACAATGGGTGGTGGTCTTCCCACTGCAATAGGATCGGTTTGCATTGGTTTTGTATGGCGCCATCATATGCACCACCACCGAATTCTACCACTACCATCATCAGATCCAACCACATCGCAGTATGAAATATCCCAGAGCACTCACCATATATACACTGCAGTACACAAATATTGCAAATTTCATACCAATATTCAAAAACACAAAACACTATACGAACCTACCTAACTAAGGTTCAAAACTGTTTTGGTATATTTTTGGATTTAATTACCGGAATTTAATTGGACGCCATTGTTTACTGGCGATGTCCTTGAGGGTTATTATAGAAACCAAAGAACTGTCAGTGTAGCTTCGATGATGTTAACATAGGCTTTCTCTAATTGCCTCGTTCTATATCTGGTTATAGTGTTTTGAAAGATTTTTTCTTTTGTTTTGTCTTTTTTTTTTTTATCAAATTTTTGTGGCTTTGGTCTTTAATTTTCTATGTGTGGCTTGTGGTATGATTATAATGGAAGCCATAATGATCATGTGTGTCGTCCCGAGTATTAATGGATAGAATGGATGTGGTGGGCATTGAGAATTACATAAAAGGGATTTCTAATTGAATTTAGTATGGCCTTACTTAGCGAGAATTTGTTTCGTGGCTTGTTAACAGGAAAACAATTCAGGATATGTTGTATTGTACAATTATAACTCCAGGACTCTGAGGCTTGTTTTTGGTTGAACTGTTAAATATTTTGAATAAGAGTAGGCTTTTGTTGGGTTATTGTGTTTGTTGTCAAAACTAAAATCAAGTTATGGGCTTACATTACTTTGATGGGCGATTGGTATGTTCGTTTCCACACTAATTGGATATTTATCCATTTCCAGGAGATTATGTATGTGAGGGAGTCTTTGTTATTTCGTATTGTTTATTGAAAAGATACCTACATGAAAACGATTGAGGGTATTTCACTGCTGATGGAGCAAAGATGATTGTGTTTCCTGTGGTGATTCCTTTTGTTAAGATGAATGAACATTGGATTCATTAACGAGTAGTACTTATTGAAGTTTAGATGTCTCCAATCACATAATAAAAACATTCTCCAGCAGTTCAACAAAGATAACTCTAAAATGTCTATCACTCTTGTTTGGAATACCAAAGCATGACTACGCAGTCCAACAACCTTCAACTTCCTTTTTGCGACGTTATCTAAAAGATTTACATCTTAATATGAGGTTCTAAATACTTAAATACATAGACAAATTCAAAATATATCATCGTCATCACGGAGGGATCGCAGCTCTTCAACTAAACTGCTTCACACTTGTGATCCGCTAGTCGGGTATGCCTCGTTGACCTCAGACTTATACGTCAGCAAACCTCCCTATTTTGGATTCTGGTCATGTCTGAGGCCAACCTACAGATTTTGAGGCATTTAGTGTACATTTCTTTTTCTCCAACAGCCATGAATGGCGATTTTTTTTTGCTAAACCATTCGGAATCGGCCTTGTTACTACCTAGTTCGCCAAACTTTAAGAACAATATGTCTCGGCGTTATAGTATAACTTTATCCAGCACTCCAGGGAATGCTCTCGACGTACTGCTGAATCTTCCTCCCCTTGATACCTACAGCATGGGTTGTACTTTCAAGACCATTTCTCTTTTAGGTTTGAATGAACTCTCAAGCACTATTTCTTTTAACTCACGTTAAATGGATATGCCGTCGGACGCGCTGATCCCACGGCTCAAACTATGTCAAAAAAATACGCAGTTAAATTTCCATCGGTTCAGAACTGTTCCACTCTGAAATATGAGCTAGGAGAGGATTGTTATCGATGGAGCCAAAACCGATTATTTACTTGGGGGCTGGTGCCTTTGTGGAGAGCGATGACATACGACTGCACACCTTATTAGGCACATAAGCATCCGTCTTCCAAGCGAAGGCGTAGTTAAAAGGTTGTAACTGGCTATTTCAGTATATCACTCTTTATAAAAAAACGATAAAAGAGAGTGAGACAGGACAGTAAATTCATTGCCATGAAAAGCGCTTTCTCGATTAGCC
Source organism: Melanostoma scalare (assembly GCA_949752695.1). Lineage (NCBI taxonomy): Eukaryota > Metazoa > Arthropoda > Insecta > Diptera > Syrphidae > Melanostoma > Melanostoma scalare. The sequence goes on from OX456985.1 coordinate 206,069,005, forward strand.
CTTCAGATCCGGCCGAAAATTGTAGATCCCCTCCATTTCCTCACAAGGCATAGTTAAGGGAAATGCGCTAGAACTTGGCGCTCCTCGGTCTGTTGCGCTACTCTATTTATGTATTAATTTATTCATTTGTTTTTGAGAATTACATAAAAGGGTTTTTGAGAATTACATAAAAGTTTTTTTCAGGATTATCTGACCAAATATGAGAAATACGGCCAAATGCAGGCTTTATAAGTTGTAGCCAGAACGAAAATGGTGAAAAGATTTTAGCATCGTCTTCAGAATACTAATCATTTTTTGGGACTTTAAATATGTGGCCATTCTAACATAGATCATCATTTACTCACATGCCAAGTACTGACAGCTTCTTGGTTTCTTGGATGGAGGTACAATTCATGTAGATATAATAGCATTGCGGGTCGGTTTAACTTGAACGACAGTAAACGCCACTCAGTTCTTGTAGCATTGAATTCAACTCGGTGCTGTGCCACGTCAGGATTCAATGAGCTTCTCATATGCGATGGTTTTAAGTTCACATCCGAAGAGGAGGAATGTGAATTTGGAAACGAATATGAAAATCCGAGGGTTGAGTCATCAGCAAAATAGTTCAAAGTATTGGAAGTATCAGACTAAAGATCGTTTATATAAAAATAGAAGAGAGTCGGAGACAGAACGAATTCCTGGGGCACACCATCATTTATTAAAAGAGTATAAGACTTTGAACCCATCTAATATAACTTGTATTGAAGGGTCTGTCAGGCTGTATATATCAGAACTTTCAAGATTCAGAACGCTCTGCTACAGAGAGAAGTGATTTTGCCTACTTTATTTTTCAATTACATCGACGACGCGACGGTGATAATGATTCTCTTAACCATGTTATACCTCAGGCCGAAAACTTAATACGTACAGATCTAGAGATCGAAGTCAATAGATCTTTTTTGCAGCGGGACTCATATAATATTAAAATTGAATAAAAGTTGAAAACATACAAAAAAAAAATTTTATTTCAAATTCTCGTGGATTCGTGGGCCTCAAGTGATACAAAAAAGATCTTGCGAGAACTGGTGATCGTTGATCTACATGGGCACTCGTCACTGCCAAACAAAATAGTAGTTGATTTCTCAGTGTAGGAAACCTTTTTTTACAACAGCAGTTTTCATGTTTTGTTTTATTCTTACATTCATAATTGTTTCCATAAGGTCAAAATTCAATCAATTCAAATTTAGTTTCCAAATTCAGCTCAGATCAGTTTGGTTTGAGGATTAGGTTGAAGCAATAGCAATTATAAACTGCTTATAGAAGGATGAAGGTAAGGTAGTGTGTGAGGTGTGGAACTTGTTGGTTTGGTCATTAGATGAGAGAGATGAATGAACATCGTTTAGTATAGAACAAATCGTTAAATTGCGATGAAGAAAATTATATGCAGCCCTTACAAATATGTAGATCTAAATAAAACTACAAATAAACATGAGGAAAAAAAAGTAAAAAAAAAAAAATAGTGCGTGCTGTTCCTCCGCGCGGAAGAAGTGAAACTTCCTAATGTGGAAATGAAAATATGTACAATGTACATACCTACCTTGTGTACATACATATGTACATACATATGTATGTAGGAAGGGATAAAAATTGATTTTTAGTGAACTCATATTGTTTCTTTAAAAGAAAAGGAAAAGAGATGGATCGGAGTAAATTTTCACGGGATAGGTACTTAACACCATTTCATAGAACAATTTTTTATTTTTTGGTGGAGATTAGAAGAGGAAAACGAGTATTATAAAGATGTATGTACATATGTATTTATGTGTGAATTTACTACATACATACATATTCTATATATGAGTTTTTTAGTTGAGATATTCCACGTGTTTTTTAATCTAATAAATGAAAAGATTAGTAAAGTTTTTAACAGTTAATAAAACACTTATTTTATTTCTGAAATGTACATCTGAGGAAATAAAATAAGTGTTTTATTAACTGTTAAAAACTTTACTAATCTTTTCATTTATTCTATATATATAAAAATCAATTGCTGTTCGTTAGTCTGGCTAAAACTCGAGAACGGCTGAACGGATTTATCTTATCTTGGTATTGAAATGTTCGTGGAGGTCTAGGAAAGGTTTAAAAGGTAAGGTAAAATATGAGCAAGAAGAATTGGAATATAGTAAAAGTAACAATTTTATTGTTCTCAACTGTAATGAATTAAAAATTAAATTCAAACAATGATTTTGTTTTTTTTTTTTTCAATCGTTTTTGACAACAAAAAATTTAAATAATAAATAACAAATAATAAGACTATTGGATTGTTTGTTTTGAAAAGTTCTTTTAATTTTTTGACTGATAAGAATAAAGATCTAAATTTTTTAAATTTATTTCCCCTGAGTACCATAGACAAAATGTTTTTTTGTTTTATAATTAGCGGACACAGGGGTTATGAATACCCTTATAATGTTATAGAGCATAGTGCGAACGTTTAGGAAAATGGGAGAGGATTTAATAGGAGACACCGATGCACATTGCTATTGAACCTTTGTGAATCGTAATGTAGGGGAAATACAGAGCCAGGTAAAGCATTCCACGTACGGGTGGTGCTACTAAAATAAGAATCTCTAATCTCTATACTTCATTGTACTCCCGAAGTTGGGTTCAATGTAAAACTGATGAGCATTCCTAGCGGGGCGGGTGTTGCGGCTAAATTGTTTCACTGGAGGAAGCAATTGGCTATTTCACTAGAGCACTGTTTGCGAGAAAAGCGATAAAAGAGAGTGAGACAAGTAACGTTTCGACGATGTTCAAGAGAATCAATCGATTCTACGATTGAACTATCACCCATCAATTTGAACGCTCTATTTTGCACTCTATCAAGTATGTGCAAAGATGTTAGTGGAGCACCTGGCCAGATATGGGAGTTATACTCCATTTTTGGACGGATAAAGGCCTTATAAATTGTAGCCAGATCAGAAGGGATGAAGAACTTCCTTCATCGTTTCTTGGATGCAGTTACCATTCGTGGATAATGGTAATGTGAGAATGTTAAACTTCATCCTCAAATTTCCACAGGGACGGTAATGGGAACGGGATCGGAAATTCAAAAAGCACTGGGACGAATTGAAATTTTTGTCGCTATTTCAGTACGATGTTATCCTTATATTCCCACGAGAACGGAACGGGAACAGAACATAAGCGGGAACTTTGAAAATACTGGACCAATTTCAAAAAAATTTTCAACGTTAGAGTGTTTCATTCCTCCTGAGTACCAAAAACTATATTTATTTTCTTTACCATATTCTTTCCGGAACGGAAACGGGAATGATAACATAGCCAGGAACCTGGAAAGTACATACTTAACCAATTCCAAAAATTTTTCATTCTTAAAGTGCTTCAATGTCTCTGAGTAATATAGACTATAGTTCATCAACATTTACCCACAGGAACCTGAACCGGAATTCAAAAACCTCTGTACTGATTTCAATACGGTTTTCGCCATTACAATACGGTGTTACATAGACTATATTTCATCCCCATATGGGAATGGAACGGGAACTGGAACATATCCTGGAATTTGGAAAATACTATACCGATTCCAAAAATTCTGTCATCGTAAGAGTGCTTAATTGTCCCTGAGTAACATGAACTATATTTCATCCCTACTCTCCCACTAGAATGGAAACTTTGAAACTACTTAACTTAACTTTCAATTTGATAAACATAGGGCCTGAGCTACGCCGGGCGGGTCAGCTAGTATGTACATACATCTTTAGAATACTCGTTTTCCTCTTCTAATCTCCACCATGGAATACAATACCAGAAACCCTTCTGAAACCGTTGATTGGCCAGTGTCAGTGGTAGCTTACTAAAAGACCAATGAAGACCGAAGTCTTAACACCTAAGCCCAAGACGGAGAACATTTACATACAAATGTATGTATGTATGCACATGTTTAGACATGATCAAACATGTTTAGACATGATCAAATATATTTAGACATGATCAAACGTGTTTAAACATTCATTACATTACTGCATTACATTACTTAAATATTTTTAAGAAAAGAAAACACAACACTAATCGACTTTTCATTTAGCAATTGAAATCATTTTCACACGCACACGGCACAAATTAAGAGACTGCATATGTATGTACATATGTACATATTTGCGTAGAAGAATTTAATGAGATCTGGCGATGTTCTTTGAGAAATGAAGTACATACAGTACCTCACACTCAAAGTGGGACACCTAAGAAATAAAATCTTCAATAAACTTCTTTACGAAAAAAAATGCAGAGTTGCTCACTTTTTTAAATAATTTTTATTTTTGTTGCTTAATATTGACCTCAAATTATTATAAAATAAAAAAAAAATTTCAAAAAACTACCCCGATTTGTTTAAAAAAAAAAGATGAAAATGATCTGTCTAGTATTTTTTTTTTAATGCAGGTCACACTCAAAGTGGGACACCTGCTGTTTTCTAAGAAAACTAACTGTAATTGCCATGTTATCTATATTATTTAGTTGCAGTTTTTGTAGAGCTTTCATTGTGATAGCATTAAAAAAAAAAAATCGAAATGTCAAGGCAAACAAACTTTGAAGAAAGGCAAATTGTGATTTTCAATTACCAAAAAGGAAAATCCGTTCGCAAAATAAGTAAAGTTGTTAAAAAAGTAAATCTATGGTGTTTAGTGTAATAAAACGGTTTCGGGAAGGTCGAATAGAAAATAAACCAGAAAATGCTGAAAGCAAAAAAAAAATTTGCGATAGAAATGTGCGGTTTCTTTTAAGAAAAATAAGAAGTTATTCTTTGCTGTCCGCAATTGGCCTTAAAAAAATGTTAAAGGACACTTAAAATGTTGACTTAAGGGCAGAAAGAGTTCGGCGGTTTGTTAGGAGAAACGAATTGAGCGGCTGAGTTGCGTCCAAAAAACCGTTAGTATAAGAAAAGAATCGTCGTTTAAGAATGCAATTGGCCAAAGAAATATCAGAAAAGAATAGTCGTTTAAGAATGCAATTCGCCGAAGAAAATGTGACAAAGGATATAAATTTCTGGTCAAAGGTAAGTCGCATTTTGTTCTCCAACTTCAATCATAATTCGGTCAATTCATTAAAAGTCCATTTT